>OX596143.1:10000000-10487209 GCA_951394285.1 Epirrhoe tristata | reverse complement strand
ATTTGTCCTGTCACGTGGTTTAACTTACTGGTAAATATTTTGATCCCGGTCTCCCGCGACACAGGCTTGCCTAGTGCGGGGACCATTAGCAACTGTCTGATGTACCAACATTTCTAAATGTTATAATTATGTTATGGTAAATAAACTATTTTGTATTTGTATTGTAATTATTATGAGGAACTAGGAGAGAATAACTTATTCTCTCTTAGTTCCTCATGAAAGGAAGAAGTGGTTGAGTAATGAGTATAGTAGCTAGTTTATAATTTTCCACTAATAGTTCATAAAAAATATATTGAAAATCGTTATCTCCACAAGAGAAACGCTCGAAGCCTGTTTAAAAACAAGAAGAAAATAATCGAAAAATTGCTATTAATAAGCGAGGATGTTTATTGTAAAACAAAGAATTGTTGTAATTAAATTCTTTATTTATTTGATTAAGTTTTACGTTCATGAGAAAATTATTTCCCTAGTCAGTGTTTTGGCAAAATAAACGAATTATTTCCTTTTATGTCCCGGAAACAATAGGAATTCTTAATGAACTTGCTGATTCTCGCTTCTTTAGATTATTTTTATCTACTCATCTGTAACTATTCAGAAAAATTAAAGTGTACTTAGTGAAGGTTACGGGAACGTCAATTGGGTTTTTAAAAACTAACTTTTAAAATTAAAGTAAAATAATTGAAGCGACTGTGACGAGTTTTATTCACAAGACGAATGATTAATATTAATCTTAAAACTATGGGCCTGCAGGCACAGATTGTGTGGGCGGTGGAGATAACACTCCCGGCTGGCTACTAGAGAATGCAAGCTTGCAGTCTCATGCATTCGGTGTTATGATTTGTATACTAGCCGGTAACATAACTACTTAAATACATTGAAGATATTTGTATAAAACTTAGGTATAATTTTTTATTCAATAACACAGACTAGCCTTATTGTCTAACTCAACTGGGAATGGAAATTGAATTCATTTTGACTTTTGAAACCCATTCTGGACTTCAATTGTCATTTTCCTATTATGTAATGAGTTGAGCTCTATTAGGATAACAACTGGGAATTGATTTCAAGTTAGACATAATGCTGAAGAAACAGACGGCGAAGAAAAACATCGTTAGGAAACTAATTGGTATTCCTAGGGTGCTTGTAAACGCGCTAGTTTTTTTTGGCAATTTATTGCTACAATGGTAGCTGCCAAGTTGCCGACTATATGTCGCAACATCATCATCAGCCTATGGCAGTCCACTGCTGGACATAGGCCTCCCCTAATGCACGCCATTGCGCCCTGTCCTCAGCTCGACGCATCCAGCTTCTGCCGGCAGCCTTTCGCAGATCGTCATTCCACCTGGCCGGAGGGCGTCCTACACTACGTTTGTCGAGTCGCGGTCTCCACTCAAGAACTCGTTTACCCCAACGGTTATCGGTTCTTCGGCAGATATGGCCAGCCCACTGCCACTTCAGCTTGCTGATTCTCTGAGCTATGTCGACAACTTTGGTTCGTTATGTCGCAACATAGTGCAATAATTGCTGCAATAATGCTGTGTAGCCCAGCGATACTCATATTGCCAAGATATTTCTTTGCAAAGATTCAAATTGCAATTATTCAATGTCTAGCCGGCTAGATTGCAAATGATATATCCCATGTTGCAAATGATGCAATTTTTGTAGCCCGTTTACAGGCCTCTTAACAGGCAGCGATGGGCTTGCAACTTGTCGGGACTAGTACTTTTTTTTTGCATTTTCGAAGGCTCTTGAATGCTTGAAAGTCTGTAATGTCTACCGTACTCTGAGTATAGAGAATCTTTCCTGCTTTTTAAACAATCTTTTTTTTATTTTTTATTTATTTATTTATAATTTAAACGGGACTACTCGTATAACTTATTTATTAGTCTTCTCGTAATCACGATGGCTGTATTGCTATCGAAAGGTCGAGGTAATTAAATAAGTTATACCTACGCGATTAGCACCGGTATTCAAATTGATCCCAGCGGTCCTACTGAATAAATGCTTTTTGACTTTGACTTTGATTCACAAACATTACTCTGAGGTCTCACAGTGCGCGCAGACGCACAGGGTCCCAAAATTATTCGTAGATGATACTTGAGTACCGATTGGCACTGGCAAATGCCTTACTTCGCATAGTGCTAAAAACTTAGACATAATATTGTTTGTGAATACCGTACCGGTGTAAGTCCCGTATAAAATGTAAATGTCTTCAAGTCGCGAAAGTTTAAAATGTGTAATGATAGAGAGATAGATTATAGCATTATTGTACACCAAAAAAAGTAACAAACAGAACAATAAAAACCTTGATAACAAAATGTGTAACAATGGGTGACCTTATCGCTAAAAGCGATCTCTACCTGGTAACCTATGTAAGGATAGGACAGAAATTAGTAGAAAATGACAAATTATGTAATGAAACAATCTTCGTTGTTTTGTCTATCAAGACCTTTATTTTCAAAAACACGAGAATGAAGTGGAAGATTAAGCAAGGCAGTATAGAATCTTTCCTTTGAAGAAATCCTTTGGAGCTATGTAAAAAGCTGCCAAATAGTTTACCTTCCGAGCAAAGTATAAAATCACCCTAATCGCTTTCTTGGCAGTCGTAAAACAACAATGAATTGCAAATGTTCTCTTTTGTACATTTATAAATAATTTTTTAACACAAGGTGTACAAGGGCTACGCAATTTCACCGGTACAATGCCACGTGCCAGTGTATGCACTCTGCTGAGTTTGAAGATAAATTCTGAAACTGAGGGTATGATTTAGGAAGCTACGTAGGTCTCACGCCCCTGCCATCTAGCAGAACTTAGCAAATCTAGCAAACTGCCCTTGCTTGCCTCTGCAAATCTACACTAATATTATAAAGAAGAAATATTTGTTTGTTTGTTTGAATTGAATAGGCTCCGAAACTTCTGGACCGATTTGAAAAATTATTTCACCATTAAAATCCTACATTATCCCTGATGAACATAGGCTATATTTTATCCCCGGAAAGTGAAGTTTTCCCGAGGGACCATGGGTAATACCGCGACGGACAGGGGGGTTATTAGCGTTGCATCCAAATATTTATCAAACGAACGAAAATAAGAACGGGAATACGGCCCTAGCTAGTAAATAAATAACAAGCAATAAATAAATAACAAGTTAGAGTGAAGATAAAGTCTTGATTTTGACTTAGACACACTGTAAGTTTTTATAAGCTATTGCTTTACACCCTGTACTAATATTTTTAAGCGCTTCCTTTGATTGTACCGGGGCCAGCAATCATTAGAGCTCTTTCATTAATCGCTAGTGAATAGCAAATGGTTTTGTGAATTCAAGGCCTTTCCAGCTTTTAACTGAAAAATAAACTAGTCTCTACCTTCATTGCTAGGTCGTGAGTTTGATTCCTATTGATGACCGGTGTGATGAACATACGAGTAGGATGTTTGTTTTGTAAGTTGTTAATCTACTCTACTCAGAGTGTCTGCTGAGTGACGACCTCTGTGGCGCAGTGGGTGAAAGCCCGCTTGGGACGCAGAAGGTTGCGGGTTCGATCCCCGCTGCAGGATAAATGTTTGTATAATCTACAAGTATTTATCTCGGGTCTGGGTGTTTCTATGTATAATATGTATGTATTTACAAACAAAAAGTATACAGGGTGTAAAAAGACGTCTACCGAAGCCGAAAGGGGTAGGTACAGCATCCCAAAATACAGCCAAATCCAAAAGGATTTTCCAAAAAATCATTATATCCGGAGAAAACCGACCTCGCACAGCTGTTCAAGCGTATGTACTGGGCGCGTTTTTATTTGTAGAGTGCTGGATTTTGAGTTTTAATTGTTTTTTTCTTTTATAAATGAAATAATTAGGCAGGTATGGGCTTATTATGTTGTACTAGTAGCAAAAAACTAGAAAATAAAATAACATGACGTAGCTAAGCCAAAAAATTTTTTGCGTTTTTTTTCGATAAATATGTTCAGAATCATGGTCTGATTGCAATCTCTCAGTTTTCGGTAGCAGTCTTTTTACACCCTGTATAAGTAGTATATCAGTTATCTGGTTCCCATAGTACAAGCTTTGCTTAGTTTGGGGCTAGATGATGCTGTATGAAAAATGTCCAGCATTATTATTTATTTTAAGTGCAATTTTTGAGATTTAAAACAATCAAAATAATTTCGTTTTTAATGCAATCAAAGTTGACAAAATGTCTAGATTGTCTTCTCTTTGTCTTAGGCCTTTACATTTATATTAGATGATTTATATAGCGTCAGAAGGCAACCTATGCCTACACTTAACGGGACGTTGTAGTGCCAGGGACATTATTTGAGATGGAATAGGCTTGCCCAGCACCTTAAACATCCGCTCAGCTTAATCAGCCTGGTCCACAGGAAAGACAACGGCAATACGTGTGGAGCTGACTAAGCTGCGGGTTTCCTCACGATGTCTTCCTTCACTGTTAAGAGCTCGTGTTGAAGCGCATATAAATTTTACGAAACCAAAAATCCATTGATGCATGGCCGGGATTCGCACCCACGACCTTCGGATTGAAAGTCGAGGTTCAACCCCATTCGACCAACACGGCTTACCTATAACAAATAAGACTTTTATGTCAACTAAAACTTTTTATGAGATAAACCAATAGTCTAAATTCACCAAATGTTTTAAAATTTTTGATCATCTATCCTATTAAAGACCTAAAAACAAAACTCAGGTAGACGCAATAATTCCCGTAAGATACACCGAGATAAAACATTCAATGCAAATTATGGGACGGTTTTAAAGATTATCTCACACCCACGTCCTTGCTTCACATACATAATTTTGCAGGTTAAATTATATTATACATTTTAGCTGGTTAAAAGGAGCTGGAATTTTTTAATGATTTTGTTTAAACTTAGACCTTTACATCTATATTAGATGATTTATATAGCGTCAGGAGGCAACCTGTACCTACACTTATCGGGACGCTGTAGTGCCTGGGACATTGTTTGAGATGGAATAGGCTTGCCCAGCACCTAAACCGTAAAAGAGCCGTGCTAGTCGAATAGGGTTGTACCTCGACTTTCAATCCGAAGGTCGTGGGTTCGAATCCCGGCCGTGCATCAATAGATTTTTCGTTTCGTAAAATTTATACTTAACACGAGCTCATAGCGGTGAAGGAAAACATCTTGAAACCCGCAGCTTAGTCAGCTCCACACGTATTGACATCGTCTTTCCTGTGGGCCAGGCTGATTAAGCTGAGGGGATTTTGTATAACAAGTATTTTATACAGGGTGTAAAAAGACTGCTACCGAAAACTGAGGGGTTTCAATCAGACCATGATTCTGAACATATTTAGCGAAAAAAAAAACGCAAAAAAATTGTTGACTTAGCTATGCCATTTTATTTTATTTTCTAGTTATTTACTACTAGTACAACATAATAAGACCATACCTACCTAATAATTGCATTTATAAAAGAAAAAAACGGTTAAAACTCAAAATCCAGCAATCTACGTATAAAAACGCGCCCAGTACATACGCAAACAGTAATCTTCAAACGCTGTTTTCTCCGGATATAATGATTTTTTCAGAAAATCCTTTTGGATTTGGTTGTGTGTTGGGATGCTATACCTACCCCTTTCGGCTGTATAACTCTAAACGAGTTTCCTTGTTCTATCTCAAACATCCTAACCATCTTCTCAGTTTAATCAGACTTAAGTCAGAATAAAACAATGGGGTTTAAAATAATATACCAAGCGAACTATCCTGAATACTCCACAATACCTCGCGAAGAATCCACGTACTTAGCGGTTATCGGTACTCCCAAGAACAATTACAGAGGCTTATTCCCCTCCTCTTAAACGGCAGATTATCTGCCATTATACGGATTAGCCGAGATATTAACTGGCAGTAGCAGGCAAAAATTAACTTAGGTTTTTCGATCGAGATTTACCATGCGAGAACAAGGTTCGTTCGATATGCTTGAAATGAATATGTACATAATTTTAAGAGTACAATTATTAGTATTAATAAAGTTTTTAATTAATAACTAGTAGCTAGGACGTAACTTGTTTCCGCGGACAGGTTTTTTTGTGTGGTACCAACATTTTGAATAGCCTACATTTTATTTAAAACTAGGATGTAATCTTTTCTAAGAGGCTTGATTCAAACGAAAACTTTCAAATTTAAAACACAAATACGGCTTCATTTAAACCGAATTCTAAACATAATTCCTAGCTCATTGTTTTGCCATTATAGCACTTAGGTGTACATAGTATAAAATTAATTCTGGATATACATATTCAGAAAAATGCATTACGCATCCCCTCCGCCGGGGGGGCGAGAGGGGTATGTGGGACTCCCCGGGGACTCCCGGTATACCCACTAAACGACCCAGCGTCATTCCGGCGTCGCCTGGAATGGAGGGGGTCTGGGAAACCGGCACAGCCTTTACGTCCAGTCCCCCTCTGGCGATCCCCGCCCTTAAGGTGGCCCCGCATAGTGGTGAGTAGTGCAAGGCGGACGAAGGTGCCCCCACACCTAGCGTCCGCTACTCACCACCAGAGCTCTCCGCTCCCTTCGTCCACTGCGCACTCTAATTAAAGAGGTGCGCGTGGAGAAGCCTCCAAAAACGGCCGCAGAGGACAGGGAGAGCGGCAACGTAACACCGACACTCCTCTTCCACTGCGGCCCCGCCGCCGACGCATCTTACGGTGCGCCACCGTTGGGTCGCGGGAGATAAGGCGAGCGGCAACGAAACACCGACACGCCTCTTCACCCGCGACCCTACCCGCCAGACGCCACCAGGGCGTCCCCGCCTGGGATTCCTTTTGGCTTCACCGTGGGCCAACCAAACCACGGTTACTAAGCCCCCCCATCGCGTCAAGATTGGAATCCATCGGGGGGGACAGCCTTGAGACCTAACTTAACCTAGGATGTGTTCCTTACAAAATCTTAAGCTTATGTTTAGTTAAAACGTTAGCCGTTTTATTATAACGGCTACTGTTACTGGTAATCTTTTTGTTCAACATATTCGACGCTTTGTCTATCTTTTAGTTCCGTAATATGTCACTGCAGGGCAAGAAAAGAAGTGTCTCTTGAACTTTTTTTTTTTAAATGAAGTAGGTCAGCATTTGACTCCCCTCTGCCTGATGTTAAGCAGTAGTGAGTACCTGATCGCACATTGGGCCGCGCCGTACGCGAAGCAGTCATTTTTCTATACAAAAATGCTAATGACGTCAGAAAATGCGTCTGGCTTCTGACGTCTCAGTATTTCTTCTATTGAATTGACAGTTCGGCGCGGATGGGTCTGCGACCACCCTTAAAGTGCATTTAAAAGCTTGTAAAACTGAAGTAAGCTTACATTTTTTTAGACACGACAAAATGATCTATCAAGAACGACTAAGCTAGTTGCACCAAGAGCGGATGCATCGTCGCATGTTAACCGATGGAACTATACCTTTAGGGTTGTTTAAAGTCAAAACATATTCTCTTGTTTGCGCTCGCCCCGAGCTCTGCAGTAGTTTGACGGCTCGTGTGTACCTGCCTAATGACTGCTCATGACTGCTGAGGTGTAGACTCAGATGCACCCATCTTTTTGATCAGCTGTTTAAATTACACTGAAGATTTTAAAATGCATTTCAAAAAAGACTCGCATACACTATCTTTAAATCAGCCGTTAAAAGTAAAAGCGTTGATTTAAAATTCTATGGCAAAAATTTCTATACCAAAATTTTATACAAAAGGTGCAAGTTGGATGCGTTTTAAAATCTTAAATGATTTTGAAGTAAGAGGTAAGTAATCACTATAACCTTTACCGAGTTACAAGGAAGCTGATAAAATTCCAGAAATACTGAATGCAAGGATTATTGCATAATAGTGAAAACGTTGAAAAAATATATAAAACACGCAAATAGCTCGATAAATTCCAATATCAATGTATTTATAAATAGGAAAACAAGGTATTTTATTACAGTGAAATTCAGAATGATCAGATAATAAATGCTTTGGCTCCGGATGAGTATCGTATTACGTCGTTTTACGTACTCACAATAAGAGAATTTCAATTTGGTCTGTATTTTTGTTTATGACTCATTTTGGTAATGTAGGAAATAGATTATTTTAGAAATAAAGTTAATTTTCTTATATTTGGCTAATATCACACATGTTCTTATTAAACTAAGTTGCATCCTAAAATCAATGGTTTCACACTACAGTTTACAAATTCATTGCGGATCGCTTAAACAATAGTTAGTTGCTAATTGCATAACTTCTGATTTATCGCGCGGTGTAACCAGGCCACGGTAAAGTGAGTTAGTTGGTAGTGCAGCCGTTCAGAGTTGCAAGTTCGAAGTTGCTTGAATAGGGGGTGGGGTTTCTTAACTACCCTAAATTCGTTAGTAAATACTTGGAAGTTCAGGACAAAAAGTAGTGGAACAGTTTGACATACACCCCTTTTCCAGAGAAATTCTAGTTGAACAAAAAAATCTAAGCTAGAATTTCTCTGAGGCCGACAGACAATAAATATTGGTGGAAGTATCACACTGCGTCTTAGCCCCAAACTTAACAAAGCTTATACAGTCAGCGACAGAAGTTCATGAACAATTTGGAGACTTCAAAGCTTCATTTTCATCATTATTTGTGGAAAAATTGTCTATTTTTTCATAAATATTAATGGTGCAGCAACATCCAATGTAAGTTTAAGTTATATCTAAAACCCTACGAACTTCGAAGATATTGAAGATTCAAATACATCAAAATGTTCATGAACTTCTGTCACTGCCTGTACTCGTACTATGTTAACTGACTATTAGCACAAATTGGTAACAATTTGCGGTAGGTTTAAAAATACCCTAAACCGTAATGAAAAATCTAATGAGAATTAATGAGAAGTGTGCCTACTCTTAATGGTAAAGAGGCTTAATTTTATGTACATCTTAAAAACCATAATTATTTACTGAAACTAAACTTACTAGATAAGTTAATATCGTTGAAAACTATAATATCTGTTTTCTGACGAGTAAATTTTATTATATTCCTCCTCTTTTGAGATTTCTGTGTGAATTTGTTGAATGCAATATGTCCCGAGGCTGGTTTCCTCAAGGAGATTTACTTCACTTCTTTCCTTCAGCCAGCACACGTCACAGAGATTTATGCCACTGGCAGTATTCTTAAATCTTTTGAGCATTCCAAGTGTCAGGAAGAATCTGTGAAATAATGTAGCGCCCGTGATCACTCCAATTGGAATAGCAAATAAGTGTACATAAGCTAAGCTACTACATAATTTACAAAAAAAAAACAATAATTTAGGACGACCTCTGTGGCGCAGTGGGCGAAGGTCCGCCTGCGACGCAGAAGGTTGCGGGTTCGATCCCCGCCGCGGGACAAATGTTTATATGATCTACAGATATTTGTCCCGGGTCTGGGTGTTTCTATGTATAATATGTATGTATTTACAAAGAAAAAGTATATAAGTAGTTTATCAGTCATTCTAGTAACCATAACACAAGCTCTGCTTACTTTGGGGCTAGATGATGCTGTGTGAAAATTCCAGCGTTATTATTATGTTATTATTATAATCATAAGAATACATAAGTAGGTACATAAACATACATATATACATACAGAAAATCACAAAAGGCGGAAATACATATCTATCGGCGATGGGTATATATTTTTGCCTTTTGGTGTGGAAAATTTAGGTCCATGGGGTCCAGAGGCGTGGCTCCTTTTCAGAGAATTATCCAAGAGGTTGATTGACGAGACCAATGACCAAAGTGCTGGTGCTTACCTCGGACAGAGGATAAGTACATCCAACGAGGTAATGCCGCCAGCCTTTTGGGCACATTACCTGCGGTCGGTGTTTTGAACACTGTCTTTTATCTTTAGTTTAGTTAAATTAAGTACCTATTTACAAAATACATTTAATAAGTATATAATTTACATAATAAGTGTATAAAAACGAACAATTAAAATGCTAAATTGTTTATTAACTAATGTCTGAGTGTTGCCAAAAAAAAATCAAAAGCATGTTGTATACCTCTTTCCTGTAGGGTAGGACAGAGCCCATCATATTTCTACCCCCGGTACGCCCAAAAAGAAAACAATCCATTTAAAAACAAAGAAATTAAACATTTATTAAACTTTAATGCAAAGTTTGAACCGCGCGTCGACAAACAAGCGAAAGTTTTGTGGCCGGTTCTATTTATTGCTCGCGGTTATACCTACTTCGATGTTTCGTAGAAAATGGAAGCAGATAATTTTCATTTATTATTTTTGGCAGGGTTATACAAATTACTCGTATCTAATCAGCCCACATCCACCCACTGTGAAGTAAGTATAACAAACCTCACTTTTTATATATCGAGTATCTGCGAGTTTATGGGTACGGTTAGATTTTGTTTCAAACATGTCTAATCAGTCAAAGTCAAAGTCAAAGTCAAATAGCATTTATTCAGTAGGACCGCTGGGATCACTTTGAAAGTGGTCTGATGATGAAGCTTGGAACAATGTAGATTGGTACCCTGGAATATGTATAGGTAGTGCTGGCGTATCTGTATTCTGTGATACTGGTACCACGTGAGCCAAGCGGACGGAAGCAAGTTATCTTTATCTAAAAATACAATCACAATCTAGACGCGTGATTCAAGAGTTGGCACATTTTTGGCTCAAAGGATCAGCATTGCCATCCAGCGTAGTAATGCCGCCAGTGTTTTGGGCACGCTTCCGACTGACAGTGACCTGGATCAGTTGAGCTATCTATAGATCGTTTCTAACGATCCTTAGATAGGACTAATCCAGTTGTATTTTGTAAATATACGTAAATATGTAGTAGCTTAGTTTCTGTAATGATTTACATACACAATCTAAAATGAGAGTTTAAAAGTCACATTTTGAAGGCTCCATAACTATTGTATCAGCCATGAAGACGCTATCTCCGGCACTTAAACTTTTCTCATTAAACGACCGTTATAAGAATTACAAGGTGAGAAGGCGAAATAAACAAAAAAATAAGAATAGAAAACAGGGAAGGAATCTAATTAAAACGAAGTTGAGTTTTTATATTTTGTTGCTCCAATATTCGTTTTTCATTTTGGGCGTTTCGTTTTTTCGCAGTTTGCCAGGAAATGGCGAACTTAAGGGAATCTTATTTCGCTTTGTTATTGCTGATTTGATTTTTTTATTTCGTTAGCTCCCTTAATTTGGCGCCTTAGATCCGGATCCGGTTACCGTAAAGTCCTTAATCATGAGCTTTTGATGAGCTTCTAAGTTTATATTTATTTTCAAAGCTGTTTGAGATCAGATGTTCTAAGTCTAAGATTTTTCTGGGGTAGTAGCGTGTTTATTTTGTAAGAATGTACACTGGAAAATAGTTTTTTTAATGCAAAAGCAAATAAGTACAAGTAATATCACGACGAGAGTACCTACACACACATTCTAGAGTGAATGTGTATCTTGTATTAGAATATGAGCCCATAAGCTCCTGGTAACTAAAAAGAGTCAATTTTTCAGAATCGAAATAAATATAAGTTTTTATGAAATCGGATATAGATTGCGGAAAATAATATTCCTTTTTTCCTTTTTTTTAATTCCTTTTTTTTTTGTTTTTTTTTCCTATTTTTTTAAATCAAGTTGCAGATCCTATTAGGAAGCAAATAAACTTCATGAATGAGAAGCTAGACGAGTAACTAGGAAATGGATGAAAAAATCAGATTCAAAGCCAGACTAGTATAGTAATCTCATTTCCAATGGGATTGAAAACCGTACCTAGTTTAATGAATATGCATGCGACTAGCGCCATTTTGCTATCGGGAACAAATTTCTATGTATTTTTAGTTTCCCACATATAAAAGTCAAGTTTTGATACGTCATGGGGTGCTTAATAGATTTTGCGATTTTGAAAAAAATAACGCTATTTTGGATCAAGAACAGTACTTTCAGATTCCTGTACTTACCTAAAAGAATTCGACGTTCCATCAAAAGATCATGGTCATACCGTTGCATTAATTGTTCCTTATATATAGAATCCATTAATGTCCACTTCTAGGCCCTTATTTTTTTATTTTTTTTAAACTAAGGATAGTTTATTTACAGAAACTAAGCTACTACATATTTAGGCCCTTATTAAAAAACGTGGTGTAAAGTTACGCCGGGGAAGTAAGGAGTAACCATACAATTTTTGGAATTTAAGCCTAAATTTTTAAGGAAAAATTAGATGCGGAACTTAAAGTAGAAAACAGGCGTACATTTTGAAGAATGGATCCTTTGATTTGAAACAACAATTAATTTAAAAATACTCGTATTACTATTAATGAGTAAGGAATACCATGCTATACCTAACTATAACCCTTCCTAACTACATTTGGTTTAGGCTGTGGTTGTAACCTGAGTTAATAGTGTCAGTTTAGCGAAGCGTTTCTGTTGGCAAGACTACCTTATACAGTGTATCACAACTTAGAAGTAGCTTCGGTAAAGTTTAGGAAAATGAAAAATAGATCCTGAAAAACTTCAAAATTATCATCGTCAATACGGTCTTTCCTGTGGGCGGCTGATTAAGCTGAGAGGATGGTTTAGGTGCTGGGCAAGCCTTTTCCATCTCAAACAATGTCCCAGGCACTACAGCGTCCCGTTAAGTGTAGGCATGGCTTGCCTCCTGACGCTGTATAAATCATCTAATATCCAAGGCCTAAGTTTTTATCATCGTCAGTATCAATTAACAATAGTTTAGATTTAATTTAGAATAAATAATAATAGAGATTTGTTTATGCTATTCAATTGACACTGTGTTGGCTATAAATTTCGATCTGCAAGGTATTCTTTACAATGACACATCGCAATTTGCATGTTAAAAAAGCATCACTTGTACAAATTGTTAACGTAAGGCGTTCCAGCTCTAGTTTATAAAATAGAATCAACAAAGATAGGTTTTATTCTTCGATAAAAACCGGGAAAGAACGACGCGACTTCTATCATGAGCCGTGCTGTATTCCGCCTATACATAGTCTGGGTATCTTGTAAGAGTATGGATGGTTGCTTTGCCGTCTTAGGATAACCGGTAGGGTTGCGGTCAAGCAAGACGCTTCCCAGGACCAGTTGTCTGATTTACTAGCGTAGATGTTCTTTAAAGATATGTCCAAATAAATGTTGGTCGACATATATATTTGGCATATTTCACACGAAAATACCCTGTGTAAATGTATTTCTGTGTCAATGTGTTGTCCTGTGTTTCTAAAGGCATGATTTCGACTGCAAAGCCACGGTTACTCAAAAAGGCCAGACACGAGCCTGACACACTTCATTTTATTTTAAAGCCCGTCGCAAATTCATTAATATTCCGCCCGCCGACGCCAGCGCCTATCCGCTCTGCGTGGACAAATCAAAAAGTTTCAATTTTTCCACAAATAGACCAAGAGTTTTTATGCCATAAACGTTAGCAGGCAGAAATTAGACTCAGTTTTACGACTTGTTGCGTATTTTCTCTGTATAATAATGTTAGTAGATAAAAAAAAAAAATGCTGGACATTTTCACACAGCATCATCTAGCCCCAAACTAAGCAAAGCTTGTACTATGGGAACCAGATAACTGATATACTACATATACATATACTTTTTGTTTGTAAATACATACATATTATACATAGAAACACCCAGACCCGAGAAAAATATCTGTAGGTCATACAAACATTTGTCCCGCGGCGGGGATCGAACCCGCAACCTTCTGCGTCGCAGGCGGACCTTCACCCACTGCGCCACAAAGGTCGTCGAGATAGATAGATAGATCATAATTTATTCATATAAAGTACGTTACATAACTTGGTTAACAGTGCCTTAAATACTTAAGTTTGTCTAAGCACTGTACTTATAATTTATTATACTGTACTTTGTTTTTGAGCACTGGTGGTCTAGTGGTAGTGGCCCTGCCTTCCGATCGTAAGGTCGTCTGTTCAAACCCAGTAGTGCACCAATGAGTTTTTTTGTCGAAAAATTTAAGTGTACTATGCCAGTACTCTCAAACGGTGAAGGAAAACATCGTGAGGAAACCGACATGTCGTCAAACCTAAAAAGTTCGAAAAAACATGTGTCAAGTGCACGAAAGGAGCCTTTGAGGCGCACTTAAAATCCTTTCACCACACTTGTTCGAAAGAACTGGTAACAAGATAAGAAGAAGAAGAAGACTTATTATTTACACACAATTACATTAATTTTATTTAATTTACAGCTGTTTAAGTAGGTACTTATTATTTACAAAAAAAAAAACAGTCATGAATATGGTGCCCATTACACAAGCTCTGAAAACTTTGAGTCCAGATCGTGCTGTGAGAAAAAATGTCTAGCATTTTATTATAAATAGAAAAACTAGTTCCATATAATATACGAGCTTTAACCGGTGAAGGAAGACGTGATGAAACCAGCAGCTTAGTCAGCTAGCTCCACACGTTTTGGCTATGGCCTGTAGATAAAGCAGATTAAGCTAGGGATGGTTGGCTGAGTGAGCTTTATCAATATCAAAAAATGACTCCATCACCAGACTCGATGATTGGCAGGAATAGGTTGCCTACCAATGATGATAAAATTGCTGATTGGCAGGAATAGGTTGCCTACCAATGATGTTAAAATTACTGATTAGCAGGAATATGTGGCCTACCAATGATGTTAAAATTGCTGATTGGCAGGAATAGGTTGCCTACCAATGATGTTAAAATTGCTGATTGGGAGGAATAGGTTGCCTACCAATGATGTTAAAATTACTGATTGGCAGGAATTTGTGGCCTACCAATGATGTTAAAATTGCTGATTGGCAGGAATAGGTTGCCTACCAATGATGTTAAAATTGCTGATTGGCAGGAATAGGTTGCTTACCAATGATGTTAAAATTGCTGATTGGCAGGAATAGGTTGCCTACCAATGATGTTAAAATTGCTGATTGGCAGGAATAGGTTGCCTACCAATGATGTTAAAATTGCTGATTGGCAGGAATAGGTTGCCTACCAATGATGTTAAAATTGCTGATTGGCAGGAATAGGTTGCCTACCAATGATGTTAAAATTGCTGATTGGCAGGAATAGGTTGCCTACCAATGATGTTAAAATTGCTGATTGGCAGGAACAGGTTGCCTACTGACACCTTTGTAAATCATCTAGTAAAGATTATCGCCTAGAATAAGACAAGCACAAACAATTCTACGGTGTAAAAGTTGAAAATCTAACTCCCGCGAGATTTTGTCAGAACATGCCTCTGCCCCTAAAATATTTTCAAAGTTTAAATCGTAAAGATCTGAAAGAAAGATTTTTGTCTTAAGGAAATATTCGTCATCTTTCTGTGAGGTAGAAAAATGCCTTCGGTCTCTTGTTCTAGAAATATGCAGTTACGTTTCGTTGGCTGGTGGTTTTTATTTGTGTCCGAAAGCTTTGTTTTTCGAGGTTTTCCGCTGATTTTATTGGATTTTTGTATCGGTGATTTTAAACGGTCAACTATCTATAATTTGATTTGAGTTATTCTTTGTGATGCTCTAACTACCGTGTTTTTCAATTATTTTGTTATTAACTTCTTTTTTTCTTCTTTTTTAAAGTTTCGCGACCACTGTTCATATTTTGGTTAGTTAAGTAATTTTTTTTTGGACAACAAACAAGTAGTACAAACTAAATTAGTTGTAACTTAAAATAACTATTATACCAGTTATATGTTTTCGCATATACAAAACTAAAAATGTTCGGCACAAATATTCTTCGAAACAAATGAGAAATTACTAGAGAAACATAAATTGAACGCGGGTCTTATTAAAAGGCCGTTATTTAAAAGAAAACTTAATAAAAAGCTTCGCAGAAAGATATTTAGTTTATTGCATGAAATAATGAATGTAAATCTGAAATAAATTGTGTTAAATAGCCCGGTCAAATTAAATTTTCAAGCTTGCAATAATTCGCATAAAGCTGAAAATTGGTACAAACGTTGAGAACACCGTTATAAATGAAATGTCAAAAGCCAAAAGTTATTCACGGTCAAAGGACACAGAGGGGCTTATTACAAGAAAATGTTCCGAGTTTAGACCAAGTCTAACTAAAAAACTGTCCCTAGAAAAACGATCTTTAAAAACTCGTACATAGAACGCTTTATTGTGGTAACAGTTTCGTTTTGACATGTGTCAACATGGGGTTCAACCAAGGTTTTACGTTTTTATAATAAGCAGCATAATAAACATGTTTAGTTTTGTCAAGTCTTCAAAACTAAACATGTTTATTTTCAAAAGAAAGCTCCAGCTAATTAAGTGGATTAGAAGCTAGCTTCTATTCAATTAGATAAACAAATTAGAATCCAAACAATTTAATTCATCTGTAAACAAAACCTAAGTAACTAAATATCCGAAGCTTATCTCAAATAACGTAAATCACCTTCATTAAAATCTAAACTCAATGAAAAAAAAACCCCTAGTGAAATGCCTATAGCGCCATGTACACGATACCATTCTGGCATACCATTCTTACTTTTTGCTTTCTCAAATTCAAGATCTAATATTCTGTGGCCTGAGGCAAGAATGGTATGCCAGAATGGTATCGTGCAAATGGCGATTAACGCTTAACCTTCGTAATAAGCCCACATTCTTCTTCAGATTTCTTTGCTTTTGATCTAAGTTGGCAACCTCACAAAGGAAAAACTGTCCAAATGCCCTAACACAAGATTCAAATTCGTTTAAAACTTAAAAGGTCGGGATCTTTGTTATTTTAAACAGGTTTTTTTGTGGTTTTTAGTATTTGTTACCCAACTACAGCAAAGCAAAAGGAAGATTATACTATACATCTTCCTTTGCTGCATAGTTTATTTCTATGTTAGTAGGTATGTACCTATTTGCAGTGTTTTTTTTATTATATGCGAAGTGCTCGTGGACATCCTTGCTTAGTCGTTCTTGATAGCTTCCGTGCGTTAAATTGTCGGTCCCGGCTATTAAAGTTGTTAAGCCATGACGGAGGCCTTAAGGCGGCCTAAAAACTTCGTCACTAGAGTAAGCCACTCATATGACGTCGTCATTTGACATCATTTGACGACCTCTGTGGCGCAGTGGGCGAAGGTCCGCCTGCGACGCAGAAGGTTGCGGGTTCGATCCCCGCCGCGGGACAAATGTTTGTATGACCTACAGATATTTGTCTCGGGTCTGGGTGTTTCTATGTATAATATGTATGTATTTACAAACAAAAAGTATATAAGTATTCTATCAGTTATTTGGTTCCCATAGTACAAGCTTTGCTTAGTTTGGGGCTAGATGATGCTGTGTGAAAAATGTCCAGCATTATTCATTATTCATTATTCATGAACTTACTTATTTTTATGATATTTTGACTAAACCTAGATGAAATTAAACTATTACTGTGATACTCATTCTCCATACTTTTGCTCCGAAAATTAGCGATACCTATAATAGTCTATAATGTATAGGATCTATAGCCTATAAATACTTGATTATTTCAACAATCTAGCTCTTCAAAATCATTTAAATGCTCTGAATTTACGATTGGTAACTTAAGAGCCATTCAAAAGCTAATTGTTAGTACCTATCTAAAACCGTTCACAATAGCTATTTTAAAGAGACATCTTCGATATTTAATTGCTTTAAGCCTTTTCAAGTCTCGCTTTGAAGATGGCTTCATATTGAATTCTAAAAGGTAGAAGTACCTACTATAACAAGCATTCAACCCTAGAGAAACCTATGATTTTCATGACCTCTTGTAGGTACAATAAATAAGCTGGTGTTTAGCTTATTTTTGTTGTTTCGTTACGAATATTAATAGGTAGGTATATTACATTGTAAAAACCAAAAAGATTCAATTTTGGATTCGGATCCAAAAATACAGGCGAGGGAATTTTACGAGAAAAGTATCAATTATATGGAATCACCTCGAGAGTATACCCTTTCAAACAAATAAAAAAATACATCCACAATAGAATAGCCGGTTGATAAATGTTTGTATAATAATAATAATAATGCTGGACATTTTCACACACAGCATCATCTAGCCCCAAACTAAGCAAAGCTTGTACTATGGGAACCAGATAACTGATATACTACATATATACTTTTTGTTTGTAAATACGTATGATTGTATATATTTGTATTTATTTATATATTTATTATATTTGTATGATCTATAAATATTTATCTCTGGTGTTTCAAGGTCTAGGTGTTTCAATGTATGTATTAAATATGTATGTGTTTACAAACAAAAAGTATTTAAGTAGTATATGAGTTACTAGTTCCCATAGCTTTGCTTAGTTTGGGTGTGAAATGTCCAGCATTATTTATTTATTTAATAGACGAAGAGAAATATACAGCGGAAATTAGTAACTCCTCCTTTTTTGAAAGGCGGATAATTAATTCAATAACCACCTCTGAAGTAGACTGCTAAAGTTTGTATTAGATCTGCCATATTTGTAGTTGAAAACTAAAAATGATATTTTTACTCTAACTAACCATAAATTCGCAGACACGGCGTACGCCCGTCGATACCTGCCCATAGTTTTGTGTGAACTAATTGGAAACCAGCAAAAGAGGGCAAAAAGAGTAAGCTTACTGGGGATTCGAATAGTGAATACCAGGGTCTGGCGCCTCTTTGAAATGTTATGTGTAGCGCCAATTTTGTAGGTGAAAACGTGGCGAGGCTTTTTCTTAAAAACATAAACCAAACAGTTACAAGTGGGTAAAATGCTAGTGTAAAGCAAGGTTTTTGAGAAGCTGACGTTATACTAGATGTTCAACACTTTTATAATTGATCCGAGAGCTGGCACATTTTTGGCTCAAAGGATCAGCATTGCCATCCAGCGTGGTAATGCCGCCAGTGTTTTGGGCACGCTTCCGACTGACAGTGACCTGGATCAGTTGAGGGAAAAAAGAAAAAAAGTCGTTAGAAACGATCTATAGATAGCTTGACTAATCCTGTTGTATTTTGTAAATATATGTAAATATGTAGTAGCTTAGTTTCTGTAAATATTAAATTTGTAATTTATTTATTTGTGAAATAGTTTGACAATTTTGTACTTATTACTGATGAACGCTGAGAAATTGCAGTAGTAAAAACTGTGTCGCAATTTTCAGCGCCCGATCTTAGGACTAAGAGGGCACAAATCGTTTCTAGTAGAAAGGAGTTTATATAAATACTAATAATGGTAGTAACTTAAAAAATTGGACTAGAAACTTGTCTTAGACCCCTACACACCCTACTATTCCCTGTGTCGTGGATCAAGTGCAGCATCAGCAACTGTTGGGCATTTCTCATGGTAGTTTCCTTGTAGACGACCTCTGTGGCGCAGTGGGCGAAGGTCCGCCTGCGACGCAGAAGGTTGCGGGTTCGATCCCCGCCGCGGGACAAATGTTTGTATGACCTACAGATATTTGTCTCGGGTCTGGGTGTTTCTATGTATAATATGTATGTATTTACAAACAAAAAGTATATAAGTATTCTATCAGTTATCTGGTTCCCATAGTACAAGCTTTGCTTAGTTTGGGGCTAGATGATGCTGTGTGAAAAATGTCCAGCATTATTATTATTATTATTTTGTTTGTCAAAGTTTAACATCACGGAACTATAGAGTCCCGGACCTTTGATAGGCATGCGTGGGGCCGAAGCCAACACACAGAGGCCTTTTTGACACTTTTGATCTTGTGTGATGGAGACACATACCGGCTACTATCCCTTCAACACTATAAAAATGCATTCAGGAACAGTCTCCGGTTTGTGCAGAACTATTGAGGATATGGAAAACTAATTACCGGGCTATGGTTTGGGATGGTAGTGGACTGGGTACTGGGGAAACTATGGGAACTATGACACCCGCCGAAACAATGTTAACGTTATTATTATTATTATTATAGATGTAAACGCAGCCTAACCTATATGACTGTCTGGCACTGGTGCCATCTAGCTGATATCGTATAAACTCACAAATCTTAATATACTCGGAGATGCAAAACCAATTTCTAAATTGTTTTCACGGAATAGTCTAAGGTAATGATAAAGTTTGCAATAAATTCAGCTCCGTCGTCGACTATCCTAACTAAAGCGATTCCCCGAATTTTTAGCTTTAAATTGAATAAAAATTTACGTCAGATAGCAAAACCCTTGGCGAAATGAAACTGTTGTCGGAAAGTAGAGGGGTAATTTTAGAGGTAGCTCAAATGATACGAACAATACTATGTCACTAGAGTTGGCCACACTGATTTTTGCATTGTATTTTACCGAATGATTGTACCAGTATAATTTAAAAAATGACGATTCTCCAGTAGTTCCGATAGTTTTATGCTTTTTCAGACAAACATCTGCGTTCATTGGACTAATGACCGACGGAAGACTAGCGTTACGTTGTACAGTTCCGACTGTCCAACACAACATAATACTGAGTGGGAAACCAATTTGTGGCAGCACACTTAGACGATTGCAAGACACCTATTAACCTTTTTTTAATGATTTTTTTTATGTTTATTTTCTTTCGGTTTTGAGTGTTTTTTTTTTATCAATGTTTGTTGTTGCAAATAAATATTTTTCTTTCCTTCTTTCTAGAATGGTAAGCTCACTTGTCACTTCTACTGAGCTGTGAGTCTAGTCAAATGTTTTCTGGCTGTTTCTTAGTTATATAGTTGATTCTGGGTTTTTTTTAAGTTATACGCGTTTAGTTATATCTTGCTTCCACGCTCTAAGCCTCTGCTCTCTTATTTATTTCCTCGTACAGAGCGCGCTGAAAACGCGAAATAATTCGGGCTGCAATCCTGATAATAGGTACACGAGAGGTTGTTTCACAATTGTGTTTCGCTTAAAGCGCATTCGGTCGCAGTTTGAACTTACCGATGCATATTTATTTACCTTAGGCAAGATTTATTTCGATATTTATATCAGCAATCGATAATATAATTAAAAAAACATGATTTTTTGAGATTTGATTGATTTTTTTCTGTTGTGATGGATGTAGGTATTTAGACTTTATAATACATAATTTATTAATTATTGAATTATTATTATTATTATTTAATTTATTAACATAATGTACGTTAGCTACTTCAGTGACATACACATAAATATAGGAATAAGAAAATTGTATAAGCAATGCAAAGCTTGTACGCATGTATGCATGTATGAAGAATGTAATGAGAGCGAATGAGCCAAAAGTTGTTTGTCAGGATCGTAGCAAGTGGAGATCCGTGGTCTCTGCCTACCACTTCGGGAAAGAGGCGTGATTTTATGTATGTATGTATAAGAAATTGAATGTTTTAGTAAAACACGTAAGTTTTGATAGTTCAACAAAGAAAATTCGTACGGAACAAAAACCTTTATTCAAAAAATAAATTTAATATAGCATTTCAAGTAGAATTTTGGGTATTTTCCATTACACGGATAAACCTTTCTCTTCCACCGAAAATTATGGTCCACCTTTCATGCAAATATAGTTTAGTCCACGATTGACAGTGCGGAGGGCCACTTGCCTGAATACGAAATAGCCCTTTCGGCTAATGCCTCACAATTTATGATCCGCGATTGAGCCTCCATATTTATTCTGAAGCGAAAAAGTCGCGCGACAAATTATTAAATAAATCATTCTCATGTGTGGCGATAATGTTTGAAAAAATGTAGATTCTTGGTTTTAGTGTAGCAGTTGGTTTCTATTTCTACAGGTTAGGTACTTAAAACTTTCAACTTTAAATACTTACCTATAATCATTTTCAAAATTTTACTTGACTGATTTTTTTATGTCATCCAACATCCTTATTGGGAACAGGTTGGATGTCACATGTGTAATTTGAAACTTGCTGAATTGTGACAATAGGTATTTAATCATTTAGTCGATACGTAACAGGAGATTTGGCAAATGGAATGTTCAAGAAGATTTCGCATTTGACGAAAGATTTCCGTTGGAGTTTTGAAATGACAAGCCGCCATGTTTTTTTCCAAACCAAATTGACATGACTTGACTTGACATGAATATTTAAAACTTGACATTGGCAGAGTTATACTGTTAATACAGTTAGTTGCCATTAATAAAAAGAAGAAGAAGTCGTGCGACTTTAAAGTGACATCGAATGACCCCCGGGTATGTTCCCATCTGGGCATATTCCATTCGACCCTTGCCTGATTTACTGAAATGCTTTTTGTGAAGTCGGAAAGGTGGAAGGTACGTTTGATTAATATTGGGGTAGGTCTTGATAAAGTTTCAGGTGGATTGAAGAGCCGAATTGCGTAGCACTTATGTAAAAAGTTAGAGAAAGTGGGAAAGAACAGTATTTTGTTCTGTCGGAAAAGGTTCGAAGGCTCGTTTTGTGAGTGCAAAAGTTTTCTGTTTAAGTGCTTTGACTTTTGTGGCGTAGATTTCCGAAATACGAAATTATCGAGAGCTATTACGGTTTATTAAAAAATTTCAATTTCGATTTTGAATATTAAAGTTTTTGCTTCAATCACATCAGATAAAAAGATAGTACTATTGATTATATAACTTTATTTAGAATAGAAATGAAGAACGAAATGAAAATATTTTTGTAAGTTCTAGTAGGTAGTTGGTAGGTTTGAAACTTCTCTATAGTATACCGTATCAATTTAATTCCTAAGCCCATTTAAGTTTTCACTTCATTTATCATCTATTGATTTTTTTGAATTGTTTCATAATGATTTTCAAGGAGAAAAGACGTTCCACCAACCGCAGCGCAGGAATGGACTAAGTTATACAAGAAGCAACAATCAATTAAAAGGATAGTCTTTATCGATTTTCTCGGGATTTTCATAACAAAACAAAAAAAAAACATTACATTAATATTTTTTTTATAAATATTTTAAAATTATATTTTTTTAGAACCCAATTCCTGAATTGAGTTAGTATAAAATTAAGGACCCTATATAAGTAAAGAAACGTGATATATTTTGAGATTTTAGGAGTTGAATATGAAACCGGTGCTTCTGGCACTGATTATATTTCCGCCGGTCACCCGTTAAATTCATGAATTTGCATTTGTCTAGTTTTATCAAACGTCTCGTACCTTTTATGGTAATAAACTGAATATATTTACCTCTAAATCTCTTCAGTCGTGATCTTTTAATTCCCTTTTCTAAATTGCTTTAGTTTTAATGAAGTTTCCAAATACCACACATTATGGACGTAGGTATCTCTACGCACGGTAAATTTTTTTAAAATACATTTTTGCTTTCATCTTCTTCTTATCACCAGTTCTTTCGCACCAGTGTGGTGAAAGGATTTTAAGTGCGCCTCAAAGAGGCTCCTTTCGTGCACTTGACACATGTTTTCGTATTGTAGCTTCTACAAACATCGTGAGGAAACTAAAAACTCATTGGTGCACGACTGGTATTGAACCCACGACGTTATCGTAAAGCGGGGCCACTACCACTAGACCATAAGTGCTCATGAGATAAGATTCAATTTACCTTATTCCGGTTATTCTCAACGAACACTGCTTTAAAAGTAACATAAGGGTATTATTTACCTGATTATAAAAAATGGCGGCTATAATTTTCCACCTGACCTTTGGCCTTTTCACGGGGATTTTATTGCAAAATGTTTTCTCGCAAAATAAATAACATGTGTTATTTTGTGATGTGGATGGATAGCTTTGTTTAAGGGGAGCGTCAGAATAAACAAATTGGTTTTTGTGTGGAATTTGAATCAGACACAAAAATACGACTGTTTTTATTTAATATAAAATATTAAACTTTTTATAAATGTGTGTGTCTAATTAATGAGTAGAAATATATTTTGTACGTGTCTTTGGTTCCCTCATTGGTCTCATAACGAAAGGAGCCTCGAGCCTCTTTCTCTACACTGGTTCGTAAGAACTGGTGACACGACATGAAGAAGATATTGGTCTCATTTAAAGACCTATAAACGCTTAATACCTAAAGAAAATGTAATTTACTGTGATATGCAGTCATATTAACTGTTATTGTATTGTATGTTTTTATGAGTTAGTTGCAGCGGCGTTTTCTATCCGAAGGCCTTTGTTCTATCTGATTTTACAGCCAGGGAATTGAACGTGCCCTCTCCAAAGCATGGAAGCGCTCAGTTTTATATGCCACTAGTGGTCACCGATCTATTTTTCAACGTTGCAGAAGGTCGCTTAACATCGACGATCTATCAAAAATAACTAAGCAAGCTACACCACGGAGTGCTTCAAATCTTGCTAAAATATAAGTTTTTATGTATAATATGTATGTATTTACAAAGAAAAAGTATATAAGTAGTTTATCAGTCATCTAGTACCCATACCATAAGCTCAAGCTTACATTGGGGCTAGATGATGCTGTGTGAAAAGTCCAGCATTATTTATTTATTTATTTTATTTTTATTTATATCAAGTAAAACAACGAAACATAGCTTGTGTAAAATTAAACAAAAGCCACAGTCACCCCTTAACAGATAAGACCTTCAATACGATACTCTGACCTGGGAGGTTTTCCGCTTAAATAAATGTTATTATATTTGTCATTGATTGATTGTCGTATTTATTACCGGGTACGTAATCAACGGGACCTATCGCTTTGATGGCTCACATAAATCCTGCTGAATGTAAAACGAAACAGGACCACTAAGCGCTCGTGGTATTGCTTAGTCGTTCATGTTACAGCAACGTTCAAAACGGTTCAAAGTGGATGGGTGACCGCCAGTGGCATTTACATCTGAGCGCTTCCGTGCTTCGTAGGGCACGTTAAATTATCAGTCCCGGCTATTTAAGTCGTTAAGCCATGACGGAGGCCTTAAGGCGGCCTAAAAACTCCGTCACCAGAGTTGACCACTGACTCATTCGCAAGACAGCAAAATGTCTCCAGAATGACAGAATCCAGAGTGACTCAAACGAACTGACTGACTGTACCAAATAAGGTACCTAATACTTCTGATATCGAAACCACACCTTTTCTTTTAAACGCAATCGAGAAAAAAAGCCAGGCTTAATTGATAATCAAGCTTTTAAACTAACGAAATTCAATAATATAAAGTTAGGAACATATCTAATTCCAGCAAAATTGTATTAACTCACCAAGAGGATAATAAAAAAAGTTTTTCAAATTACGCTGGTATTTGAAATCCAACGAAAAATAATAAAACCATCCCTGGATCATCCCTCCGTAAATAGGATCCCGTAATAGATAGGGATTTCTGAATAGAAAATTGGGTTTAAGTTTTGACTGGCTTGACTGCTCAATTGATAGTGAACGCCTACCATGTATAAGAAGACTTAGCTAAAGGATAGGTATACGAAGTAAAAGTTATGAATTTTGTATACCTGAATGTCCGGATAGATAGGGGCTTATTACAAGATAATTACGTTTTTTTACTAAAAAGAAAACCGACTTCAATGTTTGACTCGAAACGCGGTGTGACTCAGGGCGTCAAGCTGTAGATTCGATTTCTATTTGTGACATGGCTAGGAGGGAAGGTGTTTAGAGTTTTACGGGGAAACTATCAATCCCTCAGGAATAACATTTATATGAGACCACCTCTGGAGTATTCCCTTTCAAATATGTAAAGAATTCTGCAAATCGGTCAACAATTGGCAGAACAATCGCGTAACAAGATACAAAAAAAAAAACATAAAGACGAATTGAGAACCTCCTCCTTTTTTGAAGTTGAAAATGAGCCGAGTTTAGACCAAGTCTAACTAAAAAACTGTCCCTAGAAAAACGAACTTTAAATATTTGAGTATAGAACGCTTTTTTGTGGTAACAGTTTTGTTTTGACATGTGTCAACATGGGTTTTGAACCAAGGTTTTACGTTTTTATAATAAGCAGCATAGGGTTCATGTCACTATGCTATGTAGGAAAGATATGCACTAGTCAATTTGTGTCTTAGGAGATTAAAGTGCTCGATAATGCAGTAGTCATATTAAGCTCTAGGCAAATATCAAATATAGTTAAATTGTGATCTAGACCATCCAAGACTGACCCGAAATTTTATTTCATAATCTTCTTTTTCCCGTCATCAATCGTCGTCTTCTGTAACTAGTTCTTACGAAACATGGAGCCTGGACAATTAATGAATGAATGCATGAAAAACTCTTTATTGTACACAATAATGACACAACAACATAAGAATTAATATAACCTAATAAGATAATGTACAATGGGTGGTCTTATCGCTTGTCGCCAGACAGCCTTTGGATGGAAAGAAACGAACATATTGAATGTAACAATAGATAGATAGATAGATAATTTTTTATTGCATACCACACGTAAAAGACATACAAGAAAAAGATACTTAACTTATAGGTAGACAACTGGCGGCCTTATCGCTGAAAGCGATCTCTTCCAGGCAAACATTTAACAATCGATTAGCGAAAGCGATAGTAGAAATCGAATCGACAGATAACGCTAAGGGCTATGTCAAACTGACGATTTATATAGAGCCGAGATATTTGACATGAAAATGTATGCAATTTTGACAAGTAATAGAGAATCGATTTATACTATCGCTTTCGCTCAATCAATTGTTGTAGGCACTCAGTGTGGCTAAAAGATTTTATGTTCGCCTCAAAAAGCCCCTTTATTACCTACTTGACACCATGTTTTCAATCATTTTAGGTGCTCACAATGTTTTCCTTCGCGGTTTCCTAGTACTGGCACAGTGCAAAGAAACTTTTCTTGCTATTAGAATTCCTGAGAGATTTCTACTTTTCCCATTAGTAAAACTAGTTTCAGATTTTTGTAGAAATATCTTACAAAGAAATACAAAGCTGGCTCTTTTAACCTCTTCATAAACAAGTCAGACGAAGTTGATGATTCTGGAAGATATCAACGCAGGGCAATGTCCTGGCTGAAAGCATAAAAGCCCGCGTACATTCAAACTTAGGATTCTCTATTCATAGAATCTACTATGAGGGCATATTATGACAATGCCGAGCCCGTGTCAAAACATAAACAGCAAAATCTTTTCAAGCGTTGAAATGTTTCCCTGTATGTGTTTTATGATGTTTATTTTGACCGATGGCTTCTCAAAATTGTCTACCGTTTTTGGTAAGTACACAATTTGAGATGGGCCCAAATAAAAATATATTTTTTTGGTATATTGCAACAAGATATATGAGATTGTTTGCTGGCATGTATCGTAGAAGTAACTGACCGGACTTAAAAACGAAACTTTGAAGACAATACAACCGCTTACATTGGCCAGCACGTAGTCAACGCCAATCTAATCAACGTTTTGAATGGCTTAAAGCAAAGAAGGCAGGTACCAAAAACTCTCCAAACTATCATTTTATGTTTTATTTTGGAACTAGTTCAGTAGTTTGAGCGTGAACATAGAAATAATAAAATTATAATTAAAATCACCATTTTTTTTTATCAAAAACATTTTTTTTTATAAAACATGCTTTAGCTTATATTTGAAAACCAATTGAGAGTTTTATTAATTTTCTATAATATTTATTTAAGACGCTAAATCACACTGTTAATTTAAAAGAAAATACAATTATTTCCCTTAGTAGTCATCTTTATTATACATTTTACATTAGCTAATTAGATAGCTTGACTAATCCTATTGTATTTTGTAAATATATGTAAATATGTAGTAGCTTAGTTTCTGTAAATAAAGGAATAGAATTTTTACATTCAAGCGTAAACAATTAAGACAATTCAAAATATTAATTGGCATCGCTTCAGCGTAAAACTTAAACCAAACTAAAACTATTATCTTTGGACTCCATCCAAATGCTTGGCACACGCTACCTCAGAGGTTAAACCTATATAAAATCGCTGTATACTTTGCTGATTGCGACAAGAACTGCCGACGGAGTAATAAAATATCTATAACTCGTATATGATAACTGGTTTATTGTTTACATCAACTGTGCTGTGTAATGCCATATGAAAGAGAGATGCACGTAGCTGGGAGTTTAAAATACTATAAAATGCTAACTATTATACAAAAATAGGGGTTTTGACTTGAACTGAAACCATCTCTGCAGTTTTCGTTTATCCATTTAGTATTGTAAAGCATCTAGGCTAGATGCTAAGCTATGTATGCCACTTTTTCTAAAAGACCATTGTTTAAAATGGTCCCAAAAAATGGCAAGCATTTAATTGTTGGTAGTAGACGAGCAAAGCTGGGAGCTAATGTGAATAAGTTAGTCATGTTTTCAAGTTTCTCCTATTAGCCCCAAAGTCTCTTTCCGTGTCTCATCGGGTTTGTGATCGTATAAACTTTTTACGACGACCTCAAAATTAGAAAGTTCAAATACAGATTCCGCTTGAAAGGACAATAGCCATAAAAGTCCCGTAACCGTATTAGTTAGAAGTAGGTTTTCTTAGGAAAGTTAAATAACTTTCATTATTCCAACGTGTTAACAAATAAAAACAAACTCTACTTCTTTAATATTACGAACTACGTTTCTACGTACCTTAGTCCGGGTTCATAATTGTTGATTTT
This sequence comes from Epirrhoe tristata, assembly GCA_951394285.1. Classification (NCBI taxonomy): domain Eukaryota; kingdom Metazoa; phylum Arthropoda; class Insecta; order Lepidoptera; family Geometridae; genus Epirrhoe; species Epirrhoe tristata. The sequence continues at coordinate 10,458,847 of OX596143.1, read as the reverse complement.
CTTTTTAAATTATGTTCAATTCGCAAATTATTGTAGGTCAAGTCGACAAGATAACTATTTAAATCATAAGTGGAGCTATGCATATATAATAAAATTATATCGTATTGGAAAATTAGCTTATTTACACTTCTCTTTAATTTTTTTTCGTACGCCGACGTCCATTTTCTACTCATTTCTGTCCTATCCATACATAGGTTACCAGGAAGAGATCGCTTTTAGCGATAAGGTCACCCATTGTTACACATTTTGTTATCAAGGTTTTTATTGTTCTGTTTGTAACTTTTTTGGTGTACAATAAAGTTATAATCTATCTAACTATCTTATTTGTAACCCAAATAGGTAATCTAATTCCAACATACAAAAAATAACCTTGAGCTAAAAATTACAGCGTATATCAAAAGTCTTTTTGTAAATAATTCACCGTTTGCAACTGTTCTGTCGAATATTGAGGAAAATATTCCCAATAGAGTCAATACCCGTGCGTTGTCGGTTTTATTAAACCGCCAGCAGATGGCATTTGATGGATTATTCAAATTCCAAAGAGTTACAGCCGAACTTAGCTGTGACCTTTATAGGTAGTCTGCGTTCTCAAGTTAGGAGCGATAATGGACGAAAGAACTATTGTGTTTAATTCACGTAAACGTAAACAGGTTCACGACTGTATCCCCAAGGTGCAGTAGACATTCTCTCAGATCGTTTTATGTTACTTATTCCAGATCCTATGAAGATGTCTAAGGGGGGTAGTCAGAGGCATGTCCAAACACATATTTGATACATGCCCACATCTTGCAGAAGTTAGTATTCCAATACGTGACAGGTTGCAAGCCCATCGTCACCTATAAGAACACTAACTGGTTTCCTCACGATGTTTTCCTTCACCGTTTAGAGCACATGTTAAAGCGCATATAAATTTTACGAAACGCAAAATCCATTGATGCACGGCCGGGATTTGAATCCACAACCTTCGGATTGAAAGTTGAGGTACAACCACATTCGGCCAACACGGCTTTTTTGTGTTTAATTCAATCAGTCTTATTTCGATGGAAAAATATTTAAAATTATCTAAGTTCTGAGTAAAAACTAAGTTTTTACTCAGAACTTAGATATTAGTTAGTATTTATAATTCAATGGACTTATGCCATTACAAAGCGAAAAGAGTTTTATATTGTCCTATCAACTGGTCGCCATTTTTTTCTCTCAACCATGCGTTTAATCGGAATCTGTTCAGCGGCTTCAAAAGTACAGACAAATTACTTTCATATTATAATATTAGTATGGATTACAAGTGATTATTTCTATCGCCATTATAATCGTCTATACCTTGTCCAGTCCGGGAGCCGATCCAGGTGATTTTACTAATAAACTTTCGAAGTAAAAGAAACGGCAGATGAGAGAATTTGATCTCTGTCTTACTTACACTACACATTGCTTATCAATTTGACATACACAAACTTGCAATACAACAACATGGATGAAGAAATAAGTAAATAAAATCATTATGTAAAAATCTATAAAAAATGTTGATTACAATTAATGCATAGGTTACTACTTCTGCATATATCACGCAGAAGTACGGTTGTATAAAAACGGTTATAGATAATCAAAATGAGTGAATTAATTACAAATAGTAACACATTTTTGGTCTTTTTTTCTATTGGGTTTTCTATTAGTGTACCAAGTGTAGAATAAAATGCTGTTGCTTCGCAATCGTTTGTAACCACGGCTCAAGTATAGAAATAAAATACTTTCTAGCCAAAGCTCTTTATAAGAACGTCAAAGCCTTCATTATATAACTATGCAGTATGAATTATCGGCGTGCATATAGATTGATTGATGGCTCCGAGCTAACGTTGTGAGGCCACTTTAGCTGGCTCCTTGAGAAATTGAACTTCAGTCGAAAAGTACTCTGAGCGAGAGAAGGTAATTTACATTATTAAGGTTTTAGAAGTAAACCAGAATATTAAGTTTTTAGTAGTAAACTTTAGAGCACTATTATTTTGAGGAAACATGGGGTGGTCAAGGAAGTGTTAGGAAATCTTGAAAAAGAAGATGGTAGGAGAAAATATGAGGGAAACCTTTGATCAGCAGTGGAAGATAAGTTTAATAATATATTGAATTCAAGAGAAATAAACCAGACGTGCTGTTCACTATCACTGATACAGTAGTTTTTTTCTGGTTTTATCAAAATCTCTTCACTTCTGCCTTTACCATTGTGACAATCTTGCAGATCTTACAATGTAATGTAAGTATATACAATAACATATTATATTATATACAATCAAATCAAATCAAATCAAATAGTTTATTTTCCAAAAGAAGGATACAGGTTACAATATGATATTCAGTGGACCCCGCACTAGGGCTAGCCTGTATTGCGGGCGTCCGACGAGCCAAGTTAACAATAGGTTACATTTTAATAATTGGAGAACATGAAAATAAACTTAATAAATTTACACTTTTTAAAAACTAAGTATAATCTGCTGACTTAACAATATTTTATAAGGATCTATATATTTTAGAAGTTTAAGTTAAGTTTAAGTTGTCTCCTTGTTTTGTAAACAAGGAGAAACAATATACAGGTTCATGACAAACATTACATAACATTGCAAGTGTGTGAATCTAGACATGACTTTGAGAAATAATGTGTGTTTGTAAAGCGTTATATATGAGTGTGGGAGATATGGTGGGTTAGACCATGGCGACAATGTAATATATATACCAGCCAATATGTGATTTAAACTCGGATCAAAACGTTGGTTGCTTTGTTCAGATTATTGCACAAAAGCCAGTCACAATCCAGCCGAGAAGGATCAAAGGCAACGTCAATATGTCATGAAATCACGAATAACCAACATACCTTTGTACCTAAAATACGGGGAAAATCAACTTAATGCTATTTCTGGCCATGTTGAGTGGGATGTACCTCTGACTTTCTATCCGAAGGCTGTGGCTTCGAACCTCGGCTATACACCAATAAAGTACGTGAGAGTCGTGGAAACTTCGTGGAACAGAAGTTTCACACATAAGTTTTCAGGTTCTCCACGAACGAAGTTTCAATTTTGACATTTAAAAAAAAATATTTATAATCCTACAAACGTTCTTCCGTACTAACAATGTAACAATCTATGGACTGTGTTGCGGATGCGCTCATCGCACTGTGACGTTATGACCTATGTATGTGTCGTGACGGTAAAATCTAACGCTTTTTTTTCTAGCCCCCATCCTCGATATCGACCGAAAAGGAACTTCGTTCCAAAATTCGTTTTGAAACAAATATATCATTGGGAATCTGCAGTATAATTGTTCTAATAGGCAGCGATGAGCTTGTAACCTTTCATGTATAAAATGTTTAGGTACTACTGCACTGGCCAGTGCCAAATACATAATATGTATTCAGACATGCCTCTGAATACCCCTCAGACATTACCAAAAGATCTGTGAGAATGTCTCGTCGTAATCATGTTTTGCTATTTCTAGATAAACAAACAATCAGTGTGTCACCGCCAGTTATAGCTAACTTAACTTTTCCAATAAAATCGAAGTGAAATGAAATTCGGAATTTAGGAGTGTACGAAAGGTGAGATCCTGCGATATGCCAGTCGCAAATTCTGACGATTTTTCTGAAATTCGGTACCGCACAGGAAAATTAAATTTGCCATACAATCCGAAAATATTTTCAATTCTTTATTCGTTTTCCGGATTTATTCGCGAATGATGGGTAATAAAGCAAAGGATTTCTTTGTAATTTGGATTTTTTTGTATGTATTTTTAATGTTTGTTCAATGTGTTCCGTAACGCAATGGGCAAACCTCCACCTGCGACGCAGAAAGTTGCGGGTTCGATATTTAACTCCCTCCGTGGTAATACTCGTATTACTGCGGCGTTTGTACAGAATTTTACCGAGAGTCCACGTGTAGATTTTAGCCTAAAGTTGAAAATTGTACTTCTATTTTACGAAGTTCGTAATACGAACATTTTCATAGAAAACTTTCAAAGCCAGTCTCTAAGCCCAGATCTACATGGCTCACAAAATGCAAAGCCTAGTTTCAACACCCAGCCTAAACCTGACAAATTATGAAGCTGTGAATATTGTACAGTTAACTCCAAAATATTTTAACTTCTATGAATAGACGGTTTTTTAAAGATTCGTCGATCATATTTTTACATGAAGTAATTGATGTTTTGATAATGCTTAAATTAAACACCCACTTTTTAAATCAGGGAATTCACGTTTACATTCTTCGTCTTAATTAACAATCGCCTTCTTGTGACAAATTCCAATTTTCTACGTGGTCGAAGCAACATGTTTTTCTCTTCTCTTCTATTTTTTTAGAAGGGCTTCGAAGATATAGAAGATTCAAATCAAATGTTTATGAACTTTCGTCGCTGACTGTACCTATCGCAGGTCAGACTTACAAGCCGTTGTTATGCTGAGACACGAATACGATAACATGTACGTGACGACTACTACCTAACGGAATTATATTCCACCAACCCCACTCTTCACCTTTAACGACCTTATCACAAACATATTAAGACCAATTTCGCCTGAAAGGAAGTCGATAGTAGTTTGCAGTTTCAATACCCAGATGGCGAAGCAAATTTCAATCGTATTACCATTGGTTGGGGTTTAAATTAGTGTTTTGAGAGAAATCCTTTTTATAATTCTCTGTTAAGCTAACTTGTATGAAATGTAATTGATATCGATTGATTCAAGTAAGTTGTTTTAATAAGATTTTTTTTATTCAATTGTTTCTGTAATTCTGTACTATAAGTGTAGTTCATCAATTTGATTTTTCGAAAAAAAAAATTCTGGCAATGCATGCTTCATCTTAGACCTCACTATTGCTTATCATCAGGCAGTGATGTCAAATAAATGCTGACCTATTTAAGTAAAAAATATATATACAAGCCTTATTTAGGTAGTACTTTTTTTTCAATTTAAATCGAAGGTAATTTAAAACGAAACCCCTGTTCTCCATTGGACATTTTGTGTAGAAGACGAGGGATAACCACAAGATAAACAAACCAGTTTACCCAAATAAAATTGGATAGGGTTAACTGATTTAAAAATAACTTTAATTAGCTTGGAAATTAAAATTTTAAAACATTGGTTTGTAATAAGCCGATACACAGCTCCATTTACATTACTAGCCGTTGGGAATACAATGATCTCTTAAATGTTCTGAGCACAATGTCCCAGGCACTACCGCCTCGATGAGTAGGCACACTCTATATAATAGTAATAAGTGTGTGTGTAAAATAATGTGTAAAATTTCCTATGGATTGATAATTGTAATCTGAAATAAATAAATAATAATAATATATCCTCTACCATAATCGCTTTACAACCATAGACATTTCTTATTTCTATAAATCCGTGTTTATAACCTATGCCTGTCGCGGAAGTTTTAAGACGATTCAAAGTGATCCCAGCGGTCCTAATTAATGCTTTTTGACTTTGACTTTGTCAGGTTCCGAGGCCTCCTGACGCTGTATACGTCATCTATAAAAATGTTAGGACCATTTTTTATCATAATTTGGTCAAAGAATATAACATTTTCTAATCTGAGGAAATCCCAATTGACCAGCACGACTCAAATATTAGTTGAATGATAAATGGTTGATACAGCAAAGTACAATATCTCGATTCCCCAAAGAAACTTAACTTCGACAAACCACACTTCCTCCACGAGTACAACAAAAAATAGAATATTCTTCGGTCAGTTAATTTTCTGGTTTTCGTATAAATGGCCACCGTTATATAGCGGCTACATATAATTAACACATTCAGCAACAAAATATAATTGAACTTCATAATTTTTTATTTTTTGGCATTTGATGAAAAAAGTGTATTTACAGAAACTAAGCTACACTGTACATAAAATTACGAAAACAAAATGAAAATCCTTTATTAAGCCTTGGAAAACTTATCAGTACTTTACATATAAATAAAATGTATAAATTATTATGCTTAAATTTTATGAAAGCTAGAAAATAAATGGGAATAAAAAACTTGTATTGTGCCCCATCATCATCTCCCTGACCTTATCCCACGCTAAGAATAGAATAGAATAGAAAAACACTTTATTGTACTTACACAAAAACACATTACAGGAAATACACGAAAACAAGTAAGTAGGTACAATGGGCGGCCTTATCGCTAAAAGCGATCTCTTCCAGACAACCTTTGGATGGACTGGAAAAGTTACACAGAAAAAAACGGCTAAGTGGGGTCTTATTATCTTATCCCATAGAGGATATTTTTTAGAAGACTTTAATATATATTTTGACTTTAAATAATTAATTGTCGAGTTAGACGTGCATCTTCCAGATTGGCACACTGCATCAATGGATAGGAAAGACTGGAAAAAAGGATGGGGAGGTCTTTGCCCTGCAGTGGGACAACACAGGCTAAAATAAATTCTTCGAAAGTTCTTTTATTATGCGCACTGCAAAAATTTGGAATCAGCTTCCAGCGTCTGTATTTCCGCTGAGCTACGACCCTGTTGTTTTTAAGAAGAGAGTTAATAGGCACCTTCTGGGTAAGCTCGCTCCATCGTAGACCTCACTCTTGCCTGTGTAAGTTGGAGGTCAAGAGCCGACCCATTCATCATAAAAAAAAAAAAAAAAAAAAAAAATAAGCTACGTACGCACCATGCACGTAAAGTAGCGGGTGTCTCTTTATAGAAATATAAACGACCACAGATCAAACGGGAAAAAAAAAACTTGTTCCCAACTTGTTGGGAGTCGGATGTGTCCCGCAGGGCACAATACAATACTTTTTGCATGACAACTTGTTTTTGACACTTTTTTCTCGTATAAGTTAGGCTTTGTGCGTGGTTTTGAAAATACAGAGTGGAAAAGCTCAGCCAAGAAAATACTGCTGACGAATTAGGTTAAAGATATGTATATACGTAAGCTTGAGCTTTCTAAAGGCGCTTTCAAATTAGACGATTCGTGCAGCACTACCTGCAGTTCGGATATTCTAAAAGGGTATTCTATCAAAATCTTAGCCAATTGTGTAATTTGACAGCGCGCTTAGAATAAAACCCAATATTTCTAAAAGAAAAATTTTATCAATACTTTGTAAACATAAACTTCTTCCTGTTCTAATTGTGCGTAGCAATATGCTACGGCTTAGATGTAGCTTCGTGCTACGGCGTAGTACAGTTCGCCCAACGAATCTAGGCATTCGTGAAGTTAGCCGTTTGTCTGCGCAGAACACAATTTTGTACGAAAAACAGTTCACTGCGCAGTCAAACGGCTAACTTCACGAATGCCTAGATCCGTTGGCCGAACTGTACGTGGAACTATCAACTCATGTAGCTTGTTCGTTATTTCTCAATTGTAAAATAAGTTGAATGTTAAGCAGAAAGCAACCAACAAGGTTACAAAAATTGTAAGTAGTGGATATTAAAAAAAAACAGTCACTAGATTTAGAAATACAGTCGGTATTTCAAAATCTAGTTCCCGAGAGACAAACTTGATTGATAAATGTCGTGGACCCGATGGGAATCAAAGTTTGAACGAGTCATGGATATCTGGGAATAAGCTCGGAACCAGATGTCCCATAAAAGATACTCCAGACTTTTGCCTGTGGCTTTTGCGTTGGCCTTTGACTTTTGTTATCTACAGTAACGTGAGGGAACATTGTTTGTGAGTTTGTTGAATGAATGAATGAATGAATGAACACTTTATTGAACACCTATTAATAAAAAAACACCACATAAATAAAAACACGTTCGAAATAAGTACAATGGGCGGCCTTATCACTGAAAGCGATTTCTTCCAGGCAACCTTTTGGATGGAAAATAAACCGAAAAAGCATACAAAAAGGACGGTAGTGCACAGAAGTTTCATTTAGAGGGAAACAAAGCTAGAAAAAGTTAGTTTATTATGATTCATCTCTGAAATAAAATTTCTAGAAATTCTTTCAGTGTTGGTAGTGTCAAGAGTCGTCTGACCACGGCTCTCGTAGTGCACTACCAACATTGCACTACAAACACTACCAGCTAGTAGGATAATAATATACTGTATCCCCATGACACTAAAACTCATTTTGACTCGCCGCTTGGTTGCCTTATGCATAACACGCTCAGTGAGTTACTTGTTTGAAATTATTTGAATGAAAGTTTAATTGCGCGACTGTTTACTGTTAAATTCATACGAATTTTACTTTTAATATTATGTTTATTCAAACAAATGCAATTAAATAATCTATTCAAACATGAAATTATTGGTTATTTACAGAAACTAAGCTACTACATATTTACATATATTTACAAAATACAACAGGTTTAGTCAAGCTATCTAAGGATCGTTAGAAACGATCTATAGATAGCTCAACTGATCTAGGTCACTGTCAGTCGGAAGCGTGCTCATAACACTGGCGAATGAAAAACATGAAATAATATAAGTTTAGAAATAGCCTTGCCATGTTGACTGCGTAAGACACATAATAAAAAATATTTGAATTGAATTTGAGATCATGAGTTTCCTTCCTTGGATGGGCAATTTTTTTTATTATTTACCTATAGGTACTATTTGGAGTGCTATTTTTCAGAGCGTAATTTAAAACATAAAAGTACGTGAGTGTCGTGGAACACTTGGTTTGAACGAAGCAAAGAGTACTTTATACTGGGAATATGAATTGTCAATTAGGTATCCTAGAAACGCTCTTCCGTACTAACAATGTAACAATCTATGGACTGTGTCACGGCTGCGCATTTCGCACTGTGACGATTTGACATATACATACATTATACATGTGTCGTGACGGTAAAATGGAACACATTTTTTTTCAGCTTCAGTCTTTTTTTCTTTGATACTGTGGCGACCTCTATCTACCATCGCCTGAACTACAAGCTGAACTATAAGCTGAACTTCAAGAGATGTCAATTACAGCGACGTACCTCGGAGCTGTACCACTAGATGGCGCTAAGAACACGCAAAAAGTATAGAAAAGTTCTGAATCGCGCTTACGAAGTTTACTGGACACTTTAGCCTATATAGAACTATCCGACTATAACTGTCGGCCAAAAGGCCCTAAGGTAAGTGTGCCAGTTGGGCAAACCTTAGCGAGGCGAGTACTCCCTCTTTGCCATAGTTTGGGGGAATACCATCTTCCCCCTTCTTCTTCATTCCAAAAAATATACGACGTCTTCAACTGGTAACACAAGGTATGCAGATTGAAATCACCTTTTTAGCGGATTATCAGCCAGTGACCTTAACTGTTTATTATAAAATGAACGAAACAAATATTTTAACTCCTAAACAAAAATATCTCCTAGTCGTATATCCACTGTTATTTATAGATGTTTTCCTTCACCATTTCGCACGCGGTTGCATTACTTCGTGTCACGTGTGTGGCGACGGGTGTTGGCCACGTGACTTCGCATCGGGACCTGCCAATAATCGTCATATAGGTCCGCCCTTATTTGTGAACCTTCGTTTCTCACTTTTACTTTTTTCGAAGCTTTTGCGACGCGTTTATACATTTTTACTAAAATTAGCCCATGTACGGATGGAGTGTTTGAATGCGGATAATGAGTGTGAAATTTATTTATTTATTTATTGGTTTACAACAACTGTTACACTAAAATAAATCCATACTATCCATACTAATATTATAAATGTGAAAGTAACTCTGTCTGTCTGTCTGTTACGCTTTCACGCCTAAACCGCTAAACAAATTAAGCTGAAATTTGGCTAAGTTAAAGGTTGTATCCCAGGGAACGACATAATGCTACTTTTTTTCCCGAAAAAATGACAAAAACCCCGAGGGACCGCGGGTCACACCGCGGGAGCGCAGCTAGTAAATAATAATGCTGGACTTACATAATTTGGTGATTTACATACAAATATTATTTTATAATATTATTCTTGCCTTTCAGGCATAGATTAGACATATTAGATTGCATCCAACAGGACAGGCTACGTTTTTTCTTGAAATAATCATGCATGCGCTGGAATAAGTGATTAAAGTTTGTATGAGCAAACGAGATAAAGATCGTTTCTCTATTCAATTCAATACGAAGTCGCTGGAAACAACGAAAACAAGTTTTTCTAATTGCATTCTTAAATTATTACTTTTTATGACTGATTATGGTCTGGGTGTTTCTATGTATAATATAGTATGTATTTACAAACAAAAAGTATATAAGTAGTATATCAGTTATCTGGTTCCCATAATACAAGCTTTGCTTAGTTTGGGGCCAGATGATGCTGTGTGAAAATGTCCAGCATTATTTATTTATTTATTAATATTTTGTGATTGTGTATTTAATTAATGTAATTGGTAATAACTGTGGTAATTAAATAAAATAAATAAATAAATGTTCTAAAATAAACAATGAAAGCCTACATTTGCAGCCTTAGCCAATAATCGTCGTATTGTAACGAGGGTGAGGCGAAGCGTTTCCGATGAAATATAAGAAGTTTGACTCAGGCGATAACGAATACAATCTACACAGAATATAAGAATACTTGCCATTGTTGTTCTTTTAAGCGTATGTAAGTATAAACTGTTCTTTTTAACCGACTTCAAAAAAAGAAGGAGGTTCTATGTTCGGCTGTATGTATGTTTTTTTTTTTTAATGTATGTACAGCGATATTTCCGTCAATTGTGGACCGATTTCCAAAATTTTTTTTTTTTGTTAGAAAGAGGTATACTCTCGCGGTGGCGCCATATATTTTTTTTTCCTGAGGGATTGACAGTTTTCCCGTAACATTCAAAAAACCTCATTCTCACTACACTCACAATCTGAGTCAAACATTAAATAGTTTGAAAGGGTATATGACACTCGAGGTGGTCCAAAATATTTTTTTTCCTGAGGGATTGTCCCCCTTGCTGAACTCCGGTGTATCCTTTAGTAGGCCTGACCATGACTTCTCTTATCCTTTCCTACTTAAGCTACAATAAGCAGGGTCTTAATGTAGCTTACTATATTATTTACACTTTTACTTTTATTTACACAGTATTTATTTACTTACTTACATTAAAAAGTGAAAAATAAAAAATTTTGAAAAAAAAAATTGAACCGACTTCACAGAACACAAACAGATGAACCTTCTACACACTAAAAAGAGAAAATAAGAATATAATTTGAAGTCGGTGCCAAGTGAATACGATACAATACGAGGTACCTATAAAAAAAAAAATCGAGCGTACCAGGATACAATTTTGCACCCAAGTTCTTTTGAATTTCTTAGATGTAAATGAATAGTTGGCACCGACTTCAAATTATATTCTTATTTTCTCTTTTTAGTGTGTAGAAGGTTCATCTGTTTGTGTTCTGTGAAGTCGGTTAAATTTTTTTTTTCAAAATTTTTTATTAGACTTTGAAATGTTTACCGCGCCTCGATACAGGTCGTGATTATGATTGTTTATGTTTATTTTTATTGAAAGAAAAACGAATTGAAATTGAATATACAAAAATAGGATGACAAGTAGGTATATCAACGCGAAGTGAATGGCGCAGCTCCGTTCATGAGGCTGTGACTGTTTTTGAGGAGCGTCGCTTAGAAGATCTTGACGCCAAACGCCTTATGAAGAAGACCCGCCTAGTCTTACTTCAGGCGTTCTTTTAGGTGTAGACCTATAACGCAAGTGGTTAGTTGCACCTGTGCGGCGTGCGCCCTGCAACAGGTCATTTAAGACCAAATTCGGCTTTGCGAGCATTCGGGCTCATAACCGAAATTATGTAATTTTATTTCAAACCAGGTTCGCCATTGTCGGATCCGACGAGGAGGACTATATAATATCAACACATATTTCTTTTTCAGTTCAATGTCCACTGCTGAGAGGCTTCCTCATTTTCACGTCTCTTTTTCCGATCCTGTGCCTGTCGATCGAACCCCTGCTAGTGCTACTTTCTACCTACTACAAAAGCACATGTCGGTTTGCATTCCATACGAAACTAGTTACAAGCCCTTTGCCTATAAAGTAAGTAAGTTCGTATAATTCAGTGGCCAACTGCTCTAGCGACGGAGTTTTTAGGCCGCCTTAGTGCCTCCGTCATGGCCTAACAACTGAAATAAAATAGCCGGGACCGACAATTAAACGTGCCTTGCGAAGCACGGTAGCGCTCAGATGGAAATGACACTGCAGGTCACCCATCCACTTACAGACCGTTTCGAAAGTTGCTTAACTTTGACGATCTATCAAGAACGACTAAGCAAGCACGAGCACAAGCGCTTCTGTTATGAAGATGAAGTAACCTAGTCTTTGAGGCGCACTAAATTTACCACTTTCACTATGATAATGAAGAACAGATTTAAAAAAAAAGTTCTCCTATTTCATCCTTTTTACGCCTCTGTAGTTGTGTTCTTTGCACCAGTGTTCTAATTAAAGTTATAGTTGTTCCTCTGAATTCTTAGTTCCGACCCAAGTTGCGAGCTCAACGTACAATAAAACTCAGTAGTTTATACGTTATGTATTTGTAGTTGTATTCATTGGATGTTTTTATTTCCGATCACTTTTAGACGCTTGATATGATGGAGAGATTTTTGATTTATGAATTAATATTATATTCATCCCGACGCAAAAAAGAGGTTGTTTAATAAATAATATTCTCCAATCTTATCCGCATTAAGAGAGAATATTAACACCTAGGTATCACACAATTCAAAACCTTAACTATTACTGCCTCAACAAAGAAGAAAGAACCTAAAATAAATAAATAATGATAATAATAATAAATAATGCTGGACATTTCACACAGCATCATCTAGCCCCAAACTAAGCAAAGCTTGTACTATGGGAACCAGATAACTGATATACTACTTATATACTTTTTGTTTGTAAATACATACATATTATACATAGAAAACACCCAGACCCGAGACATAAAATAAGTGGTGTTCTCTTTCTCGTGAGTGTAGTCTGAAACAACTGATTTTCCGCTTGCTAAAATCTTAACATAAGTATGTACAACATTTTTCCCTCATTCACTCTGTTACATACATACTTCATACTAGCTAATAAGTCCCTAAATAAAAGTAGTAGATAACTTATTTATTTCGTTTTAATACAGCTATATCTTACATTTCAACATAGCACTTTCAAGCTTTTATTTGGCAGAATGATAAATGCTGTTTCATTAGTGGCCACCGAAGCGCGCAGGTAGGGACCCTTATATTTATTTTTTGCATCCATTCTGAACTAGAATTGTCCTTTTTATTAAACAGTTTTTAGAAATCGATTTTCAGCACGACCTGAAAAATATAATATACCTACAGTACCTAATTATGTTTGGTGACAATAAGATACTTTACAGAAACTAAGCTACTACATATTTACATATATTTACAAAATACAACAGGATTAGTCAAGCTATCTAAGGATCGTTAGAAATGAACTATAGATAGCTCAACTGATCCAGGTCACTGTCAGTCGGAAGCGTGCCCAAAACACTGGCGGTATACCACGCTGTATGGCAATGCTGATTGTTTGGTTACTTGATCTGAGATATTAGGAGTATCTCCAGAAATTAAGAGAATTCAACATTAAAGTTAATATATCTAGTGTGTAGGTAGGTTAAAAGCTTCATTTACACGATGCGATTTTTCGTACTTGAACGTGCCGACGAGCGTCGCACTTACTATGACAAATCGCATACGATGAGCGTATACACGTGAAAAAATGTCTTGCGATGCGATATCTTATAGGTTGAAATTGCATCGTGTAAAAAGCTCCTTAGGTACGCATTCCATACATCCTCCATGCCTTTGTGTAGTGGTGGGTGGAGGTCCGCCAGCGATGAAAATTTCGCGGGTTTATGTCTGTATGATCTGCAAATATTTATCTCGGATCTGGATGCTTTCATGGTAACACATTGACATGTTACAAATCTACATTATAATCACTCTTGTAAAAAATATTATTGGCTAAAGTTTTACTTTATAAATACTGTTACTTTTCAAAGTAATACTTAGGCCTTTACATCTATATTAGATGATTTATACAGCGTCAGGAGGCAACCTATGCCTACATTTAACGGGACGCTGCAGTGACTGGGACATTGATTGAGATGGAATAGGCTTGCCCAGCACCTAAACCATCCTCTCAGATTAATCAGTCTGGACCACAGGAAAGACGACGTCAATACGTGTGGAGCTGACTAAGCTGCGGGTTTCCTCACGATGTAAGAAGAAGAAACGAAGAAAACTTCACCGCTAAGAGCTCTTGTTAAAGCGCATAAAAATGTTACGAAACGAAAAATCTATTGATGCACGTAAAAGTGATAATCAACAAGAAAATATGCAGTGCATTTTACAAGTGAATACTCAAAGATTGCTTCAGTACTCGACATAGCGATTATACTTTCAATACTCTCTTGTTAAGCGTCGCAGTAAAATGATAACAATGCAGACGCCTAATGAGTCTCCGCTTAGCTGTACATATTTCTGCCTTGTTCATATTTTTCGGATTTCTCTTTCAGAGCACGTCCTTTCGTATAGGGTGTACAAGAGTGTAATGAAACTTGTGTTTTTTTATGGACATACTTATTTTGATTTAATTATATATGTATACACTTGATTTAATGATTATATGATAAATATATAAGACGATCGTAAGACCTGTCATATTGTATGGGTCTGAGTGTTGGGCAACATAAGGGACGTATGAACAAAAGGTACAAGTGGCTGAGACGCGAATGCTGAGGTGGATGTGTGGAGTGACGCGAATGGACAGATAAAGGAATGAGTACATAAGAGGAAGTGTCAAAGTGGCGCCAGTGAATGAAAAGATGAGGAGCAACAGGCTAGGTCATGTAACTAGGAGAGTGCTTGGTATGAATGTTGATGGATTTAAGAGTAGAGGTAGGCCAAAGAAAAGATGGATGGATTGTGTACAAGCTGATATGAGTAAGAAAGGAGTGAGTGTTGAGATGACGGCTGATAGAGGAGAATGGAAGAAGAACACATGTTGTGCCGACCCCACATAATGTGGGAAAAGGGCAGGAAGATGATGACTTATTTTGATTTAATGTTTGGTCAGTGGAACTTTTGATACAGAAAACTTTTTTAGACATACCTCTTAGTGCCCATTTGGACACATTGAGCTCCTTGGCTTTGATATCATCATTCCGTTGCCCTTATCCCACGCTAAGTGGGGTCGGCACAACATGTATTTTTCCTCCTTGGCTTTGATATGTAACAAAAAAAATACTAAGCTTTCATTCTGCGGCCTTTTCAGTCTTTTTAAATTCTTAGTTATTATTTTACACCCTGTATTGTCATTCGATCCCCATCGTCGGCTAACGAAGGCCACTTATTGCACTTTGTAAAACTGCTCTCAAAGGAATGCTATTTCATACTTTAATTAATTTCCATAAAGTAAAAAACTGGACGTTGATTCGAAGTTTGAAACAACCTTTGTTACTTTATTCTAGTCCACGAGTTCTATAAAGAATAATGTTTAGTAGGAAATGCACAAATTTATGCATAGCTATTATTCATCCTATCGGATTTTAGATCTTTTTGAATGAATTCGGGGTCAGATGAATTTCGTCATGAGATAGTATAACTTCTATTACTATACCAATCTGGCTGACTCCTAGATCCGTTGTTCTATAAGGGGCCATCATCATCATCATCAGCCGATGGCAATCCACTGCTGGACACAGGCCTCCCCTAGTGCGTGCCATTGCGCCCTGTCCTCAGCTCGACGCATCCAGCATCCTCTGCTGGCATCCTTTCGCAGATCGTCACTCCACCTGGCCGGAGGGCGTCCTACACTACGTTTGCCGAGTCGCGGTCTCCACTCAAGAACTCGTTTAAGTACCCCAAAGGTTATCGGTTCTTCGGCTGATGTTATTTAATCTATATTTTTTTTACTTTGAACTTGTCTTTTTGTTGTGTATTGTTGAAAAATATTTCTATGAAAGTTTTTTTATTACAGTTTTTTTAAAAGTCGGTAACAGTAAATAGCTTGAAACACAAATATCCAAACATACTCAAACTATCAGATGTATCATCAGATTTTAAATCCTAAAACCATCAGAATCAACATGTACTTACTTACCTACTCTTTTCTCAAACTGTATACCTACAGCTCTACTCTATAGTTCTCAAACAGCATCAATAAGACCGCCCGACGCCGAAACTTCTTAAAACATCCAAAAAGGTCGGACAAAACTAGTAAAAGCCTTAAAAGCGCCAAAAGAAATGAGAATAATAGCCTCGGACGTAAAACCACTACCGATGAGAAATGACTAAACAATACACGCCGTATAAAAATAAATGACTTTGTACTCTTCGAATAAGTTTTTGTTAGTTCATCGGAAGATCTTTAGAACGAGTTCAGTACGGTTGGTGTATAAATTAATTAACAGCTATGAAAATTTATTTCACGCCAATTCCTGCCTTGCACAACAGACATATGGAATCAGCTGTCGCCAGCAGTGTTTCCAGACTGATACGACTTAGGCGCCTTCAAGAAAAGAGCCTATTCCTACCTCAAAGGCCGGCGACACATCTGCAGTGCTTCTTGATGCAGTTGTCTGTGGGCGGTGGTAATCACTTACCATCCGGTGTGCCACTTGTTCGTTTGCTACCTCTTCCATAAAAAAAAATGTAGTAGATCGTGTGTGATCATGTTTTGATTCGAAGGTGGCTTCTAATAAAACAAAATCTAAAAATCTATCAAAATAACGTAGGTAAAATAATATCCTGCTATAATAATAACAAGGCTTTGTAAGGTTTTTAATAATTGTGTTCATTCAATTACCTTTATAAGTACTAATACCAACAAAACATTGCACTCTTGTCATTGTCAATTACTTTATCCGTGTTGAGCCGTAGATGGGTTGCATTAAAAATTATAATCAGTGATCTCTTCGTGGTACAATGTTATTCCCGGTACAAACTAAGAACAAGCATCATTCATTCATTCATACATTCATTTATTCATTCATTCATTCAAGCATCAAATTCTTATAGTATAGATCTGCTTTATACGTTATTTACATATATACAAACATAAAATCACGCCTCTTTCCCGAAGGGGTAGGCAGAGACCATGGATCTCCACTTGCTACGATCCTGACACACAACTTTCGCCTCATTCACTCTCATTACATTCTCATCATTTATTTATTTATTTATTTATCTATATCTTTATTTGGTAAATATTTTTCTGCAGCCCCTACAGCATCCGGCGAAGCAGTGAGGGGGTAAGGAGTGGGGGTTGGTTTCCGGCGCGCCGGCGCGTCGCCTCTCTTCATAACTTTTACTGTCAACTCAATTACAGTGTAACACGGCGAATTCCGTGTTGTTCTGGCCTGATATAAAAAAGTTGTAAAATTGTATGTGAATGCCTGATTGTAGTTTTCTATTCAGTTGTGTGGATGTTTTTAGGAACTTGTGTTTTGTGTCAAAAAGTTTTCTTTCAGAGTTTTTTAGCTAGGAATAAATTGGAAGAATTCGAAAAAAAATTATTTACAGACACTAAAAAGCTACTCATATACTTTATTTTTTTCTTCTTCTCATTATCTGCTTTCGGCTCGTCAGCCATAATCAGATGCGTTCTGGGAGGAGGAGTTTTAGGAGCAGTTCCATTGAATTGCCCTAATTACTGTTTTTGAACTTCTCAGTTCCTCTGGTCAAGCGAGAGGTTATCCCATCTTGTGCTTTGGTCAATCAGTAGATTTTTAGCCAAGCCTTCTGCTTAAATAAAAAAAAACAATAAATAGTATCTGTGGTATTATGAGTCAAGGATCTAAAAATCTATAGATAGCTCAACGGATCAGCATTGCCAATCAGCGTGGTAATGCCGTCAGTAATATGAGAACTATGTAATTGGAGCTGGAGTGCTACCGGCAGTGTCCTGGATCAGTTGAGTTACTTTTAAATTAATGTAGAATAGTTTAAAAAATCAGGAATACATCCATACTTACTACGCCTTAAGACGGCCTAAAAAACTCCGTCACCAGAGTTGACTGACTGACACTGACTCATACGATCTTACTTTTTTAACCGACTTCAAAAAAAGGAGGAGGTTATATGTTCGGCTGTATGTATGTATATTTTTTTTTTTTTTTTTTTTTTTATGTATGTTCACCGATATTTCCGTCAGTTGTGGACCGATTTCCAAAATTTTTTTTTTGTTTGAAAGGGTATACTCTTATAGTGGTCCCATATAAATTTTATTCCTGAGGGATTAATAGTTTTCCCGTAAAACTAAAACAATCACTGAACTTTAAGAAAATTGTGGCCCGATTTCCAAAATTTTTTTTTTGTTAGAAAGAGGTATACTCTCAAGGTGGCGCCATATATTTTTTTTTCCTGAGGGATTAATAGTTTTCCCGTAAAACGAAAACAATCACTGAACTTTAAGAAAATTGTGGACCGATTTCCAAAATTTTTTTTGTTAGAAAGTGTAAAGGACACACTCTCAAGGTGGCGCCATATATTTTTTTTCCTGAGGGATTGACAGTTTTCCCGTAACATTAAAAAAACCTCATTCTCACTACACAACACACCCTGACTCACAATCTGAGTCAAACATTAAATAGTTTGAAAGGGTATTACACCCGAGGTAGTCCAAAATATTTTCTTTTCCTTATGGATTGATAGTTTTCCCCCTTGCTGAACTCCGGTGTGTCCTTTAGTAGGTCTGCCCATGACTTCTCTTATCCTTTCCTACTTAAGCTACGATAAGCAAAGTCTTAATGTACTCTTAGCTTACTATATTATTTACACATACACTTTTATTTACACAGTATTTATTTACTTACACTAAAAAGTGAAAAATTGCCCATGACTTCTCTTATCCTTTCCTACTTAAACTTCGATAAGCAAAGTCTTAATGTACTCTTAGCTTACTATATTATTTACACATACACTTTTATTTACACAGTATTTATTTACTTACACTAAAAAGTGAAAAATAAAACATTTTTGAAAAAAAAATTGAACCGACTTCACAGAACACAAACAGAAGAACCTTCTACACACTAAAAAGAGAAAAATAAGAATATAATTTGAAGTCGGTGCCAAGTGAATACGATTAAGTACCTATCAAAAAAAGAAATCGAGCGATAGCGTACCAGGATACAATTTTGCACCCAAGTTCTTTTGAATTTCTTAGATGTAAATGAATAGTTAGGCACCGACTTCAAATTATATTCTTATTTTTCTCTTTTTAGTGTGTAGAAGGTTCTTCTGTTTGTGTTCTGTGAAGTCGGTTCAATTTTTTTTTTCAAAAATGTTTTATTAGAGAATGTCTATCGCGCCTTGTCGCAATCCTTGTCGCGATCGAGACTGTTGTCATAGGTACATACAACAAACTCAGAATTATAGAAATGTACTTTCAGACCCTTACTAATAAACGTGGTATAAAGTTATTCCTGAGTGTAAACTGTCAAAATGTATGGTTATTTTTAGTTTATTCTGAGGAATAACTTTACACCACGTTTATTAGTAAGGCCCTAAATGTTCTACAACTAAAGCAATCATTCCCAAGAGTTGTCTCATTCCCAAAAGTACCCTTGCGTTCAAAGACATGTAGGAATCTACTTGCAGTTGCAGGAAGCAACCATTACGATTCTATTTAGCGGTAGAGCAATTGCTATTATTTGGCTGGTCGTGTTACTGAACTTACCAAATTGAAGGAAAATGAACCACAATTTTATCCAAAATTTTGAAAATTAGAATAAAAATTGAAATAGCGTCACGACTACCAACTATTAAACGGTTATACTATACAGGGTGTAAAAAGACTATTACCGAAAACGGAGGGGTTGCAGTCAGACCCCTCAGAAAAAAAATACGCAAAAAAAATGTTGACTTAGCTGCGTCATTTTATGTTACTTTCCGGTTATTTTCTACTAGAAGGTACAACATAATAAGACCGTACCTACCTAATAATTTCATTTATAAAAGAAAAAAAAAACACATAAAACTCAAAATTCAGCAATCTACGTAAAACAACGCGCCCAGTACATACGCAAACAGCAATCTTCAAACGCTGTTTTCTCCGGATATAATTATTATTATTATTATGAGCCATTGCTGTCCCACTGCTGGGCAAAGGCCTCCCCACATTCCCTCCAGACGTCGTGATCAAGTGCAAGGATATAATTATTCCTTAAAATCCTTTTGGATTTGGTTGTGTGTTGGGATGCTGTACCTACCCCTTTCGGCTTCGGTAGACGTCTTTTTACACCCTGTAGATACAGATTTCAGAAATGTGATTATGAAACATCAAATGACTTTCTTCACCAAGGATTTCAGCTGCTGAATGTATCAAGTAGGCTTATTAGGCGTTACGCCCACTAGTGAAAAGGCTGGTTTCTTTCAAACGCGCACAAAGCTCGTCCGAAGCGTGAATAGGAGTGTATTGTGTGTGGTACTAATTGCTGTTTTTAAGCGTCGTGGTTTGCAGCGCGCGTATGATGCCAATTATGTACGCTGGTTTATAGCTGTGTGTTACACTGTTGTGTAACTCATTAGGAATTTAATCCAGAATAGAATTATGTAAGAAATTTTTTTAACTGTAAGTACCCACAACTGTCTTTTTTGAAAGTAGCTAACCTAACCTAAGTCATGGCATAGCAGTGATGCTGCTGCAAGGTGTGATTGGTTAGCCTTTATCAACAAAATTAATAAAAAATTGACTGGGTTTACGCAACGGCTATGCAGCTTTTCCACATTGAACAAAACTAATGTTTTATAATAACACACGAGAAATCATAATAAAATATCATCAATGTTTCGATTTTTCGATTCATTCGGTTAATCTGGAAAAAAAACATTTCTAGTTTTGTGTGTTCGTAAAAGGTCGTGAAATAAAATATACCTATGTATTTTTATCACGCTTGAGTCTCAACGGTGTAAATTCAGCCTACCCTTTATAAACATACATCAGAATACGAGTGTAGGATATTAATCCAGAATTTTAAATTGCAGCACGTTACACACACGGCTTGACTTCAATGGGTTATGGTCTGAGGCAGCCTGCCTTTTATTGCTGTGCTTCGATATTTACTACTCACTCTGGGCTCAGGCTAGAGCACGTTTTATGACGAATGAAAAATTAAAGACGAAACTAAATAAAGAGGCGAAAATTTGAACTGTTGGTACAATTTTATGTCTTCCTATGAAGGATCAAAATATTCAGGCCTGAGAACGACGCGCAGAGGTTGAAAACTCCTTAATGCCTGTCTACTACTTACAAAACACTATTGCATAATTTGTATAGGTACTTACATCTGTGGGTAACGTGTTTCTATATTCTCTATACATACGTAGGTATATTAATATACTAAGAACCACGTTTGTATAAGTTTAAAAGTTAGATAATAGAATATCAATAGATATACATAGTATATCATATATATGAGTATATCAAAACCAAATTATAAATGCAACACTCTACCTCGTATTTTTTCTCATAAGTTTGTGTGGTATAACACCCTATAAAACATAATGCTGCTTATTACATAAACGTTAAACCTTAGTTGAACCCCTTGTTGACACAATATGTCAAAACAAAACTGTTACCACAAAAAAGCGTTCTATGTAAGAGTATTTAAAGATCGTTTTTCTAGGGACAGTTTTATAGTTAGTCTTAGTCTAAACTCGTTTCATTTTCTATGGCAAACGTCTGACTTTGGCTCAGACGTCTCTAACGAGCTAAAATCAAAGTAAATAATAAAATAACCAATATCCATCGAGTTTTTCTCAGTATTTTTGAGCTAAGAACAATCTGCATTATTTTCTCAGTTGGTAGGTAACTCTGAAAGTTTCATAGACTGCGGTAGACGCAATGGCGACGCGAAGAAATAGAAAAACACATTACATACATTACGGGGTCGTCAATAAGAAATCACATTCGCACTTCAAGAGCATCACAAGTTTCTTACAACTTCGAACTTTTCTATGCTCTGAAGCATAAGGGAAAAGCGTTTAATCGAACAAAAGTAACGTGTTGACTAAGTGTAGCCCACGACTTTTGCTCTAAAGATGTGTCTTTTGGATTACAGTCGATGTGCACTTAAGAACATTTAGATTCCAAAACCTCCTTAGATCCTTAATGGTTTGATCGCGCATAGAATTTGATCCGGAAAATAGGGCTTTGAATCTGTTCCATACAAGGTTAGAATTAACGACTTGGAAATGTAGAGGAGATATTAATGTAAAAATGTAGTCAAAGCGTGTGAACCTGACAATGTATACGGACAGTTTCTAGATTTCATAATTCCATTTATCGATCATAACAAAATTTAACCGCAAAATTTGACGCAAAAAGAAAGGGGTGTTATAAGTTTAACGTGTCTGTCTGTGTATATGTCTGTGGTATTGTAGCTCCCAAACGGATGAACCGATTTTCGTTTAGTGTCATAGATAATTTTATCCCAAATGTTCTTAACTTTGTTTCATGAAAATCTGTTCAGCCGTTTGAAGATCTCTTTTAGTTGATGAGGGGATGTGACTAACTTCCTTGTCCATGTCTAATTTTTCTAGAAGTGGCGGGGTTTTTTTTCGTAGCAGGGTCTACGGGCTTATCTTGGGGGAAAAAAAGCAAGTATAGGGTTTGGTTATGACCTGGAAAGAAAAGTTAATTTTTACCTCCCGTACCTACTTCATAAATTGAGTTTTGTTTGTGTGTATTTCGTCGCTCGCATCTCTAGTCTTGTACTACCCACTATCTTAGGGGGCATAATAAAAACTTTTTCGTATAAATAAATAATTCAAGAACATTGCGTTTGCGGGTGAAAGTCGTGTCGTAGTGAAGACATTTTAGATTAAATTTAATTTTACTTTTATGCGTAGCTGTCAGGATGAACTTAATTATTCATCGTACCTTCTTGTCATGAAATGACCAGACGACTGCGTTCGTCAGCATTGCTAGTACTCGTTGAAATTCAGTTCTTTCAACGAAAGGTTCAGCAACGTCTTTATTCTGACAAAATAGACTAAAAAACAGGATCACGAAACGTGAATCAGAATAAATTATAAAATATCATTTATTAAATTGGACCGCTGGGATCACACTTATCCTTAGCGCTGAGGCGGATTATACTGTTTCTTCGCAAGTTTGCAACCTACCTATGACGCTAACCAAAAACTTTGACGCAAATCTATGATGGTATCCCAATTTCTGTTCGCGAGTTATCCATTAATGAATTTAAACAGAAACTGAATGACATTCTTATTAAAAAAGCTTATTATTCTATTGACGAGTTTTTAAATGATTCAAACATAATTTTGTGATGACGTAGGTTGATTGAATGTATTTTTTGTTATTATCTGTTACTTTGACATTATATTATTATATCTTATTATTATTAATTAAGTACTAATCATTTATCACAACAACTTATTGACCTTGTAAATGTTTGTATGGCCTACCGCCAGAATCTAGAGGCTCTGTTAAACCTGAACACCAATTATATAACCTAGGTTCACAAACAATAAAGAAATTTGAATTTGAATTGAATTTGAATTTGGTTTAAAAATACAAACACTTTGAGAAACGGATCCGAAAGGTCCTCGAAAAAATGTAAGAAAGTTTTTTAGACAACACCCGCACTTCTTTAATTATTTCGTAGAAATTACATCAAATTGATGGTTATGCTCAAAAAGGATTAAAACTTTTTGTTTATAACTGCTTTTCGGAGCTGCGGAGATAAACAATAATGAAGTTCTGACCAAATTTTGCGCAAAAGTCTGAAGACTCTAAGTTCCTGTGAGCCAACTCTAGATACTGTTTAAGTTTTAATTGATTGAGTAAAGTGTTCGTCGTAGTTATACTCATCAAGAACTCAAATCTTAATATAACTACCACGTAAGTATTCTAAGTTTTACACACCCCGGACAATACTAACATCCATACAAACGCCACAGTCAGTAAGTTCGTATGAGTAATTGGCCAACATTCGTATGAGTTGGTGACGAATAGGTACAGAGTAGGTGTAGGTATAATGAGAACATTAAATCCATTACAAGTCACTCGCCGAAAAAGAAAATAAGTTTCTCACCATAAATTCCAACCTTGAACACTGAAAATGTTAAAAGAAACTGTCTGTCCTCTATGACCGTAGAGGTTTTACGTGATTGAAGTATGAATTAAGATGACCTGGGACTTCTTTCGCTATTTTTGAAGGAGCTAGTTACTGGCTCTGCTATTTTATTTAGTTTTCTCGTGTTTTACTAGGTTTTATTATGTAATTTCGGTGGCATTTTACTAATGAAGCCTTGGATACGTAACAGGAGATTTGGCAAATGGAATGGGGGAGTATTCAAGAAGATTTCTCATTTGACGAAAGATTTCCGTTGGAGTTTTGAAATGACAAGCCGCCATGTTTTTTCAAAAATTGACGTGACATAATACATATTTGAAGTGAAGTGAAACAGTTGCCATTATAAAAAAGAAGAAGAAGGAATAAAAAGAAGAAACCAAGAAGTGAAGTGAAACCAAGTAGAAGAAGACTAAGCTAAGATGTTACTGATTGGGTGGTATAGTCGCTCAGCGACAAAGCCCTTTTCTTTTTTTTTGTAAATAAAAAAAAAAGATGACCTGACCACGGTTGGATAAGCTATGTCAATTGCGTAGAGCATCCTACGGCGTAGAGGACAAAGAGGATTATTTTAGCGAATTTAAGAACACTGTAAATATGAGTTATTTTAATTTTAGGTATTTCGTATCAGAAACACGTATTGTATAAAACTTGTATCAGCCAACACATTTATATCTTTTGAATTATTTACAAATGTGACGATCTCGATGCATTCCGGGCTGACTGGTGGGACGAAGCTGGCAACTACAAGTCTTGGAAAATAATGGGAAAATATAGGTTAGGGGGAAAATATTAGTTTTAATGTTTAGTTTCTGCACGCCTGGCCAATAGCTTAAGTATATTTTAACTTTTAATAAGTATTTTAATTTTGATCTTTTAGAAAACTCTACATCATGTTTGACCTTCAGGAAACTTATACATTCTTTGGATTATCATACAAAAATATTAAATAACTGAAAATAAGGAACCGGGATTTCAATCAGAAGGATCTAAGTATTCCACTTCACAAAATTGATAGGATACTTCATAAGGTTGAAGGCGAGTTATTAAGAGGAAAATGGAGTTATTTTTAGGGAAATATTCGCATCTATCTTCAGAGTCTTGTTTATTAGTTGAACCTTAGCATTAAGTTAAAGATTAAAAACGAAGATTCGAGATCAAATTAAATAAATTTAGAAACATTGGTAGGTATATACATAATTATATCGTCCGTGTACTACTTCTAAATATTCATGTACTTGATACCACCATAAAATGTAGTACCTACCAACCACTAATTTATAGGCCAGCGCCAAGTCACAAAAGAACGAGTATAGTTATACTATAGGCAGGGTTGGGCAGTATTTGAATTACTTGTAATTAAAATACGTAATTGAAATACAAATACGTATTTAGTATTTGTATTTCAATTACTTCCTTACAATGTAATTTGTAATTTGTATTTCAAATACCTGACGCCGAGGTATTTTGTAATTAGTATTTCAAATACCTGCGGCTTCAAAATACATTTTAACATTAAATACATTTTTCAACACACTTGCTCATAAAGTGGCTCTATGGTCACCGCAATTAGGCACATAATGACACCCATAATCAAACTGTGACTTTTTCATTACTATAACTCACTAGTGAGTAATAGATTTTTTTTTTAATTTTATTGGTTGAGTTGCTTTGTTCTTTAAAAAGTTTTTATTCAGAAAAAAGATCGTGTTCAATAGAACAAATAAATTAATGTTCCTATTGCTTGCTCATTTCATGCAACTTCTAATTTAAATAGATAATTTTAACTCGTACGTGTTTAATAAATAAAACTTTCACTCAAATATAACTTTTGTTTTCTCTATAATAAAAGAAAACTTTAAATTCCCCATTTTGTCCGTGGCAGAATAGGCTGCAAACCCTATGCGCGGCGCGGAAATATAGTCTGTGGCCGATCGCAATGCGCGCGCATAGGAAAACTGATTAATTTTTCCCGCAATAGCGAAACATTTTTCACAACTCGTTTTCACTGTTGAAAATGAGTTTTTATTGTTATTTTATTCACAAGTGTGTTGAAAAACGTCGTATGATACACGTGTGTATTGATGATTACCGTCCTCTGTTCTATTATGAGCCTCGCCTGACGGCTCGGCTCATAAAAACACCTCGGCGGTAATCACCAATGTTACACACTAGTACCATAATGTACTATTTTTTATAGCATAAGTGCGAGGCGAGAGTGTAGTGATGGTAAAGCAGCTATTAGAGTTGGCAAAACTGCACCTGTTTTACCAACAAAACAAAACGCAAACAAATTAGGTCAAATTGTCAATGTCATGATAAGATGTCAAATCAAATAACGGTTTCGGTTTGTTTTTAGCGGTTTTTAGCTAGGATTTTGTTTTGTCTGACAGCACATTTAAAAATCTCGAGTTCATGAAAGGAAACTCTGGTTTTACTGATTAATTTATCTAGTATTCCTCTACTTTTCACCCCGTGCTAGATTACTATCTAGACCAGCACGGGCTGAAAAGTATTTTGTATTTTGTAATTTGTATTTCAATTAAAAATAGCTAAAATACTGTATTTTGTATTTTATATTTCAAATACCTTACTTAAAAGTATTTTGTATTTTAATTACCTGTGATACAGTATTTTGTAATTTGTATTTCAATTAAAGCAAAGCATTTATTTTGCCCAGCCCTGACTATAGGTCTATAGTAATACTATAGGTAGGTACTAGCCAGTTGATTAAACTGGTAATTCAGTCTTTTGTTAATTTGTAAATGTATGAGTTCAGTATGAGGTAAATAGATTTGTTTACCGAGTTTGATAGACAATTCGGGTATACTAAGCCTGCTCTAGATCAGCTTAGCTTACCTGCAAAATGGCCGATACTGCGAACATGTACCGTAATACCCGCCTATACCTCACCTCTTACTAACTTAACTTTGAACTAGATGCTTCCAATAAGATTTACATATAAACTTCTATTATGAATAGCCTCTGAAGGGGTTGAATTTCTAAACTAAAAAAAAGAATTGCTAATCTAAGTAATATTTCTTTTTGGTGTAGATTCGACTAAGTGGCTTTTCTAAACCTTAAATCGGACTTCCAAGTTGTACAATTCAGTTCAGTGCAAAACCGAGTATCTTAATTATCAATTTCAAAATTTACAAGTCTGCTCAAACTAGGTACTTACTATTTTTGAATCGTTTCATTCATTTTAAATCGGATAAGACATACCTAGTATGCATTGGTGTTTCTAAGCGTGGATTTAATAATGTAGGTAGTTCCTAGATACGCATTTGCAGAGATATCATAAATAGGAGGGCGTCCTGCTAACTGACCATTTAGCGGTTACCTACTATACGAGGTTAGCGATACTAAGATACTGGATATACCTACCTAACTTAGCTACTAAGTTAGTTATCCTCCATTTTTTTGTGCCATTCTTTTCTTCATAATTCTTAATTCTTTATTGTACAAAAAGACACACACAGGATAATAACATACATAATTACGTTTTTATACTAAAAAGAAAACCGACTTCAATGTTTGACTCGAAACGCGGTGTGACTCAGGGCGTCAAGCTGTCGATTCGATTTCTATTTGTGACATGGCTAGGAGGGAAGGTGTTTAGAGTTTTACGGGGAAACTATCAATCCCTCAGAAATAAAATTTATATGGGACCACCTCTGGAGTATACCCTTTCAAACATAAAAAGAATTTTGCAAATCGGTCAACAAATGGCGGAACAATCGCGTAACAAGATACAAAAAAAAAAAAAAAAACATACAGACGAATTGAGAACCTCCTCCTTTTTTGAAGTCGGTTGAAAAGGACATACATGTACAAAGGCGAGCTTTTTTTGTTTTGTTTTTCAAATAAACTTTTTGATAACAGATTTTAATGATCAGCAGTGTTCAAATTGATCAACCCACATCAACTGTTATTAGGACAAAAAGTTTATCAACAGTTACCTATTAAAATGTTCAATATTATTCATACACCTGTAAAGGTAAGTTTTAGTAGGGCAATTCTAATGTAATATTTTTTTAAATAAGACCAATGTAATGTAACCTAAAACTTTTTAATATTAATTTTTTCATTGGCCTTTTTGAATACACGAATATGAATATGAGTATGAGTACAGTTTTTTTTTCTAAATTTAAACGCTTTAATTAAGGGGGAGATTTTTTTTTCAGTAGCTCAGCAGTAAGACAAAGTAGGTTAGTTAAAAACGCTCCAGATATTTTACCGATATTCCAACCGCTTAAATCTACATGATCAAGCTCCAGTGATGAGCCAATCGAATTAAGTGAGTTTCATTAAAGTACAGTTCATCCAACGGATCTAGGCATTCCTGAAGTTAGCCGTTTGTCTGCGCATTAACCGCTTTTTCATACAAAATTGTGTTCTGCGCAGACAAATGGCTAACTTCACGAATGTCCTTTCTTTAAGTATGACATTATTCTGTGTGTTTTTTTTATCATCATCATCATCAGCCTATGGCAGTCCACTGCTGGACATAGGCCTCCCCTAGTGCGCGACATTGCGCCCTGTCCTCAGCTCGACGCATCCAGCTTCTGCCGGCAGCCTTTCGCAGCTCCACCTGGCCGGAGGGCGTCCTACACTACGTTTGCCATGTTTTTTTGTAACTAAAGAATTAAAAATGTATGACAGGCAATCACAAAGGAGTCATGCGATTACCAATCAAAACATGAATACCTACCTACCTCAACTTACTTAGACGAATTAATACTGTAATCTTGTGCACCATCTAGCACCACACAACTGTGGACATTTTGGAGCCCCACCAACACAATTAAACCGTTACTGGTGCGGTGTTGCATATTCCGGACGCCTTGCTTTCCGCTTAATTTTGTCCTCTGCAGATAAATTATGCAGTTCTTTAGCGTTTCATTCCTTTAAATTAATTCTTGCATGAATTTCTGCTTTTTAAATTCACTCTGCATAAGTTTTTCTTGCCAAAGTCAGATAAGATGGCTAGTTTAGGGCTTTGCACGAAAACTTGGTAAAGAGAAATGAACTGAATATCACCTAGTCTATTCAGTAGAAAGGCTTTTCGCACGGGCGTAATAGACTGTTGGATTTTTTCGCTACACTTATGTGCGTAGATAAATGGGCGTACCACTTGAAAAAAATTTCGTGACCTTGCGTCGCAACGACGGCTTTCGAACCTACTACAATAACTCTCCCGCCTCAGTTGACTGGGACTAGTAACAAAAGATTTATTTAGCAGTTTGATCACACAAAATCGACTTGAAAACTAGTTGATTTGATTCCACTCCTGTTTCTTCACGACCAATAAATACATAGGTACTGTGAAGCACCAGGGCAATGTTTGGGGCTTCAAAATGCCTATTAATGTGTACCTACCCTCTCTAAGGATCTAAAATAGTGAGGGAGGACGATGGAAACGCCTAACTTGAGCAGCTCAAAGCAATTTTGCAAATGAGCGTAAACATAATGAGGCTTTGTCCGGTGGAGCAGGCGACCGCAGGCCTAATGCTGTGAATTCACTGACAGAATTAGGGTTAGATAAGGTAGACCTTGGACACTTGACAAACTAAGGTTAAATAATCTAAGCGGAGATTAAATAATCTCAGAAGATGGTTATGGTTTGCACTCTACTCAAATAAAGCGATAAGTATTGATTTTACGCCTCTGCAATATTTATGAAACAAAAACTGAAAAGGAAAACCAATTTAAATGAAAATGATTTCCCGTAATCGTCCCAATAACATGTTTTCGGATCGTGCAGCGATTGATAGTCGCGTGTCCGATTGAATATGAATATTGATGTATTTGTTGCCTTTTTAAAGCAAAGTCATTGCTTTAAGCATATTAAATACGAAGTGTGACTGTAGTATTTATTTTATAACCTATTTCCCACTGCTGGGCAAAGGCCCCCATATCCCTTTAACAATCTCTTTCCTTCGAGATCTCCCACCCACCACAAATTCATAAAAACGAAGCTGGATCAAGTATAGGTATCCTTAAGTACCTACATAATTTAGTATCTACATTGATTACAAGGCTATCACCACCAAACTACTAAGTTAATTCAAAATATGGGAATATAATGTATTGGGACATGCCTCTGACTACCCCCTTAGATATCTTTATTTATTTGTTTATTAGGAAACGCCATCAGTAGGTATAAAAAATAGACATTTTTAAAAGAACATTTTAAGACAATTTTTCTATATAATATACACGAATTAGGCATATTATTATCTTCAAATAATCTGGAGATCAGACAAACTAAAGATGTGAGAGAAAATCTACCGCGTCTTGGTGTCATAGTTAGTTGTACGTTTGTATGAGTGCCCAAATCTGGTGACGGACTTTTTAAGCGTGAAGGTTTTCAATACAGTCGTAACTATGTTTGTTTGATTATTTATTTGACAAGTCCCACGCCTACATCTATATCATATTTGATACCCTTCACTTTATGTTCTACAGAAGATCAGCCCCCATATCGATGTTTCTCTCATATACATAAACGCATCGAATACGGACCAATTGCTACGCATAACATTTTCTTCGGCGATTTGTTTTTACACCCACATTAGTTCTGGCCTTGTATAACCCACCCTCTATTAAGGCTTTGCCACAGTGGATAGGATAATAAATAATTTAATTATTTGTTGTTGTTGTTGTTTTTAGCCCCCACTATCCCACTGCTGGGCAAAGGCCTCCCCTCGAGTTTTCCAAGCTTTCCGGTCCAACGCTATTGTCTGCCACTGATAGTCGCTGAAGGTGTCCAGCTCGTCGCGCCATCGCTTGCGTGGTCTGCCGCGCCGTCTCACTGTCTCAGGGCTCCAATCAGTGGTTATTTTGGCCCACAGTTCGTCCGGCATGCGGCAGACGTGCCCCGCCCAGTACCACTTGAGTTTCCCGGCTTTTTGAGCTACATCGGCGACTTGCGTTCGAGAGCGAATGGTGGCATTTTTAATTCGATCTGTTAGTTTTATGCCCAGTATACTTCGCTCCATCGCTCTTTGACAGACCTCAAAACCTTTAATTATTTATTTAGTGATAATTCTAGTTTATTCTAATTATATTTACTTATTTAATACACACTGTCTCACTTTCACTGTCACACTTTCTGTACTTACTTAGATGGCTCAACAACTAAGTAAATCTTGTGTATTATGAAGGTTTGCAAATGTAGTTAATAGGTACCTAATGATTTTGGTTTTTTAGAGAGGTTTATGTTTCTCATAAAATCAGAGAAAATATTCAGTGCTCTTAAAACGATACGACGATCTTGTGATGCATTTGTGCCATTCATTCGATGTGCCGATTTTCACCAACAATTTTGTATCGGGAAAGCTGATTTTTCTTCATTGTTTAAGACTGATTTGCCTGCTCCTCCATTTGTACAAATAGCCTAACCTTATTGATTACGTATTCCCAAACTACCGAGGCGTCGGAATCGCGGCAACAAATTGTTACGACCGCATAAAATATTAGCAATGCAAATAGGCTATTCCTCTCATAACTCAAGATAAGGAGGTATCGTAAAAACGTTGTAAAGACCGTTGTATCGTTCGCCCGAGATTTTTCTCTTTCACCTATCTTGCTAATATTGTGGAGAATCGGGAATAAATTTCGACGCGGTTTTAGGTACCGATCTCGGATAGTCGATAAGTTTTGGCGATAGCTTAATGCTAAAAAGCTCTCTGTTTTGGGTCATGTTTGTAGGAAAATGGGGATATCTCCATTTTCTTTTGTAAGCCATCGCATCGATTTACAACAGCTGGAGACTCCTTAAAAACTGCATCAATAGTTGACAGACCAACAGAACACATCATGCAGAGCACTGATTGGAGTACCTAATGTTTGTGTCATGTTTTTATTGGTTTCATTACCACTTCTAATCAACCTTTAAGACTCGGCACTAAAGTTTCAAAACATAGCCGATGACAAATCCGTTTAAACTGTCTCAGTTGCGCTTATTCAGAATACCCTTCACTTCAATGACCTTCAGCAACTCGTCATCTCACAACTGAATGCGTCACAATTTTCAGTCGAATCACAAACGATCCGAAAGGAATTGTGAGTCAATATTGCCGGCTGGTCGATTCTGTATTAATCCTCGTTAAACCAGCCTGCCGGAACGGGTAAATATTGAAATCGCGAAACGATTTTGTCATGTAAATTGTATTTTTGGTCGGAGTGTGATTTCTGGAGACTTTTCTTTGTCGTTGGATCCTTTGTTGCGGAAATGCGAACGAGATTAGGATAGATCGTTTACATACTGAGTATGACTACTCCTGGAAGCTCAAATAGAAGCTTCAAATATACTTAGGTCCAACCAAAACAAAGAAAAAAGCATTTAATTTTTTAAACAACATCACCCACGGCTTAGTAAAAGAGCTTGTGCCATCCACCACTAATCTGACCTCCGACATTACTCATCTAACCGCCGGATGGGTTGATTTTACACCCACACCTGGGCCACCGTTCAATCATCACTCACATTCCCACTAAAAAAACGAAAGTAAATTAACTCTAAAAGTGAGTGTCTCGCAATCGTCCAAGTGTGCTTCTACAAATTGGTTTCCGACTCAGCATTATGTTGTGTTCGACAGTCGGTATACAACGCAACGCTGGTCTTCCGTCGAAACCAGCAGAGTGAGTCACGCACGGGTTAAAGTAGATAGGTGTACCCAATGATGTTTAGGTACACTATCTATCTATCTATGGGTGTACCATAATAAATAAACACTGTAAAAATAATATATACCTTTAAAATATATATATATATATATATATATGAGTTTATACATAGTTACTATAATAACAAGCATACAATTTTTTTTTGAGTTAATTTTTAGTTCACCCGTCATCAAAGGCATCACACATTTGCCGTAGATGGATAAAGAGCAGAGTTCGTTTTGTAGGCTTTATGTAAGTAGTTTTTCTAAGTAGGAAATAAATAATTCTGTGTTTCTTGTTAAGGAAATGTCTAAATAAATTCAGTGCGGCTACTCGGAGAAATGTTGAAGCGATCGCCGATTCGGGAATACCTTGCGGCGTTGCCAGTCTCATTACTCTGTCGTCTCAGGGGCATGCTCCTTCAAGACAATGTTACCTTAATGTTGCCGCGTACAGCTGTGAAATAACATTTTGTTAGATGTACGCGAAAGATGTAGGTAGGTACCTATGTGGTTATATATTTCTGAATATTTTCACAACGCTGTACCTAACTAACCATACCTATGTATATAAAGAAAAATATTTTACCTGCCTTAGACTGAGGCGTGCTAACAGAAACGAAAATCAAGGCAGGGGCGCTGCGCGGGCGCGAATCTCGTTGAAAAAAGTAAAAAACAAACAAAAGTTCCGCGACTCCTAATCACCTGTCTCTACTCATCTTTTGAAGATAACATGTTGAATGAATGAAACAAGACATACACGCCATCGCCTCGACGCTTAGCCCAAGTCAACTTCGCCCGCGCCCCGTCGCCGCCTCGACGCCGCCCCGATTTTGCTGTTAGCGACCTGCCCGAGACTTCGTTAGGAAAAAATCGATCTATATGACGTTTCATAAAAAAATAGTAAAATAAGGGAGTCCCAAAATATCTAATCCCAAATTAAATCTAAAAAAAACCGAACCCAGCGTTGCTTCATTTGTTCGTTGTTATTTATCTTTCTGATTTCATTGTAAATAGATTATCATTGCGATATTCTTACCGTGTAAGTTTTCTAGAAATAATAAGGCTTTTTCACAACAAATTATTCTAACAGCATAGCAAAATAGATACGGAACTAGAGGCTTTTAAAATCATTGATACAACCACAGATTACACAAATATTACCGACTAGCACAAGATTCATTCCTAGTAACAAGCTACTAATAGCCTGACCATCTTCAATATTTCGCCTTCTAAATATCTTAGC
Organism: Epirrhoe tristata; assembly: GCA_951394285.1. Classification (NCBI taxonomy): domain Eukaryota; kingdom Metazoa; phylum Arthropoda; class Insecta; order Lepidoptera; family Geometridae; genus Epirrhoe; species Epirrhoe tristata. The sequence continues at coordinate 10,424,900 of OX596143.1, read as the reverse complement.
CTTTTTCGATAAATCATAGGAAGCTTTCGTGTATTTGTCAACGTTTACTCTGAAGACTGAATGATGGGGAGTCATTAATGAGGCTACAGAAAGTAAAATACAAGTTTTACTGATAGATGCGTAACTAATAAATGAAAAAAAAAAAAATAGATAGTATAAGTATACACTATCCCCAGGGCCTGGTCTCTTGAGATACTTAATGAAGGGGTCTGAAGGGGTGGTCAGAGACACGTAGAAACACATAGATAGGCATTATCTAATCTAAACACACAATAGTATAAATCCGAAACTTTATCGGTATTAGTTTGTTACTCCTTCACGCTGAAAAGGCTAAGCGAATTAATTAATATGTATTCGTTTAAGAAGTAGGTATAAAATTAATTAATTAATTTTATATCCAAAACTAGATGGTCGCACTCAGAGACATTAACGGATAGGTACCTGCTCATTACCTAAAAAACTACTACTACTATATCTATGTCTTGTTATTAAAAATGATAGTCGCGTCGCTGCCAATTCAATGTGGATTGAGCCTTAGTTTCACTTCTTGACGCCATCAATATCTCTTGTGGAACATAGAGGGCATCTCTTGAGCCTATTTGTCGAGAAGGCCCGGAGGCTTTTGACAAATGCGATGTCCTATGGTATTAAGTTGTTCCACACAGTGAGCTGAAGATATAGAGTCGGTTTTCTTAAAATCACAACGTTAGAACGTTAAGAAAGGGGACTCCTTTGCCCTGTAGTGGGACGTAGCAAGCTATAAATAAAATAACGTTACTAAAATGAATGTGTGGCCCTGCATTATCTACTAAACAATACATAGGTAGGTAGGTACTTATATTATTCTTGGTCGTGAACTAGAACCTACCAGGCTTTTTCGTACTCCTTTCGTTACTTACGTACCTAGCTAAAATTATTCGCAAAACATTGCAAACTTACCAAGCGACGATCAAAAAGAAAGTTTTACCTTCACATACCTACCTACCTATATAGTAAGTAGGTAAGTTCTTGTCAAAACCATTAATTTCTAATCTGAACATTGTCCCTGAGTTACACTAACTTGAGTTAGTGAAACAAATGCAATCGGTTCATCATCGTAGGTTATCGTTAGGTCGACTCTAGTGAGATCGAAGACGCTAGTTGGTTCAACTTTTTTCGCGACTACTCTGAGGCCGTATTCACGTTCCTTTTTTCGTTCGTTTGATGAATATTCGGATACTTCCCACCACGATTTTTGACTTCAAGGGCCAATTTTTCAAACGTTAAAACACGGTCCTAGCCTAGGACCAAATATTCCAAACCGAAAAAATGACCCTTGAAATCAGAAATCGTGGTGGGTAGCATCCGAATATTCATCAAACGAACGAAAAAAGGAACTATTTTGTGCTTTTATCACTAAATACAGTGAGCAATATAATAATATATGCAGGTTACATAGGGTATGTGAACACGACTTAAAACTTTTTTCAGTGATATTATTTTCTTTGAGAAGTTAATCTGTGTTGCCATTTACAAATTGATAAACAAAATTATACTTAATATAAGTTATGCTAACCCTGGTTGACGCATTTGGGGGTTAATCTCTTACGTTCCACTTGTAAACAAACTTGAATCGGACTTAGATCGGGCTTATCGAGATTAGGAACTATTCCAGCGAACGATCGACTCATGTTTAACCCGAGCTTATTAAATTTGGATAAGGTCTTCTTTAATTGACATTTGCTATTTAGGTAGGTAGGTACTGTAACAACACCCCACCCTTAACTAAAATTGTAATAGATCTGAAGCTAAAGAAAAACTACCTGACGGTGGAAACTTTAAGTATTCGTCTAGAAATAATTGTTCCTAATAGTGTGAAAGTCATGGGAGTGAAATAAAATATAATTTACGTCAATAAATACATTTAATACTGATTCTTAGAACTAAAGTGACATCAACCTATAATTAATTTCTGAACAATTATATTCCTAAGTATAAGTATTGAACAGGACACAAATTAAATACCCGAATTGTGAATTTAAAAATACAAATGAAATTATTAATATTAAACTAAAATAACTGAACTAGATTTGGTGCACGGCGAGCTGAAAGGGAAACAAATTGTTTGCATTAGTGAATTATCAGAATATTTTTATCCATTCATGTAACACATATATTAATTTAATCATAAAAGTAGAAACTTAATTGAGTAATCTAAAGGAAGTTTAAGAATTGAAAACAAGTCGTATTAAAGTTAAGAAATTTAAATATTCAGTCAATAAAGGTCTAACGAGATACAAAAAGAATAAAATATTTATATTTTTTCATGCAATGGCCCCTACTCAACACAGCCGTCTAGTACCTCGTAACCCTAGATTCGTGTGCCTAGGAATATCTTGTCGCACGACTTAGAGATGGGGAATACTCCTAGTCCAAAATACAGAAGCCTTGCAAGCGCAGACATGCCTTATCTAACTTATTCTACGCCAGCAATCCGCGGACCTATCATGTTAATAAGCGTAGGCTACACATGTAGAAGGAGTCTGACACAAGCCACTCCCACCTATAACGTATATAGAATGGTTTTTGTGAGTGGCTCACACGATAACGTATACCATGGAGACCAACTACATGGAACCAAGGGTGCGCGAGCAGGAACCTAGCGCGCGGCTATGTGCTAGCGCACATAACCCATCCGTTTGGAGTGCTCTTCTGACACAGACTTCCCCCACTAGTCCAGTTACGGTGTTGGGTTTTTGTGGAAGTCCAACGATAACGTATACCGCGAAAAACAACTCTACCTAGATCATTCCATGAGATAACGTATATCTCAAACTTCCTGACCTAGTCAAACAGATCAGGGGAAATGAAAACGTAGTGCATAAAGTATGTCTGAAAGACACACTCTACATTCCACGTTCCATTGGGTTAGTATCTAAAATGTTTCTAGAATGAACTCGTTCTCAGCTTCCTAAATTCACCTAGAAAGCAAGCGTAAAGCAAAAGAAAGTTTTATGATTAATCTACTAACACACAAGATAATACAGCGCTCCTTATACCTATTACTATAAAATGCACAATAGGGCATGCAGCTGTCTATTCTACTCGTCGATTCGCTGCAGCTATACTGTGGATTATTACGGAAAATAGTATGCGTAATTTTAATTTCTTAAGTATTATTATGAATATTGATTTCAGCGAACCTATAAAGAATATAATTATCATACACTATAAATAAGGCTACTTAGCTGGAACAAAACAGGAATCGAATTTATGTTAATAATCTTGCTCCCTCCTCTGTAGAATAATACGTAAGTAAATAACATGCGTAAATTAACTTATAATTAAATATGTTTTCGATTTCAGCGACCCTAGAAAGAAACAAAATACCAAACTCTATAATTCGAATCAATAAGCCGGAAAACCCTGTGGAATCTGTATAAATAATTCTGCATCAAAAGAATTGCAGACTCCTATTTATTATCTTATCCTAAAAATACATTACCGAATTTGTTCACCGAATCTAATTATTAATTCAAATCTAGAAATATACTTAGACTGATTTAATTGTAAATAACACTGATTCTACTACTTTCAACTACACTGAAGCTAATTTCCCCATTCTCTGACAATCTGTCTGAACTATCCTTGACTCCTGGACCTCTGTCGCCTATCCCTCTAACTGCCTCAACCCCGATCGTCTGTCCCGAATCTCTTGCGTCCCATGATTTTGTGGTTCTCATCCCTTCCCTAAGCAAAGGTGTGGCTAGTAACCATTCCTCACACGTTTCACCAATAGCTTTATAATATTCGAGCTCATAAAAAATAAAGGGCGTAGCCTAATTAGCTAAAACCTTAACTCAAACTTCCCACAGTTACAGACACATAAAAACAACCTCTTAATTCCAAGAAACTTAAAACTATCGTCGCCCACGCACTTGAACGTGAAATTTAGAATCGTTATTTATTTGCTTGTGAACATCGCAAAACCAAGATATCCTAATACTTGAAACTAAGAGTTCTCTCTCAAGTAGGCTAATAAACATTCCTAATTTATGTGAGCGATGAAAACTATTTCTTACAGTAAAAATGATTTGTATTAAAGTCGAGATCGTTACAGTACCTATGGGAATTTTAAACAGCGAAATATATTAAGTAGGTCCTTATCTATTGGTACTTACGCATTATTTATTTATTTGAATGTAAATAAAAAGAAATTAAAATTAGATCGTTAAACGCGGAACTAGCGCCATCTTGCATCGGTTAGTAGACAAAAACTGTCATGGCGTCCTGGAAAATCGCACGCCGAACACAGCGCGCGCGCAACAAAATTATATTTCGGATATCTTTGCATCGGTACTAAACACACAGATTTTAGAAGTTTGGGCATGTCAAAGGAGTGAATTAAGTATCTATCTGCGTGACAATTTGTGGCCCTGGCGCATGGCGGCGGCACTCGGCGATCTGGAGGTCATAGGTTTTTAGAACGTCTCAAATTCTTATTTTTAGCGACGCAAACTATTACTCACTAGGTACCAGGGGCCGTATTCCCGTTCTTATTTTCGTTCGTTTGATGAATATTCGGATGTTTCTTACTACGATTTCTAACTTCAAGGGTCAATTTTTCGGTTCGGAATATTTGGTCCTAGGTTAGGACCGTGTTTTAACGTTGATTTTATCGACTAAATACAATGTAACTCGTATTGTGAAGCATCCGAATATTCACCAAACGAACGAAAAAATTAACGCGAATAACCCCCCCAAGGTCTCGCAAAATTCCTCGTTCTCGTGAACAATTACCTACCTACTTCATTCAATACCTAGGTACCCCTGTTAGTAGGTACCTACTGATGAAACCTATGTTAGAGCCGAGAAAAATCAATTTTATTGCTAATGCTAAGAACTTTTCAATAAAACTTGCACAGAAAACATGCTCATACATCAGCTCACATGAGAATAAGAGACATCTTTCACAGCATTTTACGCCTTACCCTACTTAGCTTAGTTACTATACTCCCTTGAGCGTTTCCGGAGAACATTACACGATGGTCTCAGAGTAATGCCAATGACTGGGCTATGGAGGGCTATTAGCCTCTATGCCTCCAAATTGACGTTAAAATCCCTCTGGGTCCCTTTAGGTTGCCTATCCTAAATATCATTGTTGGAATCATGAGTTGATAAAAACTTTGCTTGAAATGCTTTATAAGTACCTACATAATTTTTAACATGTTGATAAGAAGTAGGTACACCTAGGTATCAATGTATTACCTACCTACTTAGATCCTACTTCATTTTAAACTAGGTATAATACGCACAGTCGTTCTTTAGCTAACCCATTTTTGATGGCGCCTAAAATCGTGCTATCTCGCTTACTCTACCAAACCTGCACAATCGTCTATTGCACCCAACTTCAGTGAGATAAAGATCCGTTGTGCTTAGTATACCTACTCTATGTTCTTTATGCAGTTCTAAAAAAGATTTAAAAAGATTACCTACCTGTCATGTTTGGATTTAGGTAACAAAATCTCGTACCTAGGTACCTACAAAAAACGACAAACTAACCACAGTAAACAATTAATGTCAAAATTGAACTCACACGTTCAAGTTCATACTAAAATGGTTCGAGCTAGATTAATACACCTCTGCATAAGTTACCCATTATAAATGGTTATTGATGCGATTTTTTTTTTCGGAGTTATGTAGTTAGACTAGCTCCAAGCTTTTAACGCTGATTTGTTGGAGTTCCCGGTATTTACTGAACGGAAAACCGGTTATTTCCTTTTGATCTCATTGACGTGAAAGGGAAAATAACGGTTTTACTGTCGTCACGGTTTAATGGGCTGAACGAATGGTGACTTTTATCCAAAGCCATTTCTACTACAGTTCGATCATTTTCATTAATCATGGACCTTATGAGATATTTATTCAACAGTACCTATTTGTCAACCCTTAAGCCTAGTTCGGACTAAGCTAGTATTTTAGTCGAGTAGCGAGTAATTTGGTACCTAAAGAATAAGATTAAGTATAATAAAGTTTTGTTTCTCCACATCAAGTAAGTACTGACTGATAGTTTAAGGCTTAGACTAAGTAAACATTTTGTTTAGGCAAATGTAACTTTTACCTAGTTTTACTTTGCCATAACTTTCTATGAAGGTAGGTATCTAATACCTACCTTCATACTTATATTATTGGACGCCCAGGATGGGTAAACTGTTGATACCTAATTAGATTAATACCATCTTTGTAACACAGTTTGGACAATAAATTTTTCTTATTTCTTATTTCTATATCATATACAACAGTTACAATAGGTACTTAAATCTACATAATTTTATGTGAGTGAAAATACGGCTACCCCTCAGCATTTGCTCCAACAGCTCGAGTGTGTTGGAGCGCTGGTTTTCAGTGGCGCCATACCCGTTGTGGACACGCGTCTCATCGCATAATTATCTTATTATAAATAATAAACAATTTAAGAAGACATCAAGGAATCAAGTACAATACTTTTAAATTATTATTAGGTACACTTTAAATAAACAATTAAATCATTGCACAATTATATATAGGTTGGAAACGTGTCTGAACACCAAACTCGTTTTGTCGAGTAGGTTAATAAGTATTTTTTTACTACTAAACTACTCGCTACTCGACTAAAATACTAGCCTAGTCCGAACTAGGCATAAGTGTTCGGATTCTGAATAGTATTTTTTTCTACGAAAAATGTACTTACAAAATAAAAAACAATAAATAAGTTCAGTATTTATAATTATCTTTTGGTCCAGTAAAAAATAAAAAGGAATATTTACATGCGTTCACATTTAAATTCTATATTTTATATTAAAGCGGCTTACACAATTTTTGCCATTTTCAGAACTAGTTAAACAGCTTTCGTAAACAAAAGTAGCTTGACACGTTTAAGTTGAATAAGAACTGTGTATGTGACTGCGCGTGTTATTTATTACAAAAAAGTGTGTAAGCTGCTTTATGTAGATATTAAAGTACCGCGAGGGAAGTTTTTGTATACAAAATATTATAAATGACCCCTTAAAACTATCGATAAATACATTTGAGTGAAATACAACAGAAACAAACGTTAAACTTTAGGTAGTTTACAATCAAAATATCACAAAAGCGTACAATGGGATATGAGGCAAATCGACTAACAAATTAAGATTTTTCTATACATGCCAATTCACTTCAACACCCTTTACATGGCTTAGACTTGAAGGACAAAAATTATTTCATCTTTCATTCTATAAATTGTACTTTTTCTTGGTAACACTTTGTTATTGAAAGAAATATCACATTTCTCATAGATCTGATATGTTTTAGTTACGAAAAGAAATAAAATAAGAAAACTAAAAGTCTAGCATAAAAATGGCATTAAATTCATGATTTATAAACTTTGTCTTCAAACCTAAGCCGCTATCACACTTCTTAAATCATACAGTAACTGCTGACACATGATTCCTCAGCTTGATTTCTATCAGCACCTGATATGCGAATATTTGAAGCAGTCGGATCTGTCTCCCAGAGACCTGGAGTTTCAATGATCTAAAAGGAATAGTCAAATTCATAAAAATGATGAAAAAATTATCACGATATTCACCCTAAGGTTTTTTGACGCCTACTGTCTGCTGATAGAAACATATTTTTTATTACAATGGCATTATGGGTAACGATTTTTTTTGTTTCGTTTACAAGTATTTTTTAATAGGAACACCTGCAGTGTTTTACTTACTTTGATTCAAAGACAAGGCACTCAACTTACAATTACACGATTCTTGAACTAAAAGGTCTATATGATTTTTAATTTCTAGATGTATTTACTTAACACTCTTGAATGCTATTGTATCATAAACACATTATTATTTGGATTAATGGAGAGGTAAAATCCACAATTTTCAAGATCATTCGGAGCAAGAAACCGAGCCGATCCTATACAATGAACGATTGGATGAGACTTTCACTAGCAAAATTATGGTCTTACCTTTTGCGTCAATTCTTCAAAAGCTAGATTGATTCCTTCTTGTGTCTTGGCGCTGCTTTCAATAAACAACATTCTGTGTTTCTGCGCAAACGCCTGCCCGTGCTCACGTGGTACTGCTCTAGGCTGATGATAATTTTAATAAAAAATATAGTTGATATAAAGTGTCGAAGAGTTTTAGAAATAAAAAATTAAGTGAACTTGATTACTTATTACTGTCCAATTGTTAGGCAAAAAATAGAGGGCGATTACTGCTAGACAGATCGTCAAGTGCTTTGGATTGCTAATTGAATATAGCTAAGCAATAAATTGAATATTTTATTAATCAGAATGAATCATTCAAAACATAGTAAGTGTTTAGCAAATTATGAAACAGAAAACAAAGTGACCTTTAGATGCATAGGAATTTTGATTTGGTGACATATTGTAAGTTTTTATAATCATTATTTGTTGTTAAATCGCCTGCATTACTATTTTAAATCGCTTTCCATATTATAGTAGGTATTTAGTTAGATGACTAATTTAAGTACCATAATTTTGATTCTGGAAACTCTAGATATTCGACGACCTATGTGGCGCAGTGAGCGAAGGTCCGCCTGCGACGCAGAAGGTTGCGGGTTCGATCCCCGCCGCGGGACAAATGTTTGTATGACCTACAGATATCTGTCTCGGGTCTGGGTGTTTCTATGTATAATATGTATGTATTTACAAACAAAAAGTATATAAAGTAGTTTATCAGTCATTCTAGTACCCATAACACAAGCTCTGTTTACTTTGGGTCTAAATGATGCTGTGTGAAAAGTCCAGCGTTATTTATTTATTATTTATTAACTTACCCCATCAATTTTGTTTCCAACCACTAAGCACACTATATTCTTCTTAGTAGTGTATACTTGTAACTCTTCTACCCATTCATTTAGTTTAGTTAGCGTTCTTGGATCTGACACATCATAGACAAGAATTGCACCATGGGCTTCCCTGTTAAAAAATCCATACTAATATTATAAAGCTGAAAATTAGAAGATTAGCGAGTTTATATGTTACACAGCCCAAAACGCAATGATAGCGCGAACTTATTTTTCCTGTGTCGCCATCTATCATGTAGTAAAATGTCTCTGTCTGTCTGTCTGTTTGTTACCTTTTCACGCCTAAACCACTGAACAGATTATGCTGAAATATATGACATGGATAAAGATTATGTCCCAGGGACGGACATAAGCTACTTTTTTTCAGAAATAATCATGGAGGGCGTGAAATAAGTTCCAATTAAAACCGATGGCGCTATTATTGCATTTTTAAAAGTTTCAGAAGATTTTTGCAGTTTTCAGTTCTATTTACGGGGTATATACAGGGTGTAAAAAGACTGCTACCGAAAACTGAGGGATTGCAATCAGACCATGATTCTGAACATATTTATCGAAAAAAAAACTCAAAATTTTTTTTGACTTAGCTACGTCATTTTATTTTATTTTCGAGTTTTTTGCTACTAGTACAACATAATAAGACCATACCTACCTAATCATATCATTTATAAAAGAAAAAAAACAATTAAAACTCAAAATCCAGCAATCTACGTATAAAAACGCGCCCAGTACATACGCAAACAGTGATCTTCAAACGCTGTTTTCTCCGGATATAATGATTTTTTCGGAAAATCCTTTTGGATTTGGTTATGTTTTGGGATGCTGTAAATACCCCTTTCGGCTTCGGTAGACGTCTTTTTACACCCTGTATATTATAGAACTATATATTATAACTACTATATACCAGGTAGTATAGAGTAAAATGATTACTAATTAATCAAGAACAAAGAATGTACTTACTTTAATTCTATCAAAACACTGTAGGTAATTTACAAATGACCAATAAACTTTTTTAATTTTATTCTGCAGGCAGCCTTTAAACTGTCACTATTGTTAGTATAAGTCATACAAACTTGCTATTTTACTTCGACTCGAAGAAAACATGGAAAACCAGAACGAAAGGACTTCTAACACAAAAATTAGGGTCTCTTGCTAATGTTTCTTGCTACATGGCTCACCTATAAAAACTTGAAGTCAATGTTCTATACCGCTCCTGCCCCGCTGTGTCCCATATCCCCAGTCTCACTTTAAGTCCGTTTACCTCCACTTCTTTGTTATTGTAGTCAACCCCAATGGTGGCAGGGAACTGTGGTTTGTAGTCGCCTTTGGTGAATGCTAAGATAATGCTACAGGGAACAAAATAGTACATGATAGGTTACTTAGGCTACTTTTCCGTACTACATTCTAAAAGCAGGGTCACATAATTTAGCTTCTTTAGGACGCAGTGGGCTAAATCGGGCTGTGGATGATGATGGTGTGGAAAGTTTTAAAGTTGTCTGGATTTCATCCCTGATTTATTAACTAAAGAGTGTGCCATAAGCTGCCATTTTGTAAGCGGGACAGCGAGTGTGATTTGTTCGGTGTGTGAGAAGTACAGAGCAATAGATACGCAACGTTATTTACAGCACAAAAACACTTTTTACCTAATTTCAAGTTAACTAAACAACCAATCGAAAAATTAAAAGACACAACTAAAGAAATAAAAAAAACTTAGGCCTTTACATCTAATATGAGATGATTTATATAGCGTCTGGAGGCAATCCATGCCTACACTTAACCGGACGCTGTAGTGCCTGGGACATTGTTTGAGATGGAATAGGCTTGCCCAGCACCTAAACCATCCTCTCAGCTTAATCAGTCTGGCCCACAGGAAAGACAACGTCAATACGTGTGGAGCTGACAAAGCTGCGGGTTTCCTCACGATGTTTTCCTTCACCGTTAAGAGAAAATAAATACTTATAATAAAAACTAAGAAATACTTGTAGGTTTTTAACAACTCAACAAAAAAAGTATGCTATTCCTGAGGTAAATAGTAAAATGTGTGCAAAACATGTAGGTATTTTTCAAAAAAATATATTATCTAGAAAACTTTCACCAATCGTGTTATTAAAACATGTAATCCAAGAAAATAAAAGTTAGAAGTATCATTTCCCTAAATATGAAGGCTTTTACAGATTCTAAGATAAATAGCTAGAAAATTGCTTAAATTGCTCCCGCACACCCTTAATTACCTTCTAGAAAAAGGTAAAGAATCATAGTTAAATTAAAATCTACATATTTGCATTATTCTAATCATACAAGACAAGTCAAGGCAAACAACAAGGTCTGATATTGGTCAAGTTAGTCTTTGTTTACATAAATACCTACAGAACAACATAAGTACTTATAAGTAGTGCTTTTTATACTTTTAATTTGGTATTTATTTTTTAATTGTTTATGACGCAATAAATAAACTCTTCACAATCGATAATAATACAATGATAGTAGGTATGTGCAGATACATTGATGACTCAACGTAGTATGAACGACTTAAAATTTGTTCGACTTATACAGTAACGCAATACGTACGGAAAGGTTGAAATTGTAACCATTTTAAGTTTTTTTTCGTGCTAAAGGAGTCATGAATACCTGGATTTTCCCACGCCACTCTCTCCTATCACAAGAATTTTCAGTTTAGCGACGTAATCCATGTTGAACACAAAAGAATAATTGGTCTGAAAGTGTGACTGTAAAACACAGATTGTGACGTAGATTTATCAGATCTTCACTATCTCACACGATTTTCGAAAAGTATCTTATTTACACTAGTAGAAAAACAAAAAATTCATTACAAAATACAAAAGATTCACGCAGAATTAAATATTTTTGAGTAAAAAAAACACGAAAACAATCTGAGCTCTGCTAATAATGACAGGACATGACATGACAGTGACGTTTACAACCATTTGACGCTTGCTACGTTTCGTTAGTACTTGAGTTGTTACAAAATCGAAACGCAAAATTTATTTATAAATATTATTGTTGAGTCAGCAAGATAATTTATTAGTAGGTAGGCTACCTACCTAAGTGGTAGGTATTCAAATTAAATACATAGGTAGGTGCATTACAGTTTTATAAATAAATAAATAATAAAAATAAAAACTTTATTGGGCAAAACATTGTTTTGTGTAAGTATTACATTCGGGAATAGGAGGAGGATTAGCAACACGTTTTTTATTTGGTCAAGGTATAACTGACTATGCCACCTTGACTAATTTTTAAACAATGCAATGAACAGAATCAGATCAGTATTTAGATTCCTTTTTGATGTCACCATCCTCCCTCAATAGAATAGGCCCATTCAGATGGGTAAATGCTATGATATTGCAGGCTGCAGAGTGCAGGCCTTGGACAAAACGTTTCTATAATTCATTAGAATGCATTCATGGTGCGGCCATTGTGTGTGGAATAGAGGAAAGTGCTAGTGCTCCGTGCCTTTTCTAAACAATTCACTAAGAAGAAAAAAATAAGTAAGTACCTATAGGTAAGGTAGGTAGGTACATTTGGCTTCGTCTAAAGCCATTTTCGTAGAAAACAAAATTCGGGCCAAAACATGAACTGAGGGACTAACTCAGCTAACTCCAGCAGGAAGTTTCAAAAGACAGGACGATTTCCATTCAATCAATCGTATCTCCAAACATTTTGAGCAGTCAGCTTTTTAGAATGGGAGCGATCGAGCCAACGAAATGGATGAATGGAAGCAATCGCTCGTGTTCTTCCAGGTAGCTTTATTTGGAGCCAGCAGTCTACTACATCGTTTGAAAGTTCGTTGAATGCAGCCGAAAAAGGCTTTTGGGATTATTTGAAGTCACTTATGTTATAGATGATGAATTTATCCCGTTGGTTACAAACAGTTTTATTTTCATTCTGACTATTATAATTAGGTAAGTATTCAATAAATAGCTTTTTTCAATTTATTAAGGTAGGTAGTACCATACATACCAGGTAGGTACCTACCTACCTACCGACGACCGACGTGACCTAAGTACCTACCTACCACTACGATCTTAAGTAAGAAAAAAGCGTAATATTTGAAAATCTGTGTGGCACGATAATAACTCCCCACTCGATCGTCGATTCAAAATGTTGCTATATGTACACAAAACCGATCAATCCCTTTCAGTCTATAAAAAGGCATAAATTGCATTATCCCGCGCCGAGTCATAAAACCAAATAAGACCGATACTAAAAATTATTATCTACGTAAAAATTGTCTTTTTACGACACAAAGTGCAGCTACTAATGATTTTCTAAGAAACTGTAGTCAGCTAAACCTGACTTCACAATAAGGTGCTTTCTGGTAAGACCGGACAAGTAGTAAGTCCGGATAAGTCATGTAACTACCAAATTCAGCAATATTTTTAAATGATGGCAACATCACCGTACGCGCCATTTTGTTGTGCCCCTCCATACAGTCTGCTTTTTACGCTATGCCCAGCAGAACGTGTGCTATTGTCGTTCAAAAAAAGGATGTACCAAAAGTGGAAAAAGACATGATCCGATCTTCCACCTGAAACGTTCTGTGAGCAATTTGGTAGGTAATTTTTGTTTATTTTTGAAGTTTTGCTGTTTTATTACCATTTGCGATGTAAGACTAATTGATTAGTACTATACAATCATGTCTACGACGTTTGTAGACAAAGATCCGATCTTTAACCTCGTAGGTTAAGATCGGACATAATCCACCGGTCTTTCACTTTAAAGTGTTTCTCAAACTTTTTACTTTACATGCTTTTTATTTTACTTTCAATATTCGATTTGTCTGTATCAAACGTCTCACTTTCGCATGATTTTGTACGGATGTCTTGGCTGTTTTCGCCTACAAGTAAGTAAGTTATCAAAGTTACCTAAATTTATGATGTTTAAAATGTAACTTGTTTTACTAATAATGTTGTAAAAGTACTTACTTTTTGTTTTTACTTAAAGAAGTATTTGTTATGTTTAGTTGTTGATTGTTATTGATTTCTTGTTTGTTCTGGATTGTATAAAATACGTAAGTATTAAGATTTGTTGACAGAACGTGCTATAATACTGCATATTTATATTACTTAAAAATAATTTAAGTGGATTGATCGAGTTTGGAATACTACGCTGCGTTCAACGACTGGTATTGTCGACGTAGGGCGCAAAACAGTCAAGTTGAAGTGGGACTGGGCAGGGCACGTGAGCCGGATGCACAGCGAAAAATGGGCAAACATCTTAACACCCTGGAGACAACGCCGCGGACGGCCAAGGAAACGCTGGAGAGACGACCTCGACTCCTTCGATAGTGGGTGGTGGAACCTATCAAAGGAGAGAGATGGTTGGAAATAATTGGGGGAGACCTTTGCCCAGCAGTGGGACAGTAAAGGTTAAATAAAAAAAAAATTAGGAGTAAAGTGCCCATCTACAGACTGAAATGTTCGTCCTAATAAACAGTAGGCCCTTACTAATAAAATTGACATAAAGTTATGTCATGCATAAACTAAAAATTTGTATGGTTATTAATAGGTTATGCATGACATAACTTTATGTCAAGTTTATTAGTAAGGGCCTAGGTATTTAGTTATGTTCAACTTTACATAAAGTTTTTTTATTTTTTTGCTTATTTGTTAGTAGATTAAAATTTACGCTTATAATGAATAAAGTTGATTGATAATAATTTTTTTGTTATTATTAGAGCTTGAAAATGCAAGTTTCAACTCAGAAAACTGACTTCTATTTTGTTAATTGTCTGCCTGCTGTAATTATGAGTCTAATGAGCCTTTAGATGTAAAAGTTTGAGATACACAAAAATCTATGTTTGAAGCATGCGGGGTAAGATCGGACATTTGGAGAAAAAAAATGTATTAAATCTTCGCTAAAACTTAAATTTGAAAACCAATTCAATAACAATTTGTACTATGTTTTTTATTAGGTAAGTCCGAATATTTTCCTGTGATAGAGCTTATTCTAGCTGTTACAGAGGTGATTTTATAAGGTAGTCCGGTCTTACCTTAACACGGTCCGATCTTTTACTTGCCATTCTGAAAAATTTTGCTCTGTTTGATCATTCATAAAACATCAACCGTTGTGTTTATCTAAACATTACAAATAAGAAATGAAAGCTCTGTATTTTTGCAACAGTTTAGTTGCTATGGCGTTGTAAAAGAGTCACTAGAGGCGATACAAAAAAATATTTTCTAAGACTCTTTAGGTTTTCTCAAAAATAGTCCGATCTTACCAGAAAGCACCTTACCTAATTTAAGTACCTAATTACGTATAAGTAGGTAATAATAATTACCTTAACCTTATATAGGTAGGTAGGTACATAATATACCTAGGTACCTATCCACCCACCTCCACCTACACACTAAACCCCTTTTTGACATTGATTGACCCTCTCTTCCGCTCGGGAGTTACCTCTAAAATCATTCGTAGCGCTCGGTATTCAATATGGCACCCGTGTTATAGGTACCAGCACTCGCACACACTGCTCTAACCTAACTTTTGTTGAATACCTTATCTAAATTATTAAACAAGGAAAGCTCCATAGTTTCATTTGCAAGATTATTTTGATCTAGAGACTGTCGGACATTTTCAAACGGTTTTTTCTTGCAGGAAACGCTGCTTTACACGACTGTTATAATTAATGAATGAACGAACACTTTATTGTACACCAATTAATAACAAAACACAACATAAATAAAACACGTTCGAAATTAGTACAATGGGGCGGCCTTATCGCTGAAAGCAAGTTCTTCCAGGCAATAGGCCAAGTAATACAACGGTAGCAGTGTTTCAGGAGATCATGGTAGGTAGGTACCTACTTTTATTAGCGATTTGGGAGATTGTTGCACAAGAAGTTACGACGTTGGTAAAGTATTATGTTATTCTGTTCCTAATTGTGATAGCGGAGCCGAGTTGTGATTTTTGATTATGAACTTATAGGTAGATACCTACCTCGTAATTTGACTTCAGAGCATGTTTATTTGGGATGCCTACCTAGGAAGGTAGGTACCTACTACCTAGTCCGTTTCACTTCGCTTCCTGTCTGGTAGTATTTTCGGTCAGGATCCGTATGCACTTGAACTGCTTGGAGTTGAATGAATGAAATTAATGAAATGAATGAATGAATGAAAAACTCTTCATTGTCTACACTAATATTATAAAGAGGAAGGATTTGTTTGTTTGTTTGAATTGAATAGGCTCCGAAACTACTGGAGCGATTTGAAAAAATCTTTCACCATTAGAATCCTACATTATTCCTGATGAACATAGGTTATATTTTATCCCGGGAAAGTGAAGTTTTCCCGAGGGACCGCGGGTAACACCGCGACGGACAGCTAGTACACAATAATTACACAACAACTTATGAATTAATATAACCTAATGAGATAATGTACAATGTTGAATGCAGTTTTCTTTTCACCGATGCCTACACTGGATATTTACAGTCCCAGAGAGGTAGTAGGTAAGTAAGTACCTAGGTAATGTTGGTATTGTAAATGAAGCCGCAGAACGGCGCAGAAAGGCAGTGCGAACATAAATTAAAACAACATATCACATCAGAGGTTGTCAGTCAACTTATCTCACAATTTATGAAGCCCCGATGCAAGTCAGTCCATCACGCTGCCCCAGTTCATACAAAGCGATATCATAATAAAACTGAATAGACGATTACATTCACACCACAAAACTCGATGACGTTTTGAATCGCAATTTGTACCGTTTAAAGCTTGGACAGAGCTTTGAAACATTGTCCGATTTGATGGACCATAACCCGACGGGATAAGGTCCAATGTTATTCGCTTACGACCGCAATAACATTGTTCTATATCATGCTTCCGCTCGCACGATTGAACTTTATTTTCGGGTGGTAGAGTTTAAATTCGCGTGTTTGTTAGTATTATTTTGACCGAATTGCAGGGAACGGGTGACAAAGTTTTGGAACGTTTGTAGATACAAAGTTGCAGTTGCGCGTAATTCTTTGTGTGGCATTGTGTTTGTAGCGTATAAGGTTAGGGAGCGATACCGTTACGTTTTAGCTGTTTACGGCCTTGAAAGAGAGCGATATTACAACGTTCCGTGCTATATTGTTTTATGATAGAGGTATGAAGATCATGATGATGCTGGAATGGTTTAAAATCTACAAAACAATTAGCGTAGCTTACTGTCGCTCGTTTTACGAGTAGACAACAGATAATGTAGATTAAGCAGTATCTCGTCATTTGACACAACGAGATGAGATAACGAGCTGGCGTGTTAGCGCATGACGTGCATGTTATCTCGATTTTTTACGATAAAACGAGACGTGAGACTTCTGTCACGTTGCGCATGTCACGCCCCACAGGTGCGGACTGTGATTGTACCTACCTACTACAAATGCACCTATGACCATGACCAGTTTAGCTATAGGTAGCCTAAGACCAGAGAAATTATGAAGATCCTAAGATTAAAATAACTAGGAGTTCTACCTCTTAGTAGTAAACTGAGATAGAGTTGCATCTTTTAAAACGCTAAGTAAAGCTGGTTTTCGTTAGCTTGCAATGAAAAGGCACGGAATAACCCTTACTAAAAGATAGACCAGTATTTTAAATATTCACAAAAGCTTATGTAAACGGTTAGTCTCTTTAGCTTATTTAAGGAGAGTTGAAATCTAGACCAAAAGGAAAATAAGCGCCAGGGGAATTTGAACCTTGGAACGGATGCAATAGAGTTGGTTTGGTTGTAAATCAATTTATTCCTGGCACGTCAGGGCGTGTTTATACAGACGATATGGACACTGGCCTCTTGGGCTCTGCCATTGAAGAAAGAATAGTAACTCGGTAACTCAATGTTCACAAATAACGATGTTATTGCATTTTGAGTCTTAAATTAAAGCTCCTACAGTTTCAATTAGTTTCTACAAAAGATTATCTCTCACTTGAGTTTAGCACTTCTCTTTGATCACTTACTTATTATTATACCTAGGTATATACCTACTCGATAAAAGTACAGGTAGTGTGTTATGAACCACATGCAAAGGACAATAAAATTCATTTTACTTTACCATCATACACACAGTGACACCACTATTTCGGACTTTGGACACGTTATGGATAGGGTTACCAACATTTATGACGGGGGATATTGTTTCACAAAAACGTAGGATAAAGTCACTGTCTATTAGGATAATTTGGTCCAAACTTGTAAGAATAAAGTTTGCTTTGTTTGGTATATTGTCTGTGGTTCTACGTAAAAATAAAGTTGTGATGGACTACGACGCGTGACGTAGCGGTGTCGCGTAGCAGTTGCTACGTCGTAGCTTACTAAATAGGTTGGCTAGCCACGCACACATACGAACTTACTTTATTGTTTTACATTTATATACAACATTTATTTTCCTGTTATTTCTAGCAAGACTTTTCGCTATCTGTTACGGTTTCATAAATTCCTGACAAAAAACTATTTTTTTTTAATTAAATAAGGCTGGACATTTCACACAGTATCACTAGCCCCAAAATAAGCAAAGCTTGTACTATGAGAACCAAATAACTGATAAACTTACTGCTTATATAACTTTTGTTTGTAAATACATCCAAACGCTCCTAACCCACATATTCTTTATCCCGCAGCGGGGATCGAACCCGCAACCTTCTGCGTCCCAAGCGGGCTTTCACCCACTGCGCCACAGAGGTCGTCGAATTTGTATAAAGTAAAAAGAATATTATTCTATGCAAAGAGGGTATGGACCCCCGATAAAAGCAGGAAGCACAAAATATTAGCACGAACGCTATTCCCGATTGACTCCACATTTCGGCTCCCGACCGTAAACCATAACTTTATGTGATCTACGGGACTTCGCAACTATAGAATTTTTATTCAGGCTAACACGATCAGAATACTGAGTGTGAGATGAATTGTTTGTGGAATAGACGTTGGATTGCTTGACTTGCACCTATTTGTTATGTGTAGTTTAGGTGTACCTATTGTACTGAACACTGACGATACCAGTGGTCAGCCCGCGGCTCTGCTCACGTGGTGGTTCAACGTTCAACATTGCATTTTGCCACTCTGAGTTTATATGCAGTTATGCATATAACCTAGTTAGGTAGTTATGATAAAACAAACCCTGCGGTAATCCAAGCCTAATAACAAACCAACAATTGACATCTGAGAGTTGATTTTCACATTAAAACTTACCTACTGAAACTTATAATATGAACTATGATCGCAACTTTTGACGACCTCTGTGGCGCAGTGGGCGAAGGCCCGCCTGCGACGCAGAAGGTTGCGGGTTCGATCCCTGCCGCGGGATAAATGTTTGTATGATCTGCAAATATTTATTTGGGGCCTGGGTGTTTCTATGTATGTATATAAATCATGTTGAAGGAACACTACTTGTCCTCTTATCGTTGACTTCTCCTGTGTTGTTAGACAAAACTATACATATATTAATTATATATTTATTTATATATATTGTATGCATATAAGTATATAAATATGTATTTATTAGTATGTAAGTTTAAGTAAGTTTATTATTAGTTGTAAGTATACAATTAAGTAGGTATATTATATTATTTCAAAACCAATTCTTTCTTTGGTCATGCCCCTTTATATTTTTCGATATGTCCATTTATCCATCCACAGGTTGTCTGGTAGAGATCGCTTTTTAGCGATAAGACCGCCGATTGTATATCATAGTTAAGTTTTTTGTATGTTTTTGTTTTACTTTTTATGTGGTGTGCAATAAAGTATTTTCTATCTATCTATCTATCTATGTATGTATTTACAAAACAAAAAGTTTATAAGTAGTATATCAGTTATCTGGGTCCCATGGTACAAGCTTTGCTTAGTTTGGGGCTAGATGACACTGTGTGAAATGTCCAGCAATATTTATTATTTATTACTTAAGAACGTAGTTCTAGAATCGAATCCTAAATACTTAGGTAATTGTGAAATGAGTACTTAATATCCCCAAACCAATCGCCGAACGTCAGATCCGCAGATCTCCAAATTTTAGAGACTACACAGCACTAGTTTCTGATTCGCGAATGTTGTAGTCGCTTTTTGATAGATCGTCGAAGTTAGCGACGCACGACACGGTCACAAAGTGGATCGGTGACTTTGCTTTATCAACTGCACTGCCGTGCTTCGAAGAGCATGTAAAATTGTCTGTCCTGGCTATAAATTCGGTAAGCCATGACGGCTTTTAACAGTCTAAAAACTGACTGAGTTGTGTTGACTGAACAATAAATACTTAATATTACGTAGTGCTAATAATGAAACGCAAATCCTTGGATGCCAGTAATAAGGATATCAGAGCGTAGTAAGATTAATGTTTGTTCGCGCTGCACACACGTTCATGCTATGCAGCAAGATTACAGCTAGCTAGACGATCAAACTGTTTAAATACAAACGTTTTGAACGAAGTTCCTTTTCTGACGGTATCGGATGAAGGCTGGACGAAAAAAAAGTGTTAGATGTTTGCGTCACGACACATGTATATGTCAAATCGTCACATTGCGAAACGCGCAGCCGCGAACTTCCATAGATTGTTACATTGTTTACCTACAAGAGTGTTTCTAGGATACCTAATTGACAATAATGTAATACCCAGTATAGAAAAGTACTCTTTGCTTCATTCCAACAGAGTGTTCCACGACACTCACATGCTTTTTTTTAAATATATCAAAACCACAAAACCTTTGATTTATTATTGGGTATTTGTGATCAAGTGTGCATTGAGCCTAAGGCTGTTTCAATAACCCTACGGCATGTAAAGTTGTCGATCCCGGCTATAATAAACCAATATATTATTATGTTGGCCATTAATAGGCAATAGGTTTGCCACTTGTCAATATTTTAGAATGCTGACTTGGCAAAGTGCATTGGAAATGTGATCCTTTTTGCACCAAAGGACTTTTAAATCTAATTTTGTTTAACAGACGATATTGTTGAAGTGTGCTTGTAGCCTAGCACTCTGAAGATGTTCTCTCAAGGCTGTTCATACATGCGCTGATTGTGGCAGGCTAATTAAACTTGTTTATTTGCTTAGTTTTTGAGCTATATCTCGAAGGAATATGGTCAGTTTAACCAACGTCAAAGAAGAAGTACCACAAATGATCCGAATTGGCAATATTGGTTTCAACAATATGAGTTAAGTTTACTAAAGAGGATAGGTTGGGATAAAGTACCTTACTCCAGTTTTGAACCTGTTTCTGTTTCAATTTAAATAATGATGCTTTCTTTCATAATTCTGTAACTGGGGGACAAGACAGACCCATTGGTTGGGTTCATGTGTAGGTGTTATTGTGTTGTCAGTGGCTTATTTTGTTTGCTGTTTTTTTTTTATTAATGCTTTGAAAACAGCATTTTATAATGACCACCTTCAGTGTTTGTACGAGTCCACGCATAAAAAACATAATTAAAATGTAAAGAAAACATTGAAATTGAAAAATGTTTCAGCGAATTCCTTCGTGTAAACCAACCTTCAACACGTCAGAAGCACACCGCGCAGAACAATGCCGTGACGAGTTTAATTATTTCGAGCGGGTATGTTCCAAACTCAGGAAACACTCAGATGCTCGGAAATGCCCCGAATCGCCTTAGATGCACTTGATGTTTATTCATCTCCTGTAGTATTCTGCGCTCCTGGTACTCAAACACTATAAAACTTACCTATTTTGCATTCCTATCCAGATAGAGTCATATTTTCTGAGCAGGATGGCACTGGCTAAAATATTTTGAGATTTCCGTAATTCTACAACTGAAAAAACTGGACTAAAGTGATGTCAAAGTTTGTAGGGAACATTTTTACGGTGGTTCGGACTAGATTATCAAACTCAGAAGCCAGACGAGGTGAAGATAAAGTGCAGTACCTACAGTTCGCCCAATGGATCATTCGTGAAGTTAGCCGTTTGTCTGCGCAGTGACCGCTTTTTCATACAAAACTGTGTTCTGCGCAGACAAACGGCTAACTTCACGAATGCCTAGATCCGTTGGGCGAACTGTACCTAATTTTTATTTCATAAATTTCAGACGAAGAATATATTAATCTTACTTAGACGAAGTCGCGAGTAACAGTTAGTCTATAAAATATAAGGGAAATGCGATAAATTCCTGGAATAAAATAAAGCTTTTCCTGATGAGGGTTATATTTATTTAGGCCTGATCTTACTAAAAAAGTTTAATCTTCTTGATGAGATATCAAAATATTTTTATCCTTACTTTATTATTAAGACCTATTATAATTATTAAAAATCATTATGTATATAGCTTATATATATATAAGCTATATACATATAAGCTTGTGGATGTCTGAAGAGGTAGAATGTAAAACATATTAATGCAATAGTTAGTGTGCCTGTTACTTGCAAGCCCATCAACCATTACTAACTGATTTCCTTACGATGTTTTCCTTTCAGATAAGTGCCCTTGTTAATTAGAAACTTAGAACGACATGAGGCCTAACTAACCATTTCACTTAAAACTAATATGATACACCTCAGTTTCTTAGAAGTGGAGATGCTTAGATAATAAAACTACTGTTGGAGATGACACATGCCATTTTCAGCCGTAAGCCGATGGACTAAAAATCATATTTCGTTGCCACATGATATTTAGGGGTGTCATAGTCCTTGCTGATGTCCTAAGCCTTTGTATCCATTACCTACTTAATACACTAGCTGCATCTCACGGTATCACCTTCGGGAATATTTCACTTCGGGATATAAAGTACCTAGCGTTAATCCATGGCATAAAGATGCTCTACCATAGAATACAGATAGCTCTTCAATTGTTTTTTTTTTTTTTTTTTTTTGTTAGCCTATACTGTCCCACTGCTGGGCAAAGGCCTCCCCCGTCACCTTCCACACCTCGCGGTTTTCCGCGATTTTCCCCCAATCCTTCCTAAAGGCATCCAGGTCATCGCGCCAGCGCTTTTTAGGCCTGCCTCGGAGTCGCCTGCCATCCACCGGGATCCAACCAGTCACCACTCTGGCCCACCTGTCTGGGTGCATGCGGGTGACATGACCTGTCCTTCAATTGATAAGTTTTTTATTTTTATTGTACTCTAATCCATTACCGCAACGTTTACCTAAAAACATTCTTCAAAATCCATACAGCCGTTTTACAGGGGCTATAGTAGGTATCCTTTCTTCCATCAAAGTGATCCCATCGCCAGCGGTCTTACTGAATAAATGCTTTTTGATTTTGATTTTGATTTCATCCTAACTTTTGCACAAATGAGATAAGATTACATAAATATTTATGTAATTTTTTATTTTTTACCTGGATCAGTTGAGCTATCTATAGATCGTTTCTAACGATCCTTAGATAGCTTGACTAATCCTGTTGTATTTTGTAAATATATGTAAATATGTAGTAGCTTAGTTTCTATAAATAATATTTATGTAAAATTAAAGTCTAAAACCCAATTAGCAAAACATACAAATTGTAAGTACGGAATCAAAATATATCTGCGCACACATTGTTAACCCTTAAATGCGGGTGGGATTCTATTACCCGGCCCCCTGTATGGGTCTCTCGTACCCCTCGCTGTGGTCAACCACTATTTTTGCCCGTGCAAGCTTTATTAGGGACCTCTACTAAAGAAAATGTATTCTCAACGCTAAACGTTGCTTTCGATACGGAAGGTAAAACGTTTGGTACTTGCTAAGTATTTATAAACAAAATAAAATTAGGTTCTTACCTACACTGCTGATACTATACTTTTGTTTTTAATTATCTATGTATATACAGGGTGTAAAAAGACGTCTACCGAAGCCGAAAGGGTTAGGTACAGCATCCCAACACACAACCAAATCCAAAAGGATTTTCAGAAAAAATCATTATATCCGGAGAAAACCGACCTCGCACAGCTGGTCGAGCGTATGTACTGGGCGCGTTTTTATACGTAGATTGCTGGATTTTGAGTTTTAATTGTTTTTTTCTTTTATAAATGAAATGATTAGGTAGGTATGGTCTTATTATGTTGAACTAGTAGCAAAAAACTAGAAAATAAAATAAAATGATGTAGATAAGTCAAATTTTTTTTTGCGTTTTTTTCGATAAATATGTTCAGAATCATGGTCTGATTGCAATCCCTCAGTTTTCGGTAGCAGTCTTTTTACACCCTGTATAATAACCTAGTATATCGCTTATGGTTTAAAATGTTGTAAATAAGCTATAAAAATTATAATTAGTTTGTAATTTTTTTAGGTAACTTTCTAAGTTGTACAACTTAATGAAGTAAGGTTTCTTTTTTAATTTTCGAAACGTAGGTAATTTCTCTTAGCTGTAAGTTCGTTTGATAATTTAACATGAATCTATATTAATGATCTTACGGTACCTTAGCTGAGGCATTACAGCGTCTTATTGAATGTAGACATTAGGTTGCCTCCTGATGCTGTATAAATCATTAAGAATAGATATATATCTATTCTGGTACTGCAAAAAATAGGCCATTATAATATTATAATAGCCTATTTTTTGCAGTACCTTAAACGCCATTTACACGATACTATCCTAACACAACATTCTTGTCTCTTGCTTTCTCAATACCAACAGAGCAAGAGCTAATATTCTGCGGAAAGAGACAAGATTAGTAGGTACTTATGCCAGAAGGGTATCGTGTAAATTTAGCAATGGTGGCCTATTGGTAATGGCCCCGCCTTCCGATCGTAGGGTCGTGGGTTCAATCCCCGGTCGTGCACCAATGAGTTTTTCTGCCGACAATTTATGTGCACTATGCCAGTACTCTCAAACGGTGAAGGATAACATCGTGAGGAAACGCGCATATCGTAGAACCTACAAAGTTCGAAAACATTATGTCAAGTACGAAAGGAGACTCTATGAGGCGCACTTATAATACTTTCACCACACTGGTTCGAAAGAACTGGTGACATGACAGGAAGAAGAAGAACGTGTAAATGGCGGTTTACGTTATTTTTGTAAGGCAAAGTGAATTTCTATGTTTACGTACCTACTAGGGAATGTTATTTGAAGTTCTTTTATGTGAAATGAGGTGAAATTGTTGGGTGACGTGTTGCTTTGACGGTGTGGCTTCTGTGACGTATAAGTGTAGTTTTAAATTGGCTGTAAACATTTTGATAAATTAAGTTCAAAGGTACAGTAAATATGAGTCAATGTAAAATTGTTGTAAGAACGGTTTTATATAAATCTTTGTAAATCAAATCCCGCAAAATGTGGGCATGTTGTACCCAATTATGTAAGAAAAATGTAAAAAAAAAAAATCTGACATCCCCTTTATATCTTTAAAAGGATATTGCATACAAAACTGAAATAGTGTCTACCGCGCTTTGAGTATACAGCGATAATTGTATTTCATTTTAGTTTTTACTATTTTGTAGGTCCATAACATAATGACTAATTTTTCAACTCAAGTAAATCCGAGTTCTTTGTTATAGGTTGATCACTTAGGTACAATGTTCGAAGGTATCTAATTTCCCAAATTCTAGTTAATCTGAGTTCTTTGAAAGCTTCTGTTATAAACCGACCGAATAATAGGCTTTTATACACCAGAATACTTAGCACGTAAATACAGCCTCATTTAACGCTGATAGGCCTTAAATATGGCGTGTTTAAGCGTCGTTGAGACACTGGGGGAGTGATGGCTTCCTGTCTGGTCTCGGTGTCTACAATACTCTTTTGTCGCTTAAATGGTATGGAAATTCGTATTAGTTCGAGCACTGAGTGACATTTTAAGATAGCAATACAATATCAATTGCATGTAAGGTTAATACAATACATGACAATACAATACATGACAATAATATGACGACCTCTGTAGCGCAGTGGGCGAAGGCCCGCCTGCGACGCAAAAGGTTGCGGGTTCGATCCCCGCGGCGGGACCAATGTTTGTATGATCTACAAATATTTGTCTCGGGTCTGGGTGTTTCAATGTATAATATGTATGTATTTACAAACAAAAAGTATATAAGTAGTATATCAGTCATCTAGTACCCATAACACAAGCTCTGCTTACTTTAGGGGTAGATGATGATGTGTGAAAAGTCCAGCATTATTTATTATTTATTATTTATTTAATACAAATATGTTTATGGTGATCGCCGCACTAGCCCAGGTATAATAGACTTTAAATAACCAGTTTTTGGGTAATCCATACTATCCATACTTCCATATTAATATTATAAATGTGAAAGTAACTCTGTTTGTCTGTCTGTTTGTTACGCTTTCACGCCCAAACCGCTGAACAGATTATTTGGCATAGTTAAAGGTTGTGTCCCAAGAAAGGACATAGGCTACCTTTTATCCCGAAAAAATGAAAAAATCCCGAGGGATCGCGGGTTACACCGCTGGAGCGCAACTAGTTAAATTATATATTTGAAAATATCACACAACACTATTTAAAATTGCTACAGTATACATGGTTGCATAGTTATGAAAAGCCGCCATAGCCTTAGATTAGAAAAAGATTGTTAAGTAATCGATTGTGTTCTACTCGTATATCCGATGCTTGAATCGATAGCCCTTTCTGTTTGTATCATTACAATAATTAATAGAAGTTAGAACTAAATTAAACGACGGAACTTGCTATTTTGTTTACTGAAAGAACCTATTTATATGAAATTGAACAAGTTAATTCTGTTTACGGTCAGTGCCTATAGCAAGAGTTCACTCAACTATTGTTTTATTTTTGAAATGAAATGAAATGAAATGAAATGATTTATTTGCAACATAGACAAATATACAGTACAGGATTAAAAGTACACAAGTAAATACAAAGTTTATGTTACAATGGAGTCTGACTCAGCACTATGTTGTGTTTGCAAGACACAACGCTGATCTTCCGTCAGAACCACTCTATTCAATAATACAATACCTATGTCCAAGAGAGAAAACAACGGTGAACAGTATTAAAAGGTAAATCTCTGACCTACATTAATAGACGATTTTTATATTATGATGATTTTTATTTTATTTTATTTATTAAGAATACCCAACACGGGTGTACACCTTACAAGATCGATCTTGTGCAGCCTGCACCCAACGGCTCCCAGCAACCTTTACCAGATCGTCTTTCCATCTAGTGGGGGCCGTCCTCTACTGCGGTTTCCGGTGCGTGGCCTCCACTCGAGAACTTTTCTGCACCAACATCAGTCAGTTCTACGAACCATGTGCCCCGCCCACTGCCACTTCAACTTGCTAATCCTGTAGGCTATGTCGGTAAGTTGCATTATGCAAATTGATATCGTACAGAATCGATAGATCTAGAAACAAGTGCTAGTGGTACGGATATCCAATAACGGTTACTTGGAAGCAATATATTTTGCCTGTTCCCGGATTACCTGAAAAGGAAATGAAGGTGGAAATACTTGGGATCTTTTCGTGACGCGACCAACAATCACATCTCAGATCTCTTTTGTCTTTGTCGTTGGCGCTCTTGCTTTTAAAACGCTTTCTACGTCAATATATTCGTATTAAATCCATCCATACTATCCATACTTCCATACTATAATATTATAAATGTGAAAGTAACTTTGTCTGTCTGTCTGTCTGTCTGTTTGTTACGCTTTCACGCCCAAACCGCTGAATAGATTAAGCTGAAATTTGGCATAGTTAAAGGTTGTATCCCAAGGAAGGACATAGGCTACTTTTTATCCCGAAAGAATGCAAAATCCCGAGGGACCGCGGGTCACACCGCGGGAGCGCAGCTAGTAAACAAATAAAAAAAGTTCGTGAGTTTTGTGGAACATTCGGTTGGAACGAAGCAAAGAGTACTTTTCTATACTGGGAATTTCAAATTCTTTAAATCAAACGCTCTTCCGTACTAACAATGTAACAATCTATGGACTGCGCACTTCGCGCTGTGACGATTTCGTGACGAGACGGTAAAAATTTCTCTCCCAGCCTCCCAGTTTCTTTTTCTTCGATACCGTCCGAAAAGGAACTTCGTTCCAATAAATATTGTAGCATATTTCACACAGCAAGATCCACATGGCGATAATATTAAGCATCGTCCTCATATTTGTTTAGGCTAGCCTAAGGCTAAGCAAAGCTTGTAGAGATAAATAGAAATAAAAATTTTTGAAAAAAAAATTGAACCGACTTCATAGAACACAAACAGATGAACCTTTTACACACTAAAAAGAGAAAAATAAGAATATAATTTGAAGTCGGTGCCAACTAATTCATTTAAATCTAAGAAATTAAAAAAAACTTGGGTGTAAAATTGTATCCTAGTCCGCTATCGCTCGATTTCTTTTTTTATAGGTACCTAATCGTATTCAGTTGGCATTGGCACCGACTTCAAATTATATTCTTATTTTTATCTTTTTAGTGTGTAAAAGGTTCATCTGTTTGTGTTCTGTGAAGTCGGTTCAATTTTTTTTTCAAAAATTTTTATTTTTCACTTTTTAGTGTAAGTAAATAAAAGTGTAAGTGTAAATAATATAGTAAGCTACATTAAGACCCTGCTTATCGTAGCTTAAGTAGGAAAGGATAAGAGAAGTCATGGGCAGGCCTACTAAAGGACACACCGGAGTTCAACAAGGGGGAAAACTATCAATCCCTCAGGAAAAAAAATATTTTGGACCACCTCGGGTGTAATATACCCTTTCAAACTATTTAATGTTTGACTCAGATTGTGAGTCAGGGTGTGTTGTGTAGTGAGAATGAGGTTTTTTGAATGTTACGGGAAAACTGTCAATCCCTCAGGAAAAAAAAATATATGGCGCCACCTCGAGAGTATACCTCTTTCTAACAAAAAAAAAATTGGAAATCGGTCCACAATTTTCTTAAAGATCAGTGAATTTTTTAGTTTCACGGGAAAACTATCAATCCCTCAGGAATAAAATTTATATGGGACCACTTCGAGAGTATACCCTTTCAAACAAAAAAAAATTTTGGAAATCGGTCCACAATTGACGGAAATATCGCTGTACATACATTAAAAAAAAAAAAAAAAAAAACATACATACAGCCGAACATAGAACCTCCTTCTTTTTTTGAAGTCGGTTAATAAAAGAAGATTTTGAACTCTTCAATCCACATTAATTAATGTGCCAAAGATCTTTTGAAAATGGTGTAGAGTAGTCAAAGGCATGTCTACCATGGCTTGGAATCATAATAGTGACCCTTTTAGGCTAAGTTCACATGACAGCATTGTACGTCAGCCAGTCTGGTATCAACATTGAGGCAATTTGCTTTTTTGTTCGGTTTGAACCACTGGAGAACCACGCAGACATCTGAACGGGTCTATACAGGCTTGAAGAACTTAAACCGCGGGATACCGCGCGGTGACACGCGTTACAAGATCTTGCGCGCGGGTCGGAGCGCGCCGCGCGGTTATGTGATCGATACTATAGCCTTTACTAGTATCTTGAACCGCGCGGTTAGTCGTTCCGCGCGGTACCGCGTGGTCATGTGAACTTAGCCTTATTGCATTATTATTGTGGGAAACTCAGAAAATTAATCAAGACTTCACCAAGGTATTGTTGCTTAAATGCTCGTAAAACAACAACAAAGATTTAAATCTTTGTTTATATCCCATTTAATCATCCCATAGGTGAAAGGGTAACCGCTATTCCCCATTGTTCCTAATCTCCCCATAGCAATTAGCCAATGACCCCAAAATTGACTAGAATACATAATTAAACAATGGTTAATTATTTGTTTGGGGTTTGTAATGATTCAGCCTTTTGGGGTATTTTAATTTGCCAAAAAGTCGCTTACTCAAAGAATTTTAATAGCAGTTTCCAATATCGATTTCCTTGAAAAAAATTAATGCTTATTTCTACAAAATTAAATTAAAATTAAATATATTTAAGTACAGAAACGAAGCTACTACATATTTACAAAATACAACAGGATTAGTCAAGCTATCTAAGGATCGTTAGAAACGATCTATAGATAGCTCAACTGATCCAGGTCACTGTCAGTCGGTATATAAATACATATAAACTACTTATTATTATTTCTCTATCTATAACTTTATTTTTATTTTTATTTATTTTATTTATTAGGTCTACCAACGATTGTTACATTATTACATGAAGAAGAAATACATAGTATATAAATACATATAACTTCATAGATCTATAAAGTATCTTGATCTTCAGTCATGATTCAAAGATTCGTTTCTTATATTTTAGTTTATTTTGTTCAACCGACTTCAAAAAAGGAGGAGGTTCTCAATTCGTCTGTATGTTTTTTTTTTTTTTTTTTTTGTATCTTGTTACGCGATTGTTCCGCCATTTGTTGACCGATTTGCAAAATTCTTTTCATGTTTGAAAGGGTATACTCCAGAGGTGGTCCCATATAAATTTTATTCCTGAGGGTTTGATAGTTTCCCCGTAAAACTCTAAACACCTTCCCTCCTAGCCATGTCACAAATAGAAATCGAATCGACAGCTTGACGCCCTGAGTCACACCGCGTTTTGAGTCAAACATTGAAGTCGGTTTTCTTTTTAGTATAAAAACGTAATTATTCTGAAGTATGGAACTCGGAAAACAAAGTAAGTTTCTATCAGGTCGAGTCACAACTAATAACTTTCATCAATCCAAAGGAAGAACTAGAAGTGAATTTAAACTAAGAGATACCTTTATTCCGGACAACTCATCAGAACTAACTATGCTGAAGTTCCGTTCTTCAACAAATCCAACTAAAATTATAAATGTGGAAGTTTGTGAATGTTTGTTTGTTGTCGGCTGACTTTGACTTGCAATATGTATACAAGTCGGTGAAAATAATAGAGTTTTTGATCTGAAGTTGAAATTAATAAAAGTTCACTGGGTAATTGATTTTTTTTTAATTTAAATTTTATTTTCCAATTGTTCCTGGATTTAGGTATGTCGCTATCTAAAAAGCCATTTACAAGATACCATTCTGGCATACCATTCTTGCATTCTCAAACTTAACGGAGCAAGAGATAATAATTATTCTGTAGTAAAGAGGTTAGAATGGTATGTCAGGCATGCAATTCAAGGCTTAAGCCATCTAATATAGAGTCTCGAATCTTACATTTTTCCAGTGGCAATTTGTCCACTGAATATACCACTAACACTCAAGTGCAACAGAATCAATAAGATCCATTTGCAAATACGCTCAGCATTCGGATTGGATCAGGCGTTCGTAGCCTTTCCCAGGATAAATAGAGGTGTTACTCCAACAAATGTGTAACGATTTAGACATGCTGCTTCCTGAACGGTTTGGCGTGGTGTGAGAGGAATGTGCTGCTAGAACATAGCATTTAAAATGTTTTTCCGTTTTTTCAAGAGCCAAGGAGCAAAGTTTGTTAGTGAGATTGGATGGATGTCTGTTACTTTTTTCACACAAAACTACTGATTCTCGATTAGAATGACATTTCACACATAGATGGATTTTAGCCCGGAATAGTATGTCTTAGTCCCGTGATCATAGTAGGTATCAGATTAAAGCACATTGACTTAGGTATCTTTTTTTATTGACGACCTTTGTAGCGCAGTGGGCGAAGGCCCGCCTGCGACGCAGAAGGTTGCGGGTTCGATCCCAGCGTCGGGACCAATGTTTGTATGATCTACAAATATTTGTCTTGGATCTGGGTGTTTCTATGTATAGTATGTATGTATTTACAAACAAAAAAGGTATAAGTAGTATATCAGTCATCTAGTACGCATACCACAAGGTCTGCTTACTTTGGGGCTAGATGATATTGTGTGAAAAGTCCAGCATTATTTTTTATTTTCTACAAACTTGTAGTAGGTAAACTAAAAAGCCGTAAAACTAATTCAAAGATTGAGTATTTCGCAATCGTCCAAGAGCCATTTTCACCTCACGTATGTCTATTAATAACTTTCCCGATAAATAGTTTTTGACAAGTTCTGCTAGATACATCTTGTTCTGCCTTTAAAATGCAGATATTTCAGCAGCCAGATATGTATCAGTACCTAGTGTATTATATTGTCTTTGGTATCAGTCACATGCTCATTTTTTTTTTTTTTTTTTTATGGTAGGGGACCATAAAAAAAAAAAAAAAAATCTGTCACTTTATCAGCAAGTAGTGAGATTGGCCCTAAATGTTCTATACATTATTCGATTAAGCAGTTCAATTACATTCAAACCGCTACGTCCTAAACTCTTGTACCATCTTATACAGACATTACCGCGACTTCGACCGAATGTTACAGATCGGTGCGCCACTGAAGGCAGCGGTGTTCCAGCTACTTCCTTGGTGCATCGGTATATTTGCTTCCAAAAGCGATTTAGTTCGATGATATAGAAAATGAAGTACCTGGTCTGGGCCTACGCTAAGTTTGGATCAGCCTACTTAGTACAGTAGTGGACGACCCAGGGCTGTAATGATGATAACATACTTGACATCCAGAAAATGATGCCTTGTCTGAATCCATCGATTTAGGTACTTTGTCCCGTCGACTGCAAACAAATTTCGGACCAAATTCAATTCAGTGCCATTCGATCGACAATCAAAGCCTATTCAATGTCTACTATTGTTTCAACAAACAAAAGGAGTCTGCTATTTTGTTTGTTTTCAGGTGAGTTCATTAAGAAAGGTGTTGAAAATGAAAAGTCAACAGACTGAAAAACCAATTATGAAAACGGTTAAGTTGCTAAAATAAGTAATTAAAGCAATGAATAATGTTGTTGAACAGAAAACTTTGCATTTACTTAGATGCAGTGACTTAAAGCCTAAGTAGGGTACTGAAAGCAATCTTCTTCTTCCTGCCCTTATCCCACTTAAGTGGGGTCGGCACAACATGTTTCATTCTTCCATTTCCCTCTATCACCCGTCATATTAGAACTCACTCCTTTCACAAACATATCCGCATTCACACAGTCCATCCATCTTTTCTTAGGCCTACCCCTACCGGTATATCCATCCACATTCATACTCAACACTCGTCGTGTTATATGACTCTCATCCCTCCTCATGACATGCCCATACCACGCCAACCTTCCACTTCTCAATTTGTCAGTCACTGGCGCTACTTTCAAACTTCCCCTGGGTACTGAAAGCAATCCTTCTAGGTAAATTATAATTAAAATGAGGATTTAGTTTTATATATTTTAAGGAAGCCTATGTCGAAAGACAACCAATTGAAACAATCTACCTGAACAAACCTTTTTACGTGTGGCTGATCCTTTTGTTATTGTGTGCCAAATCGAAACTGCATTATCAAACTGACCGGATATTTAGTTATCGCAGATCTATTCAATTCGACAATTGAAACAATCATGCACAATTTAGATCATTTCATTGGGCATGATCCAACAGGATAATTGAATCCCAAACTCACTGAAATGAATGTAATTGTAGTATTTAATTATCAAGTGAGAATGAGAGATAGCACAGACTAAACAAAAATTAACCTCGGAATTCCTTTTTCATCGTATTTGTACAGTATAAAAAAAAACATCGAGCAAGGCAAAGCATCTAAGACGCCATTTACACGATTTCATTCTGGCATACCATTCTTGCCTCTTGCTTTCTCAAACTGAACGGAGCAAGAGCTAATATTCTGTGGCAAGAGGACAGAATGGTATGCCAGAATGGTGTGGTGTAAACGGCGTCTAATAGAGGTTTTGGTAATAAACATACTTATTAGGCTCCTAAAGTATAGAACAGTCCAAAGACTCTCTCCTCTTTTCTGCTCACTTTGGGGCCATGTTCTGTGTGAAATGTCCAGCATTTTGCTATTTTATAATACGATACAAAAGTTCTTGTAAAATAAATAGAGGCTTCTTATTTGCTTCGTTCATGCGAATGTTGTTATTTATTCAGACCGAAAACCGCAGCGCGTATTCGCTGTAATGCGTCCATGTTTACAGGCTTACGCGTCGGTTAGATAGGAAAGAGAAAAAAGACGGATTTTTACGGGTAATATTGTCTTTCAATTAGAAAAAGGCGGACCTTTTGAATAATAGTAGGTAACCTTCATCAATTGGCAGCTGATTGTCCGGCAGAGACGGTAGGAGGGCTTGATTTAATTAAAAACTAAAATATTGGCTACTATGTGCTCCTTCGTAATCCTGAAAAATAGCTAGATTATAAGTAATTAAAAATTTGTGGAATATTTTAAGATTTATCTACAAAACCCATCTAGACCCTTGGGTTTTGACTGACTTATCTATCATCATGTTTCCGTTTCGGATACCCTAATACCCTTATCTAAAGTCTTGCTTTTCTAGGCTCAAATGAACGACTTTTACATAGGCGTTTAAACCTAAATACGCTGATCAAAGTAAGTAACTTACCTATCGAATTTATTTACTAGCTCATGCAATCTTATTTAATTTTTACACTTTTATTTTTATTTTTACTCTTTGATTAGGGACAACCGTCCATTGATAATGCGAATTTCATATGTTTTCGTAGAGGGATACAAAAGACGGACTATTTTTCATTAGGTACATCCCACCTCTATTAGATAGGAAGTTAGTTAAAAATTAAGCAGAAAAGCCTCAACGCAGCCTTCGATAATGCGCGGGAAAACTGTCGACTATTTTCCAACAAACTATTTTAATAAAGGTTTTTCTCGAATAATCGATGTTAATTAGATATTTTCAATTGAATACTCTTTTGAAAAGAATGCTGATGTTTTTATTCATCAACCTTTGTAACTGTTATTCCAATGTTTGGCAAATATCGATTTAGAGGCAATTTTTCATCGAGATTCTTCTAATTGAGCAATAAATGCAACTATCATTCCTATAAATTATTCATAATTACACACCTACATACAAATAATTAACAACTATTACTAAATTAGGAATTTTAATTTGTGATTCATCATTCTGTGAATAATTATTCCCGCTGCCCCGATGGCCACAATCTACCGTCAAAATCTTAGAACATGTTGGCTACACGTCCACAGTCTTCTATCTCAATGACTGATCACCAGGATATTCATCTCACGCTCGCAAGGAACGTGGAGAAGTAAATAAAATAGTCGATACATTTTCAGTCAGCGCGCGATTCTTCCTACTAATAATGTTAGGACCGAAGGGCTCAGGTAATTGCTAAATTCAATTCCCTACTCTTAGGCGAACACACACGATCAGTTTGTAAGACTCAATACGCGGTTCCGTACCTACATGATATGCTATGAACGTAACAAACATTCAGATTCAGAATTCCAGGCAGTTAGACGATTATTTTATGTAAACGGAAAGTAGGTACCTAAATCACACTTAGCGTACTCCGATTGTGTGATTTGCAATTCAGCATTCAACTGGATCATAGATGACATTAGACTGCGGACTCATGGTCACACAAGATTGTCCTGATGTGACCAACAGGAATCTCTCAAATTAATTCCATGGGTCCAATGCACGCTTGGACGATTGCGAGACACCCATTATCCTTTTTATTCGTGTTTTTTTTATTTTATTTTCTTTCTGTTTTGACTGTTTCTTTTTTTTATCAATGTTTGTAATGCAAATAAATATTTTTTCTTTCTTTCTTTCTTTCAATGTATGAGTTTAAGATCCTTTGAAGATGTTTATAAGGGCCAGATGCACGACCAATCACGTTTTTCTATGCCTTCATTTTGTAGCATTGTGTGTCAAGTTAGCATTCCACGCATGAGCATCCTCACCTATTAAAATACTAACTGGTGTCTTTACGATGTTTTGCAATTTAGAGCTCGTCTGAAAATATCCAAATTTTCGTAATGAAAAATTCATCGATGCACTTTGGTTGTAAGACCAATGAAGTGACGGAACATGTGTTGTTTCCCTTAGCAGTCATATTATATCCAAATGTAATATTACTGAAGAGGTTCGAGTTCGATGGTCTTTTAGTTTTTAGTTCAGATAAATTCGAAGCTAGCATAGATTTTACCTTTTTGGGATCCAAACGATCATTTCTCATTTATATTTAAAATGCATTTTTCGAAAAACAAAAGATATTTTTAAACTGCGATAAACTCTAAATCTTATCTCCGTAAAGATAAGGTCCCGGTACCGTCAAGCAAACTTTTCCATCTCTTGTTTTAACCCGATCAGGATCTCTATGTTTGACCGCGCACAAAGCTCCGAAGTCTCCCGTAGCAAGGAACAAAGGTATCGATTGACTTCGGATGGCATCTAGGAACCCGATAATACCTCTATTCGTCTGTCTTTGACATGCTAAACTAATGACGTCACGTTTCGCACGATAATTGGGGATTCGTTGACCTTTGATTGGTATGCCTAGTGGGGTGTTTTGACTCCGAAGATTGTGTGTTCGAATATTGGCGTTGACGAAGGCGGTAGGTCAGTTGGTAGAGCGTTGACCTCATGAAGCAAACGTCGTGGATTTAATCATCAACAATTTCATCTCAGGGTAAACGTTGAACGACGACCTCTGTGGCGTAGTGGGTAAAAGCCCGCTTGGGACGCAGAAGATTGCGGTTTCGATCCCCGCCGCGGGATAAATGTTTGTATGATCTGCAAATATTTATCTCGGGTCTGAATGTTTCTATTTATAATGTATGTATGTATAAACAAAAAGTATATAAGTAGTATATCAGTTATCTGGTTCCCATAGTACAAGCTTTGCTTAGTTTGGGGCTAGATGTCGCTGTGTGAAATGTCCAGCATTATTTATTTATATTATTTTAATGTATTTTTTTTTTCATTCAAATAAACCTACCCAATCAGTAACAGAATAAAAATTAATTAATTTTCTCAATATCAATAAAAATTATATCAATACTCCAGGGACAAGAGTCTCAATTGCTACACTAATCCACGCTACGTAGCGCCGCCATACACTAAATGTTCCCTAATTTCCCAATTTCTCAGATAATTGGAAATCATCTAATATCCAATACTCAAAGGACTTCCGCGAAACAGCTTCAATAAAGAAAACCAACCCCCAAGGGCGCACGAAAAATATAATTGTAATTAGAGTAGGTGTAATCGACGACCCTTTGTCTGGCACATGCATTGTGGTCTCAATCAGCTATGAAAAAAAAACGACACCACTTTCTCACATGAACTTTACCGTTTTTGAACGAATGGTCTATAAGATCGTCTATACGTGGGAGTCTATTTGAATACCTAGCTGTCAGTTTCATTTATAGTGCCTTAACCATTTACAGACTTGATGAGACTTGGCTACTACTTATAACCATTTAATTGAAAAAAAAATATTAATAAAAATATTAGAATCCACCACTACTCCTCTAGATTTGAAGAGTGGTGGGGATTACCAAAGATTAGTAACCAGTGGTCAGAGCCAGTGGAAATTTTGTGAGAGACCAGTGGAACACAATTAGGCCTAAACAACGATGTGCCATGCTAATTTCTCTAAGTATTTAGGGAGTAAAAGTCCCTTAGGCGGAAATAATATCGAAGGTTGTAATTGATGGTATTGAGTGCGTTTCCTGGGCTTTGGCTAAGTAGCTTTGTGATTTTGAATTATTTAGATGACATGACCAATGTCTCAACTGGCGTCAGACTACATAAAGTAAAGTGGGTTTCGTTCAAAATGATTAAATTAATGAAAAAAGAACGCTGGACATTTACACAGAGCATCTTCTAGCCCCAAAAAATGCAAACTTTTGTGTTAGGTTAGTAAGATGAACTACATGACTAATTTATACTAGGATCTTACCTAAGTATGATCACTCCACACCTTTTTGTAATCTAACATTTAACAGCTCCTAGAAAAACAATCCTAACAGTAGTTTCCACACTAATATTTCACCCAAATCCAATTTTACGTTTGATAGGAAGAAATACAACATAATAACGTGTAACGTGCCCTAAGCAAACACCTATAATGGCTGCGCGGCCATGTTTGTTCTGCCGACCGTGTCAAACACGACCCGCCCGGGATTATCCCGGAGCTGGGCAAAAATTATCCCATTTTCAATGCATTAGTTTACTAGAAGTCTACTAATAAGTTAGTTATAGCCATAGACGATAGGGTTCTGAAGTTGTAGCAGACCATAAAAAAGTATGTCCGTATACTAAGCACAACGGATCTCTAGCTTTCTGAAGTTAGTTGCAATAGACGATTGCGCAGGTTTGCTAGAGTAAGCGAGATAGCACGATTTTAGGCATCATTAAAAATGGGTTTTGCGCAGCTACTTCAGAGAACTAAACAATGATTGTGCGTATTATACCTATACGTTAGTTCCCAACTATGGTGATTGAGTGCCTAGGCCGCTTTAAAGCCTCCGTTATGGCCCAACGCTGGGTACGTCAATTTAACGTACCTAAAAATAAGCACGCAGTTGATAATTTATGTTACTAGCGGTCATCCATCTATTTTGTGATTGCGCAAAACGTTGCTTAGCTTCAAATTTCTATGAAGAACGACTTAGAACAGGTTCAACATCGGGTAGCAACTATGTATAATAGTACATTATGGTACTAGTGTGTAATATTGGTGATTACCGCCGAGGCAAATAATTGAGACCCGAGCCATCGGCGAGGGTCTTAATATAGCCGAGGAAGGTAATCATCAATACACACGTGTATCATACGACGTTTTTCAACACACTTGTGAATAAAATAACAATAAAAACTAATTTCAAACAGTGAAAACGAGTTGTGAAAAAAGTTTCGCTATTGCGGGAAAAATGAATCAGTTTTCCTATGCGCGCGCATTGCGATCGGCCACAGACTATATTTCCGCGCCGCGCACAGGGTTTGCGCCTATTCTGCCACGTACAAAATGGGGAATTTAAAGTTTTCTTTTATTACAGAGAAAACAAAAGTTATATTTGAGTGAAAGTTTTATTTATTAAACACGTACGACTTAAAATTATCTATTTAAATAAGAAGTTGCATAAAATGAGCAAGCAATAGGAACATTAATTTATTTGTTCTGTTGAACACGATCTTTTTTCTGAATAAAAACTTTTTTAAGAACAAAGCAACTCAATCAATAAAATTAAAAAAAAAATCTATTACTCACTAGTGAGTTATAGTAATGAAAAAGTCACAGTTTGACTATGGGTGTCATTATGTGCCTAATTGCGGTGACCATAAAGCCACTTTATGAGCAAGTGTGTTGAAAAACCATTTATCCATTTTACTCTACAGTTAAGTAAACTGTCACCACTTCTCAAAGCAAGGCTTTCAAGGAAGTGGCAAGCGAAGCCTTTTCCCGGCATATCGATCACTGGCTAGAGCATCGTTACACGGATCCCAATCCATTAAGCTGAACGTCCGGCAATGACGCCCGTTTATAGGACCTTTACCATGCTGCTGATATATCGAACTTACTTAGCACAAGTTCGTCTTTAACTTTTTTTTGATTAAAGATTTTAAAATGCACCCAAAAAAATCACACACGTAAAACTTGAACCCATGATCCCGATTCGTGGTTTTGTTCGATTTCCTTGCACTTGAACTTGACTATTTAGACATCATCTAAAAGCTAGGGCCCAATAGTGTTTCCCGTCCGATTATTCGCGGTCGGATTATTGGTCACGTAGGAATACTAGTACAATCACCTAGTTTTGACCATTGTAAGTGATCCCACGGTCCTAAGTAAGTAAATTACCAACTTATGTTGAAAATTTCCAAAGCAGTAAAAACTGGTGCTAAGGGTGTTATTGGGTCACATTCTTTTCCCTGAATTTGGAGGAAGGAACGAACTAATATGTAAGACTGAATTATAAGAAAGTCAGTCAAAAAGTGACAAATATTAATCAAATACAGTTTTTTAAAAGTTTAGGTCATTCAAGGTCATTTCCTACACCATTCATTAAGGCCCTTGCACATATTGCCGCGCACGCACCGTACGCATTTTTCTATACACCACTATTTGGTAACTACCAAAAAATAGGGGTGTATAATAATGCTGCCGAAATCAGAAAATATGGCGCGTTTCTGTTCTGTTATATACAGTATATACAGCTTAACAGTATAACAGGAGTATTATTAAACAGGGTGCTAAGTATGAATTTTATTTACCAGTAGGTATCGACACCGTAAACTTGGATTTGTACTGATTTTAATTAGTTATGAGTAAGTACCAAAAGATGGCGCTGCTATTTTCCCATACAATTCTGCGTTTACGGCGTCGATACCGAACGCGTAAAAAACTAATACTAGGTACCCTGGTCTTGCTAAATAAAATATTTTGTCTTTAAAAATAATAAATAATGCTGGACATTTCACCCAGCAAACAAAACTTGTACTATGGAAACCAGATAACTGATAGACTACGTATATACTTTTTTGTTTATAAATACATACATATCATACATAGAAACACCCAGACCCGAGATAAATATTTGCAGATCATACAAACATTTATCCCGCGGCGGGGATCGAACCCGCAACCTCCTGCGTCCCAAGCGGGCTCTCACCCACTTCGCCACAGAGGTCGTCTTTGTTTGTGTTGTTCGTTAGACTATT
Organism: Epirrhoe tristata; assembly: GCA_951394285.1. NCBI lineage: Eukaryota > Metazoa > Arthropoda > Insecta > Lepidoptera > Geometridae > Epirrhoe > Epirrhoe tristata. The sequence continues at coordinate 10,384,747 of OX596143.1, read as the reverse complement.
AATGTGGTATCTAGATCATAAGTACTTATTAGATTTACACCCTTTTGACAGCCCAGTAATCACTTATGTAGAGTATTTTATTGCGAATTTATCGACGTTATAAAATGTTGTCAGACAGTAATTATCTCGAGATTGGCACTTGCTTAGATTGATTTGTTTGTTAAAATTATACTAGTCATTAACAAAATGAAACATTAGATTGATAACGCCGCCAATGAGGCTGTAAAATTGTAATATTTCTGATTGATACCTACATTTATACTATTATCAGTTCTTTGATTGATTGGTAACTTGTTCAGATAAAGTTTCATATTTTCTTTCAGATCAGAGTCACGAATCATTTTTTTCAGTAGGATTACTTAGATAGTCTTAAAACTAGGTGACTTTACTCGCTTCTTCTGTCAACCACCTTAGATATTTGCAAAAATCTTGAATTCCCTAAAATGTCGTAACGTGGGAAGTCACAGTCGTGATAATAATGTTGTTTCAGTAAATCTTTCAGAACGTCAATTGCACAACTCTTTTGTTTACCGTCCTGCTTGTTATTCCCAAGGATGTGCTCGAAGCAAACTATCGGGCACTAACGTTCTTCCGATGTGCTGATAAACAGCGCGAACCCACCACCCCTTCCTCCTAACGTCACCGCTACGAATATAAAGTGCCCAAATGTTTTAAAATGTGCAGGGCTGTACATACCCCGGACACTATTGATATAAGTAAAGACATTATCATCGTATGACCAATCAAATGGATCTATCTATCATAATACCATCACCGTACGGGCCGCGCATAGTCACCGAGTAATTGGTATACTGTTGTCGTTATACTTACATACACAGACCAGTCACAAAGTAAGCTGAGGTATACCTACATACACATAGAAAGCAATCGAGAAAAATTACGAGGAGTGTCTCTTCTATACGAAGTACTATTAGATATTCTCTGGTAGGCCACGATTCAACTTGGCGACGTGAAATATACAACTGCGGTGCAGATACAACTTTTGTTGACCTCATTGGCAATAGAACTAACCATGTTATACGTAGGAGAGACTATAAACATACACCATAATTATTCAAATCTAGGATGTTAGCTTTGAATGTGGGAGGATTGATGATGTAGCCAGAACAAACCAGGAACCGTGAGGCAGTGAGCCTCGCGCCGTCGGATTTTACGGTTCGAAAAAGTAATGCGGTTCGAAAGAAAATGTAAATAAAAGTAGTGCTAAATTATGCATTCTTCATCAACTACCCACGTCTCTTTTATTAATAAAATAAAACATCCTCCCTGTTTTCAAAAGGTTTACTTGAATTATTTTATTTCAAGCCTAGAAAGCAATGAAAAATTCGTTCCCTCTTGCCATAATCCCTGGACCATATTCTCTTATCAATATCGCAGTGTCACAATAATATTTCATTGATATACTGAGCCAGTTTCACGAAAGTGTCCCATTCGAATTTACTGACCATACGTGCTACTATCTTCAACATAACGCAGCCCACTTTAAACCATGAATCTGAACAAGCAGAGTTCAGTTTTCCGTGCAAGAGTTATTTTATAAAAGTTTACATACATTTTATATCTTGTAGTTTGGAGATAGAGCTTAATTTTACTTGTAATGGCCGTGAAGTGAGAGTTTAGGGTAAGGTCGTGATGGCGATGTTTGAAATAATAATAAATTGTCCGTTGCAAGGTAAAAGGTGTTTCTGTTAGCTTTTGCTGCAGTTTTTGCTTTAACATTTTAAGCCAAGTTTTTTTCTTACTTCACAGCTTTTTTAATAACTTGAGCTTATTTTTATGTAATAAACCTGTTGATAGTCAGCTAGGTCAATAACGATTAGTATTAGAGTTCATGATAAAGTCAAGAAAAGAGGTTTTTGTTTCTATCACGCCACCGATTTCGATGAAACTTGGAATTACAGTAGATAGTGGTATAAGACTCAAAATGCTGGTACCACGCGAGTAAAGCCGCAAGCGAAAGCTACTTGTGTACGATGCACAACCTAACCCACAATGTACATTCAGGTCGGATTGATTTGGCATCGCGCGGGACTAATGCGGCCATTAGTTCGACAAATGTACCGCATCCTAATTAGGGTAATCACGATAGAAGAGACAAGTCTATCTTGTCCAAAAAAAAATTTGTCTTGCAGCATAAAATATATTTTTCTATGTTGCCTTACAGCTTATTGGTAGAGCCAGCTAGGCTAGCCAGGTAGAACTCGGCTGAGACTAAGCAGAAATGTCGGCTGACACTGAGTCAAAGTCAAAGGCAAAAAGCATTTATTCAGGGCCGCTGGGATCACTTTGAAACGTCTTAAAACTAGGTGATTCTACTCCTGTTCCTTCGAGACCAATACCGTGAAGAAACAGGACAAACACGGTTTGGGGCCTGGCTTTTTTTAGGTGATCCATCTTAGATCTAAACTTAGGCTAATTTCTTAACTAACTTAGTTGTAAATAAAAGTAAAGTTAGTAAAATTCAAAAAGCTAAGCAAGATAGCAAAGGTCTTGTGCACACATCTGCTGTCGAGGGGCAGAGCGACATCAGGCCACGCGAATTTATCATTAATATAATCACCAATAGAATAGTACGCTTTCTTTATAAGTTTATAATTTATTTTTATTATTTTTTATGTAACTTTTAAATCTTCGAATAGGCAGTTTAGTGGCACGTTAGTGAAACGTCATAATCTTCTCGACAAAATGTCTCGACATCACCAAAACATCCCATCATAGTTACAAAACGTCACGATATAAATGTAAGACCGCACTCGGCCTCAGGCGTATTATTTCCAAAGGGTCTAGAAATATAGTACATATTTATATCGACAAGGGACCGGACCGTGTCCGAGGCGAGGCGGGCGAGAATTAAAAAAAAATGGGAAAATCAGTTAGTATGTACGTACTAACTAAGTGTAAGTGTAAGACGTTTCAAAGTGATCCCAGCGGTCTTACTGAATAAATGCTTTTTGACTTTGACTTTGACTTTGACTGCGACTGCAATACCTAATTCACTTTTCCCGAATAAAAATTAGAACGTAACTTGTGCAAGGTAAGTATCTACCTCCATACTAAAATTCATGCAAATGAATTCATCCGTTTCGGCGTGAATTAGCAACAGACATACAACCATCCGAACTTTCGTCCCGTAGGTTCGCTTATCCAGACGACTAACAAACTAAGTAAACTATTATACCACGAGCTAAAGCCGTATTGCACTTTTTCTTGCTTGCAAAAACCATGGGTGTAGCCAACTGGATTATAAATCTTTCCGCTAAACCAAGGTTTAAATTGGAGCATAGCTTTTATGATAATTACGTTTTTATACTAAAAAGAAAACCGACTTCAATATTTGACTCGAAACGCGGTGTGACTCAGGGCGTCAAGCTGTCGATTCGATTTCTATTTATGACATGGCTAGGAGGGAAGGTGTTTAGAGTTTTACGGAGAAACTATCAATCCCTCAGGAATAAAATTTATATGGGACCACCTCTGGTTAAAAAAACATAAAAACATACAGACGAATTGAGAACCTCCTCCTTTTTTGAAGTCGGTTGATAAACAAAAATAAATGTCTCGGATCCGTCCCTGTTCCAGCTTGTTTGAATGATCTTTAAGTGTATCCCTTCTGTAAGGTGATATTAGCCTCGCAGCGGTGTATGCCTCCTGAATTTCTATTAGACACCTTACAGTTTTGGTTTATTATCTAAGAATACAGGAAGCTATAAAGTTTTCGGCACCCAAGTTTTATTAGTAAGTACTTACTTACCTACTTATAGATTTTGCAGGAACAAAAGGATCATTTTCAACGATCCTTAGATGGCTCAACTGACTCACATCTCTGCTGGAGAATAACTAAATACTTAGTAGATATTTAAGCCACCTTGATCATGAAATAAAAAAAAAACATTCTAAATTCAAAAATTATGCTTACTAAACTAGCGCAGTGTTATTGATAAGAGCGTTATATGAATGAATGAATGAATGAATGAATGAATGAATGAATTAGCTAGTAGCAAAGTTATTACTTTAGTAAGATGGCATCGAAACAATTTTTTTTAATTTATTAAAAAAAAACCTTAAGGGTTTTGTCGCTTAGCGACCACATCACTTTTAAAAACATGAATGGGTTAAGCGCTATCTAATAATGATTGACATTGTACATATTTCATTGACGTGTGTTGTGTGTGTAGGCTCTCATCAAACCGTGGACAATAAGATGAAAGGGATTGTTTGACGATAACAAGACATGATCTCAACTCTCACAATATCGACAAATAGTTCAGTAAATACCTATCTCCTTTATAAAAATACAAGCTTTACGACACATTGCTAAGGTGTTGGTATTTTTTTCGGTAGATTCAATATCAGATAATAGTACACAATGAAAGGAATTTTTGTTTTTTTGGGTCCAATTGCATTTGATTTAGAGGGAATTATGTCAAATTGTCAAGCCTTTTTTTTTTTTTTTTTTTTTTTTTTCTCGCTGGGAAAAATGCATTACGCATCCCCTCCGCCGGGGGGCGAGAGGGGTATGTGGGACTCCCCGGGGACTCCCGGTATACCCACTAAACGACCCAGCGTCATTCCGGCGTCGCCTGGAATGGAGGGGGTCTGGGAAACCGGCACAGCCTTTACGTCCAGTCCCCCTCTGGCGATCCCCGCCCTTAAGGCGGCCCCGCATAGTGGTGAGTAGTGCAAGGCGAATGAAGGTGCCCCCACACCTAGCATCCGCTACTCACCACCAGAGCTCTCCGCTCCCTTCGTCCACTGCGCACTCTAATTAAAGAGGTGCGCGTGGAGAAACCTCCAAAAACGGCCGCAGAGGACAGGGAGAGCGGCAACGTAACACCGACACTCCTTTTCAACTGCGGCCCCACCGCCGACGCATCTTACGGTGCGCCACCGTTGGGTCGCGGGAGATAGGGCGAGCGGCAACGAAACACCGACACGCCTCTTCACCCGCGACCCACCCGCCAGACGCCACCAGGGCGTCCCCGCCTGGGATTCCTTTTCGCTTCACCGTGGGCCTCCAAACCACGGTTACTAAGCCCCCCCATCGCGTCAAGATTGGAATCCATCGGGGGGGAAATTGTCAAGCCTATTCCATCTCAAACGACAACCACCTAGGAAGAAACACTATGATGAGTCCAATTCAAACTTATCCCGTTTTTTAATACTATCCAGATTTATCCACCCGTATGTTTACCGGCTCAAAAACGATGTTTACCAGCTCGAAAACGTCCTGTCCCAAACAAAAGGTGATGTATTTCATCACTTTTTAATTAACCTGGCCTGTTGGTCCGTTTGTATAAAATAGATTATTTTCGGTTCACTGTGCAAAGCTGAAAAAGTCCAATTTTCATTGATTACTCTTGTGTGACGGGTATCGTTGGCATGAAAGCTATGCTTGCTTACGTTTAATATAAGCTTCCTCATTATTAAAATAATAGTAAGTTAATTTGAATGAATAAATGAATGAATGAACATTTCATTGTACACCAATTAATAACAAAACAACACATAAATAAAACAAGTTCAAAATTTGTACAATTTGAGTTAATAGCCAACTCTGGTGACGATGTTTTTATGTCGCCTAAAGTATATAATATATACCTACATACAAAGAAGGATGATCATGATCTGTTTTATGCCCTGAAAGTAAGTAAGTTCGTATGATTCAGTGGCCAACTCTTGTGACGGAGTTTTTAGGCCGCCTTAAGGCCTCCGTCATGGCTTAACGACTTAAATAAATAAATAAATAACGCTGGACTTTTCACACAGCATCATCTATCCCCAAAGTAAGCAGAGCTTGTGTTATGGGTACTAGAATGACTGATACCTAAACTACTTATATACTTTTTGTTTGTAAATACATACATATTATATGTTAAATATGGGGACAGACAAGTGAAACGACCGCTGGCTAGCTTAACACTGGTTTATTGTACGAGTAGAAATGAGCGGGGCGCAGCACGCACACATACGTAACATCCCTCCCCCTAGTACAATAATTTCTTAATTTAACCATTTCTTAACTAATACTTTAGTAGGTACTTAATAATCTAAAAATATTTTTTGTAATCAACTTTGGGACGTTCACGAACCAATCTCTTTGGTGTAGATTCTTCAATTTGTTTTTCACTGATTGAGTCCGTTTCTGCTTCCTGAAACTCATCCTCCGAGTCCGTCTGACCTGTGTCTGTGTCACCCACTATGTTTGGTTGAGGATCGTTATCGCATTCTTCCTCCCGTAACAGCGAAGAGCTGGGCTCATATAACTCTACTCTTCTTGCTTTGGACGTAATAGAAGACGTCATGTAGTCCGATGGCGAATGTTCCAGTTGGGACTCCGGTATCTCTGTTGAAGGATGTACTAATGTCGATGGTAGCGGCGACAGCATATGTGACGACATCGACGAAAGCGGCTGTGGTGGCGGCGGAGATGGTGATGGTGGCGGTGACGGTGATGGTGACGGCGGAGGTGACGACGTCGGTGAAGAATGGCCGGATACATCTTCCGAGCGTTGGTCAAAATCAGTCTGTTTGTAATCAGTCCCTTTATAAGGCATTAACTGATTAATGTGCCTCTTCTGGTTTTCTGAGCTATTGACATCCTTAACTAAGTACATAACTCTTCCTATCCTTTTAAGTATAACGCCCTTACCCCACATAGTATTTGTTTTGTTTATGAACTTTTTATATAATACAACATCGTTTTTTATGAAATGTTTTGTTTTATTTTTGCCTTGCATTTTAGTTTGCATACACTGTTGGTTTTTAACATTTTCGGTTAAAGACGGTGACGAGGGTGTGGACGATTTGGGATTAATTAGATCTAACCGGGATCTTAGTTTGTGACCGAACACTAATTGCGCTGGAGAAAAACCCGTGGTAGTGTGAACAGAGTTACGATAATCCATCAAATATTTTAATAATTTTATCTCCGCGTCCTTGCAGCTATGACTCGATAAAATACAAGATTTAATTCCCTTTTTTACAACTTTAACAAAACTTTCTGCCTGGCCATTACTTTGCGGATGATACACTGGTGAAGTACTGTGTGAAACTGCGTTTGTTGCACAAAAAGCTTCAAATTCTCGCGAACAGAACGCTGTGCCATTATCACTCACTATTGTTTTCGGGACTCCGTACCTTGACATAAAATCACAAAGCTTTTTTATTACCGCAGCTGATGATGTATTGGTATTCATATTATACACGTCTACCCATTTAGTATGTGCATCTACTATCACCAAATACACACAGCCCTTAATTGGCCCCAAAAAATCAATATGGATTCTGTAAAATGGGCAAGGTGGAAATTCCCAGTGGGCAAGTGGGGCGCGCGGGGGTGAGGGGCGCAGTTGAATGCATACGTCGCACGAGCTGATCATCGCTTCTACTGCTTTGTCTACACCGGGAAACCAAAATCTTGAACGAGCTTCGGCCTTAGTTTTAACTATACCTAAATGCGAAGAATGCAACTCTTTTAGTATCGGTTGGTATAAACTCACAGGAATTACGACCTTATGGCCTCGCATTAAGCATCCATTTTCGAATGATAATTGTGATCTACACAAGTGATAAGGCTTTAGCCGTACGTCATCTACTTTCGGCGGCCATCCATTCGTAATAAACTCAATCACTCGCATTAAACATGCATCATTTTTAGTTTCATTGCGTAATTTATCTAATGTCACAGGCATGCTTCCATCTACCACAAAACAAACATAAGTAGCTCGATCATACGCCACTTCGCAGTCGCAGCATTGGCACTGCGACGTGCAAGCACACTCGTGCGCCGCGCGCGGCAAACTCGCACGAGATAGATAATCTGCATTGTTATCAGCGCTGCGCACATATTCAATAGTGTAGTTATAGCTGCTTAGAAATAAGGCGTATCGCTGTAATCTATTTGCAGACATCTCCGGTATTCCCTTGTTAGGCCCAAATATGGACAAAAGTGGCTTGTGGTCAGTTCGTAAGACAAACGGTACCGATCTGCCATACAAATACTGGTGAAATCGTCGTACCCCATAGATAATCGCAGTTGCTTCTTTTTGTATCTGAGCATATCGTTTTTCGGCCGGGTTCAAAGTCCGCGAAACGAATGAAATAGGCCTTTCTACCCCGTCTTGACTTACCTGAGACAAAATCGCTCCCAGCCCGCTTGGAGAAGCGTCTACTGTTAAAATTATCTTTGAGTTGGGGTCAAAATGAGCTAGAACCTGGCTTGACGTCATTAACTCTTTAATAGTTTTAAAAGCTTTTTCCTGGTCAACGCCCCAGTTCCACTTACAGTTCTTTTTTAGCAGTTCAAACAATGGACTTAGTATAGTAGATGCATTCGGTATAAAATTTCGATAATAGTTGATTAGCCCTAAAAATGACTGTAGCTGAGTAACATTTGAAGGTGCCGGCGCCTCCACCATCGCTTTAACTTTTTCCGGCGACTTTTTTAGACCCTCCTTAGAGATAATGTACCCTAGATAGCTAACTTCATCTTGAAAGAAACTGCACTTTTCTTGTTGTAACGTTAAGCCTGCATCCTGCAAACGTTTCAAGACGGCATTCAATTTTTCCGAATGTTCTTTCCTATCCTTCCCGGTTACTAAAATATCATCTAACATGCACAAAACACCATCTAACCCCGCTAACACGCCCTCCATTGCTCGCTGAAATATAGACGGCGAACTCGACAATCCAAACACAAGGCGAGTATATCTATATAAACCGCGATTTGTGTTTATACAAGTCAGGTTCCTTGATTCGTCATCTAATACAAATTGATTGTACGCCATCGATAAATCGAGCTTGCTAAACTGTTGGCCCCCATGAATCTTAGAAAAAAGTTCATTAGTTGTAGGAAGTGGGTATTGTTCTACTAGCAACTGTTTGTTTATACTTATCGAATAATCAGCACACAACCTAATTGACCCATTTCTCTTCAGAACCGGTACTATTGGGGACGCGTAGTCGGAGTATTCTATGGGCTCAAGAACCCCTAAATCGACCAATCTATCGATTTCTTTGTTAACCTTGTCCCGTAATGCAAACGCTACGGGCCGAGCCTTGCAAAAAACGGGTTTTGCGTTATCTTTTAATTGCAGTTTTATTTTGTATTGTTTAAATTCACCTAATCTATCTGAAAATAAGTTAGGATACTGTTGTTGCCAATACTTTGGTGATAGATCGGAATCTATACAGTAATTAACTGGCATTAACTGTAATTTAAAAAGCGATATGAAATCCCTACCTAACAGCGGTGGACCACCGTCGCGTACGACGTACAGTACTATGGAATGCATCTGTGTCGCATAGCAAACCGGTAAACAGATCGTACCTACGCATGCGATTTTTCTACCGTTATACGTCATCAGCTGTTTGCAAGTGCTTGATAAGGGCACATCGTAAAAATGCGTTTTATAAAAAGCCTCCGAAACTACAGTTACCGCAGATCCACTATCTATTTCAAATTTAAATGGCATATTATTAATGAAAATCGTTTCTACCATAGGTTCACCCCTTAATGAACGGATATAAAAAATCTTACCATCATCGCCTTCATCATCCTCACCCTTGTCACTGCAATCCATCTCTACGTAATTCACTTTTTTACACATTTTACGCAAATGGCCTTTTACGTGACACTTTTTGCAAATATAATTTGCAAATCTGCACTCTGATGATTTGTGGTTTGTATAACCACACACTTCACACTTTACTTTTCCTACACTCCTACTATTTCCACCATTTGAGATCTTGAAAAGCTGATTCTCTGGCTGCGACGTGGCTTGCGAGCTAGACACGGCGGCGCTGCGCGCGCGACTCATGCTCTCCGCCAGCTCCACGACTTTGACCAGCGTGAGATCCGCTAAGTCCTTTGCGTACAGCTTCTCCTTCTCTCGCCCCGGCTGCATGCCCATTATAAACTTGTCACGGAGCGCCTCTTCGACGTTTAAAAAGCCGCACTTCTCCGTCAGCCCTCGTAGTCTAGCCGCCCACTGTGAGTACGTTTCGCCTGCCAGCTGAGCGGCTGCGTAGAAGTTGTGACGCTCACCGAACCCAACTTGCTTTGGGGTAAAATGGTTATCCAGAAGAGTTAGGATATCTTCATAGGGCACGTCATCGATATCTTTAGGCAATGCCAAATCCGATGCTAGTTTATAAGTACCCTCGGCGAGTGCGCTAAGCAGGATCGCTTTCCGTTTCTTGCCTGCCGGATCTGTTGTTCCGTTGATGTCATTTGCAACGAAATAATGACAAACACGGCCTTTGTACGTTTTCCACGTCTGTATACTGTGATCGAAACTATTTAAAATTCCAAATTGTGCACTGTTCGACATTTTCACGCTATCTTTTTTATTATTGCGGGTAGATCGTCGCCACTGTTAAATATGGGGACAGACAAGTGAAACGACCGCTGGCTAGCTTAACACTGGTTTATTGTACGAGTAGAAATGAGCGGGGCGCAGCACGCACACATACGTAACATTATACATAGAAACAACCAGACCCGAGACAAATATCTGTAGGTCATACAAACATTTGTCCCCCGGGGGGATCGAACCCGCAACCTTCTGCGTCGCAGGCGGACCTTCGCCCACTGCGCCACAGAGGTCGTCCATCCACTTACAGACCGCTTCGAACGTTACTTAACTTCGACGATCTATCAGAACGACTAAGCAAGCACGACCACGAGCGCTTTTATACCCTAAAATAGGTAATTGTAAAAAAAAACAAGGTACCGTTAGTGCGTACAACAAATCACTATCTATTATTGTATGTTCAGTATACCTGTGTACATAGGTACTACAGTTATGCCAAAGGTGATCTGACCGAATCACCGCTGGTCTATTTGAGATGTCAAAATTCAAGTGCCTCCGAGGCATCGATGCTAACTAAATTTCACGCTCAAATGGACACCCTAGTCTGTGGCGAGACACAGAGTAGTAGGGTCTGTTGGGTCATCTCATAATTTATTTGCTTTAATTCTCATTTACCTGCAAGTAATCCTATTTTGCAATTCATTTTATTTTGTGTAAGTCACATCGAGTTAAAAATCCGGTAAGTCAAACTCATAATATGAATTATCGATGTAGTATTCAATACACTGTGACAATTTCAAGACCAGTGGACGGATGGTCAGATAGACGGCAAATTCTCTGTTTGTAGGGATCTGTTGGCATCCTCTGGTTTTTACCAACATACCCTAATTTATCTACTCAGAAACACTGTGAAGGAATTTTGTTAAAAGCGGATAACTTTGTTTTGGACATTACCTCTTACAAACTTAACCTCTTTATAAAATTTAGGGCAATTTGATACGGTCAAACGTCTATTTACAACCCAAAAATGAGGCCTTGTCAGTTTGTGTAGTTTAAAATGAAAGACCTTGTATATGCACTTCGCTCAATGACGGGTTTTGACGCATCTTCTATAAGCGTTTTCAAAAGATGGCTTATTGTTTGTTATTAGTTGTACCATTCATGGTACTAGCGATACATCAATAAAATGATCCTAAATAATTGTCACTAGTACCATTTGATGGTACTAAGGATACAAAGTTGTGTCACTTGTACCATTAATGGTACAAAACAATGGTACTACTGACACTAAGGCTATAAATGGCTTTTCATGGATAGAGGTGTAATTTTTAGTACCTAAGTAGGTTCAAGTGAAACTTGGCGCTCATTGAAATATATTTCACAGTTATTGGTCTAGCCAGGATAATTTATCATTTTAGTAGCAGCTCGACATCAATTTTACTACAATTTTAGTATATTTTTATTATTTACAGTAAAAATTGGATTATAGTTCGCACGAGTTTGACAGCTTACTGTGTTTATATTAGTACTTCGATTGATAACAAAAATACAGTCAATTATTGGATTTGGCATTATAAACATCTGATTCTGTGTCCTGAAACTAAAGAAAAGTTCTTATTCGGAAATAGAAACAAATAGGAAACCGCCTGAAATGCTTTATTAATTTATTTGTTACTTACCTAGTTTTTTTTTAATTTATTTAAGGGGTTTGTTGCTTAGCAACCACATCACCCATAATGAGTTATAATCCAAATGACAATGTATTTAACCTCAAAGTTTTCAACATTTAAAAAAGTTTATCTTCTGCGATTGGCTTGACTGTAGCGATGTTGAAACCAAACCAAGTTGGGTATCGTTTTAAGATGCTATTTAATCCTAATTGGGATAGTGTAAGTCTGCTAAGGCTCTATTGCATTAAAAAGTTTTATTTTCAGACACACATCCATTTTTCAGACATTAGAATTCACACATAGGTAGCAAGATATATATAGACCATCACCTATGAGCATATGTAGAGTTTAGAGTTTGTGTTAGATTGAGCACATATAAATTATTCTAAACATAAAACTCATTGATACATCGGGATTCAAACTTATCATTGTAAGTAAAAATACCTACACCCCACTACGCTACAGCTTCGCATTTCTCTTCAAGTGTTGGTAGAAAAGCGACCTACCAATTCAACTATAGGTACTTACAATCTTGGGATATCTTCGAAAGAGAGTTATGTAGGAATTTATCACTTTCACGAGGAAAAAAATATCGAAATCAGTGCGCCATTGAACCCAGCACTCGATCACTGAAGACATCCCCTATTGGGGGACTTACAGACTAGGTTTATGGTATTTTTTACAAGTACCCTCTCCCGGTTTTTCCCGGTCTATAGCTACTTAATGTTTACATAACTTTACCGATAGCCGAACTGTTGCAAGAAACTGTCGGTAGCATGAATGTAACTAATCTTGAAAATCAAAGATTTACACAGGCAATCGTGAAAATATTGCCCTGCGTTTGTAAAAAACGTTTTCTTCAAAAATGGTTAAAATCCACTTCAGAATTTTAGCCGTGTGTGATTTAATGCATGTTTTTTGGAGCATGTAAAAATAATATTTAAAATCAAAATGGGTTAAAATTAAAAAGTAGTCTAAACCAAAGTTATATAGCTAATACATAAAACAGCACTTACTCCGTAGTTACCACAGAACTAGCAAACAACTAGTATGAAAGCGTCGAAACTAATAATTAATTGGTGAAATCACTCACTGAGCTGCAAGTCGGAAAGCGAAGTGCTCAACTTTGTATTGCTGCTCTACTGATAATGATGTTGGAAACTATAATTTTGAAAATTTACATTAAACTAAACTTATATAATAACGTTTTTATACTAAAAAGAAAACCGACTTCAATGTTTGACTCGAAACGCGGTGTGACTCAGGGCGTCAAGCTGTCGATTCGATTTCTATTTGTGACATTGCTAGGAGGGAAGGTGTTTAGAGTTTTACGGGGAAACTATCAATCCCTCAGGAATAAAATTTATATAAGACCCCCTCTGGAGTATACCCTTTCAAATATGAAAATAATTTTGCAAATCGGTCAACAAATGGCGGAACAATCGCGTAACAAGATACAAAAAAAAAAAAAAACATACAGACGAATTGAAAACCTCCTCCTTTTTTGAAGTCGGTTGAAAATAAAGTAACTTTTGTTACATAAAAAAATACTCTAGAACTAGAGCCTACTAATGCCTACTACTCGTATTATAAATGGGAAAGGTTGGATGTATGGCTGTTTGATACTCAATCAAGCTGAAACCGCTAAAAGGATTAGGATTAAACTTGGGATAGAAGTAGACCGTAGCCTGGAATAGCATAAACGTTACTTTTTATTCCGGAATAGTGAGGTGCTCGAAGGGCCGCGGGTATCGAATGCGAAAAAAAATCCCAACGAAACAGTGTTACACGTTTGTTGTGACTGGTTGGGAATTTTAAACCATCGTGATTTATGTATAGTTAAGACGCATGTATTATCAAAACATCATAAAATAAAATGTTTAATGATAAAGTGTGAGAAGAACTATCTGTCCTGAAAAGGCTAATTTTAACGTTTATTTCATTAAAATAAAACAGTTGATAGTCTGGTTAATGTTCTTCAATCTTCTAATTACCCAAATCTATGACTATACTCTATAGTCTGATACCAGCTAACCAACTGCAGCCAGGAACAAAGTTGCTGGACAAAGTTTCCCACTTGTCGACCAAATTCAGTTCAGGACTAAAAGCTAGACAATTGCTCACAGATATGATGGGCAGATTGAGTTTAGGCGAAAAGTGGTGGCAGAAGTTTAGAGGCTTTTAACGTATATCAACTAATAAACTTTTGTCATCGTATAACTTATTATTATGCCTACAACACTTTAAAACAACAGAGAGTTTGCGTTGGTTTTGTATCGATAGTAAATTGTGGTGTTTTATAAACTACAAGCTGGTACTCGCGACTTCGTCAGCAAAATAACATACCTACTTGAAAACATCTAAATAGAACTGAAATCTGCAAGAACCTTCTGAAATTTTAAAAAATGCAATAATAGCGACCTCAGCCATAGGTTAGCAACGCTGCCTTTAACTGGAACTTTCAATTCCCCATACAAACGTTCAACCCTTATTTCACGCCCTCCATGATTAATATAGAGATGTTTTCTGTCATAAGAACCTTCTCCAACATAACGTCCAGCCGTTCACGCGTGATGGCGTAACCAAGGGATATAGGGATTCATTTTTGTATATAGAAAGATTACTATTATAGTGCTTGGCAATTTTAGCACAAAAGCGAATAACGCTTATTTCTGGAATAGGGCCTTAAACAAACAGCAACTAGCGGTACACTTAAAATATGTTGTGCACACATACAAACTCGAAAGGGTTTCGCAAAGTATGCACATAATTTTCATACGTTTACATAATATTTTCTAACTATGCCTCGGGCATTATAACTTCCTCACTGACCAAACGCATTTAATTCAGCTTATGTCAGTGCCAGTGTCAACGCTGTCAAGTGAACGTGACAGAGTGATATTCTAAAAATTCGTAAGAACGGACTGAATATTGGTAGCGGCAAAAACGTGTATCTTCTATAATATTTTAAAACTAATGTAAAAATTGTAATAAACCTAAAGCTGTACATAATGCAGTTTTATTGAAGGAAGAATCAAACAAAACAAGAGCTGAGATCAGGAACCCCAACAACGATGATTCAGCAAAAGCTACTTTTTTTCTGTTGAATATTACATGTCAACCGGTAGGATATACGGTTTATCGTGAGGACCTAAGTCAATACTTTTTGATACCATGTTTGGGGAATATGATTCAGGATTGCTATTCATGAGAATTTTATTGCGTTCAAAGATATTTGGCTATATTTCTCACCCACATCAGGGTCGGGCTTAGTCGTGTATCTATTGAGACCTAGATCAAGGTACAGTACGGAGTAAAACATTATCAGACATTATCAGACATTCATCACAGATCATCAGACATTCACATCAGAACATTATCAGAGAGATCGATATTACCGTTGAGGAATGTCTTATTTTGAATTTATAGCGAGTGTGAATGATTAGAATACAAATATCTCGATGTATGTATTTAGTAAGGTTGTGAACTTTTTTGTTGTCTTTTTGTTATCTACTTTGTCACTATAAGTGGAGACCTTTAAATGGCCTCGTAGTAACCTATAATAGTTTCTATTGTATTTATGTGCTGATGGTCTTCCAAAAATAAATTAATAAATAAAAAAAAATATAAAAAAAATATTGTAGAGATAATATTAGTGAGACTCTATGATATCCATTGTCCATACTATTACTCGTACTATTACCACTCCGTCACCAGAGTTAGCTACTAACTAAACAAGCCTACTTACTACGAGTATTCTAATTACTATAAGTCTTCAAGTCGCGAAAGTTTAAAATGTGTATTAATAATAAATTTGAAAGTAATTCTGTCTGTCTGTGTTTTACCTTTTCACGCTCTAACCGGTGAACAAATTTTGATAAAATTTGGCGTGGAGATATTATATCCCCGAACTACATACAATTTGAATAAATCGATTTCACTCATTCTATCTATCCATCTAATCAGCTTGGTTTCACCCACTCTGGGTATAAGCATCCTCTCTATAAAGCCACTCCGTTAATTAATGTTATTGCATTATTATAAATAAATAATGCTGGACTTTTCACACAGCATCATCTAGCCCCAAAGTAAGCTTCAGCTTGTGGTATGGGTACTAGATGACTGATAAACTACTTATATACTTTTTGTTTGTAAATACATATTATACATAGAAACACCCAGACCCGAGACAAATATCTGTAGGTCATACAAACATTTGTCCCGCGGCGGGGATCGAACCCGCAACCTTCTGCATCGCAGGCGGACCTTCGCCCACTGCGCCACAGAGGTCGTCAATATTATGTTTGTTAGTAGAAAATCTCCAAAAAATGGATTTTTTATGCAGCTGAATGTCGATTATAGAATTAGTGTGCCAGACTGATCTGTAGTTATGGGTTTAGTTTCAAACATTGATTGGCTGTCGTTTACAGTCAGTTTAATTCTAACTCGCCCGAGGGCTAATACTAAAATAGTTCTGTATTTCATACAGTTAGCCACAAAAGCTTATAAACATTTATAATTTTTAAAATAGTTGAAAATACCCTAGATGTCTCATAGAAAACCAATAATTATGAAGAGTAGAGTTTGAAAACAAAAATATTTTTTAGGAAATATTAACAATACTTTTTTTTTCATGGGGTTTCTTTAAACTAAATGTTTTCAGTAATGTGTTGTACTCTTTTTTGTTTATGCGTTGTGAGAACCACTGGGATCATCTAGGTATTATTACGAAATTAGCGCTTTCTGGAGGAGTCAAGCGATATCATATTAGGAATAAGGAGAAGAGCACTTTAAAAAATACACAATTTATTAACCTAAAAACAACTCACTCTTAACTAACAAATAACAAAGAAATTACTTAAACAAAATACTAGTCCTAGGTTGCGGGTTCGATCCCCGCGGCGGGACCAATGTTTGTATGATCTACAAATATTTGTCTCGGGTCTGGGTGTTTCTATGTATAATATGTATGTATTTACAAACAAAAAGTATATAAGTAGTACGAGGGTGGATTGAAAAGTACTCGGCCTAACACAGATCCATTCAATTCTAAAAATTAAATCTACCTACATTATTTAGTTCAGTTCAGACTAGTTCATTGTGTGAAGTTCGAAACGTGTGCGATAATTAGTTGTGATTTTATAAATTTATTAACAAAGCAATCGGACATGATTTCCGCGAATGGAGCAAATCGAGCAGCGTGCCGTCATTAAGTACCTCCATAAGAAGGGGCTATCATCAAAAGCCATCCATGATGACATGGTCAGTACATTAGGCAATTGTGCTCTGTCATATTCATCCGTCAAAAAATGGATGGCAGAATTTAAGCGTGGTAGAGAGAGTGTGAAAGATGAACCCCGCTCTGGAAGGCCTTCGACGTCCACTACTGACGAAAATATTAAAAAAGTACTTGATTTAATAATGGGAGACCGCAGATTAAAAATTAGAGAGATAGCCGAGATTATAGGCATCTCTTATGAACGAAATCAAAACATCATAGTCTTCGAGTTGGGTTTCCACAAGGTGTCTGCGAGGTGGGTTCCGCGACTGCTTTCAGTTGAACAAAAAGGGACGCGATTGACTATTTCACGCGAGTTTGGAGTTATTTGAAGCCGATGCAGATGATTTTTTGAATCGTTTTGTTACTATGGACGAAACATGGGTTCATTACTGTACACCGGAAACAAAACAACAATCAAAAAAGTGGAGAAGACCTGGTTCACCACCCCCTAAAAAGGCTAAGTCGATTTTGTCGGCAAATAAGGTGATGGCTTTAGTATTCTGGGACTCGAAAGGTGTGATTATGATTGATTATCTTGAAAGGGGTCAGATTATAAACTCTGATTACTACTGCACCTTACTACGTCGTTTACGAGAGTAAATAAAAGAAAAACGTCGAGGAATGCTCAGAAGAAAAGTCCTGTTTCATCAAGATAACGCCCGTGTTCACACGTCAGTACAGTCAATGGCCGAAATTCACAACTGTGGCTTTGAACTGTTACCGCATCCGCATTATTCACCTGATCTGGCACCATCAGACTTCTTTCTGTTCCCTAACCTAAAAAAGGACTTGGGAGGTCAAAGATTTTCGACAAACGACGAGGTCAAAGCTGCTGTAGACGCATATTTTGACTCTAAAGAAGAATCATTTTTTTCAACGGTCTAAATGCTTGGAAGGGGAGGTGGCAAAAGTGTAATGAACTTGATGGTGATTGTGTAGAAAAATAAAAATATAACTAATTTAGTATGTGTTTATTTTCTTGGTTAGGCCGAGTACTTTTCAATCCACCCTCGTATATCAGTCATCTAGTACCCATACCACAAGCTCTGCTTACTTTGGGGCTAGATGATGCTGTGTGAAAAGTCCAGCATTATTTATTTATTTATTTATCCATACTTTATCCATACTAACAACAAAATAACAAGATGGGTACTTCTAAACAAACAAAATCACAACGATACAAAAATACTTTGAGGTTACGTCCGAGCAGCACAACGGCTTGCAACAGAATGGTCCCCGTTCCTTTGTTCCTTCCGTTTTTACAGCCACTAAATGCCGTAATTTTTAATCATCTCCATCAATATAATATAATTTATACAGATATTCAAGATTTGAGTCGTCTGAGAATCTAAATATAAAGGCAAAAGCCCAAATAACACATTTTTATGTCTCTTATAAAAAAAATCAATATTCAAAGTAAAGGACTTTAATTGGGTGTAGTCACTCAACTCCGACCTCTCTCCGATCCAAAGACATTTTTGAAGCCGCGTAGAACCTCGATATTGACAGTCACTTGAGTACATTCCCAAAGTAAACACAATTTGCATTCTCCTACCTTGCCGTACCAAAAATTTGCTCAGTGTTTAGCTTCGTAGACTACAAGTATTTAATATAGGAATATTGGAATTTGAAGATTCGATTTTACTGAAAATAATGTGACAAATTTTTTCGAAAGAACATTAAAATAAAAAAACTTTTTTATATCAGACCCTTTTATGGTCCATAACCTCAAACACATTAAAACACATTCAAATTCTTGAAGCTTAGAAACGTTTGTGATGATATATCTACTCGTAAAATTTAAATCTTCATTGATCCCGATGGTTGTAGTAAGCCTCTCTTTAAAATAAAATAATCTAATAAGATTCTTAATAGATAAATGAGTGTGACAATGACACCTACAAAATAATATTTACACTCTTGGCCTACATTTTGCAAGTGATAGAATTACAACTATCAACTGTGAATACCTCTGATTTCTGAATATCTCTGAAGATCTCTGAATAATGTAGAAGCTAGACCTTAAATAAATAATTTCAAATTGTGTCATAAAAATGTATGAGATTTATAACTTTATTGTCACTGGTAGGTATTGCTGACGGAGCCGCGGGACCGTCCGAGCCGGCACGCGCCCTGAATACCAATCGGAGGCTTTTCGCATTAAAAACAGACTTCAGAACAATCAGCCGTGATTATTTGATCGAAATGTAAGGAGAAATGATCTTTGAATAACAAGATATTTAAACGCAAAGCTGGCTTACAAAGGCATGGCTGAATCTGAAAGTAATTTACAGGGAATTGATTGAAGTAAGTAATGTATGGTCTGTGAAGTAAATTAAAAGTTTTTGAATAGAAGTAAATCTAGAATTGAGGGCTTTATCTAAATCTTTGAGACTTTAACGGTGTTTAAATCTGAATTAATGTTAACGTTTCATTAGTGCGAGTCGAGTGAGCTATCTAAATCAAAATTATCAGGTTATTAATATCAATCTAACTATCTTAAGCCTTTACATCTATAATATATGATTTATACAGCGTCAGGAGGTAATCTATGCCTCTTAACGGGACACTAATAGTGCCTGGGACATTGTTTCAGATGGAATAGGCTTGCTCAGCACCTATACCATCCCCTGAGCTTAATTGGCGTGTAAACTGTAAATCTAAGTATCAAAAAACTTAGGCTTTAAGATCGCGCTCCGTGCCACTTACTTTGATAATTTTTGAATGAGGAGTAGCATCCACACCTTCCTGAACTACACACTAAATGGCTCACTGCATAAAACATGTTTATAAAATGTACTAGCTGCGCTCCCGCGGTGTGACCCGCGGTCCCTCGGTTTTTTTACATTTTTTCGGGATAAAAGGTAGCCTATGTCCTTCCCTGGGATACAACCTTTAACTATGCCAAATTTCAGCTTAATCTGTTCAGCGGTTTGGGCGAGAAAGCGTAACAAACAGACAGACAGACAGACAGACAGACAGACAGAGTTACTTTCACATTTATAATGTATGTATGTATAGTATGTATGTATTATATATATTAGTAGTAGTATTATACAGGGTGTAAAAAGACTACTACCGAAAACTGAGGGGTTGCAATCAGACCATGATTCTAAACATATTTAGCGAAAAAAAAACGCATTTTTTTTTACTTAGCTGCGTCATTTTATGTTATTTCCGGTTATTTACTACTAGTACAACATAATAAGACCATACCTAATAATTTCATTTATAAAAAAAACCAGTTAAAACTCAAAATCCAGCAATCTACGTAAAACAACGCGCCTAGTACATACGCAAACAGTAATCATCAAACGCTGTTTTCTCCGGATATAATGTTTTTGTCCGGAAAATCCTTTTAGATTTGGTTGTGTGTTGGGCTGCTGTACCTAACCCTTTCGGCTTCGGTAGACGTCTTTTTACACCCTGTATATTAGTAAGTATGGATATGGATAAACTTGCTTCTTATTGGTGTCAATCGTTTTATTAGACCCCTCATGGCTCTTAATTGTAAGGGTTGTGTAAAATGTGTAATCACCAAACTTAGTACTATCAATAATTAGGTCTAAGAGCTACAGAAGCTTTACAGTGAAGAAATAAAAGGCTCTCATACAAGTGGGTAATCCTAGAGCATGTGCCGCGAATGGCCAGCGAGATAGGGCGCCTAATTTATAGCGTTTCAATACCTACTTGCCACAGAACATAGAACTAAAAGTGGCAGTTTTTGTTTGCTATAAATTCTTATTTCTTAACGGCAAATTCCATCACCTACTAATGTTAATAAAGTTCGACTATATAGCATAATTATTAGCTCTATCAATAAGTTTACGTGACTTATGAAGTCATTTCGGATCGAAGCTATATGTTCTTGGGTGCACATCGACTGTAATATAAATTGCTCTGACAGCAAAACGTCCTCAATTTAAAATGGATTTGAAAGCTAAATGACCTTTCTAATAGTTATTCCTCTAGTCATAATGTCTTTGAATTAATTTGACCATTATGAAAAAACCAGAAGTCACTTGTCAATGACTTACAAACACAACAGAACAAATCAACTCAACATAAAGAAACAACATGATCAACTACAAAACCATAGCTTCAGCCTCGTCCAGCATCAACCATATTATATCTTTGTCTCTAAAGCTTTTCTTGGAGGCTAGCAGATGTTGAGAATTTAGTTTCGCTCACGTGATATTTGTTCAATAGTTATTTGTGTCTTTTCAAGTCCTTTTAAAGAATATTTCGTGTTGTGTATTCAACTCGTCTTATAGATTGGATCTACAGAAAAACTAAGATAAATTCTGAAGAAAAACTGTATTATTCTTTATTTAAGAGGATTTATTTATAAGAGCCTTTTAGCTTCAAGAGATACCTAGTGAAGAAAATTTTCGAGGGATCCAACATTGAGACACATTGCTACCAAAATATGCATATCTTGGTAAGTAGTCAAATTTTTGTGGAATTTATTGAGTAGGCCATTTAAAAATCTCGAGGAAAAGTCTCGAATAAATAAATATGTAAATATTTCAAAACTTCCCAAATGTTGAATGTCCTATGATTTCGATATTATTTCGATTTTGATATTATGATGTTTTAGAATAACCGTGATGAAAGATTACAATCACGCTACATTGTGAATGAACAAAAAACTTCATAGTAAGTAAAGAGTATAAATTTACACTCTATACAGGGTGTAAAAAGACGTCTACCGAAGCCGAAAGGGGTAGGTACAGCATCCCAACACACAACCAAATCCAAAAGGATTTTCCGAAAAAATCATTATATCCGGAGAAAACAGCGTTTGAAGATTACTGTTTGCGTATGTACTGGGCGCGTTTTGAGCTGGCTGATTTTGAGTTTTAATAGTTTTTTTCTTTTGTAAATGCAATTATTAGGTAGGTATGGTCTTATTATGTTGTACTAGTAGTAAATAACTAGAAAATAAAATAAAATGACGTAGATAAGTAAAATTTTTTTTTCCTTTTTTTTAGCTAAATATGTTCAGAATCATGTCTGATTGAAACCCCTCAGTTTTCGGTAGCAGTCTTTTAACACCCTGTATATATGACTCAAGATGGTAAACATGTGCTTAAGATTTTATTAGTTCGTCATTCAATTTCCACATAGTGGAAATAAGTCAGCACTTTTTTCCAATAACCGTATGACATAGCGAAAATTGCTAGGCGCATAACATGCTAAGCACCACCCGGTATAATCTGTTAGAAGTTACTTTGCTACACAAGTTGAATCGATATGCAAATTTTATGTAAAGAGACTCTGAGAGGGTGAAATTCGGGGCTTCGAACCAATCAGTGGGTCTAATAATATGTATCAAATGTTTAGTTTACGAAGGTTTGCTTTTAGCTGTACCATTGAAATACGAAATATGAATGATATAAACAATACTTCTGTAATCCTAGTGATTCAAAAAGCTAGTTTCAAGGTGACGGAATGGTGTTTTAAAGAGTTGTGTAGTCGATTTTTAGCATCGATTTTGTTGAAGTTCTCGATATAAAATTAGAAGCAAAGCAAGTTTAATGTATGAATAGAAGCCCTGATAAGCTTTACATAAGGCATTTGCTGGTAGAGTATTTTCAGTCAGGTGCATTTAAAATTATTTTTTCCCATTCATGAGTTTTATTCGAGATACAAAAGTACCCCTCTTAAGTAGGAGATGAGAGTGGGACGTATTGAATAATGTTTAAGTACTCGTTAAGGGTGTATCGTTAGGTACTTGTAGAACAAGGATCGGTACTTACCCTTTGACTCAGATAATGGACAAACGGTAAGTGGAAAATTGGATTTCAGTTCTACTTCAGTACCTACAATTATGGGCGCCATTTTGAAAGGTTGGTTGTACAAGGTAGCGTAGTACACGTCCTCATTTTACAGCTGAATAAATGAAAATTTGACATAATTAGCCACAGTAACGTTGTAAAAGTTATGACAATTATTTTTATTTTATTTAAATACTTTATTGCACAAAAAACCAAAATATTGCACAATTGGCGAACATAATGGTTTTTTTATTAGCTTGCGGTGATTCAAAAACTTATTCGACTCTTCTTTGACGACCTCTGTGGCGCAGTGGGTGCATAAGCAACATAAGAATACTTAGTTTATACCGGTCATAACTTTATACCACGTTTATTTTACTACTCTTCTCATTCACTGTTCAAAAAATGCACATCTTGTGAAGAGGTTTTTGTGAAAAATAGAATAACTAAATAAATAAATAACGCTGGACATTTTACACAGCATTATCTAGCCCCTAAGCAAAGCTTGTACTATGGGAACCAGATAACTGATATACTACTTATATACTTTTTTGTTTGTTAATACATACATATTATACATAGAAACACCCAGACCCGAGATAAATATTTACAGATCATACAAACATTTATCCTGCAGCGGGGATCGAACACGCAATCTTTTGCGTCCCAAGCGGGCTTTCACCCACTGCGCCACAGAGGTCGTCAAAGAAGAGTCGAATAAGTTTTTGAATCACCGCAAGCTAATAAAAAAACCAATTAGTGCGGTTAATCACTGAGCCTTGTTAAATCTCAGTAAATTTCCTGGATTAATGCAGCCTGTAATCAAACCGATCTTGCAACCAACCCAAGATTCAATCTAAATAATGTAACACTAAATTCAGCCGCGCAAACTTTAATCCCTGCAATTAGTTGCCAAAACCTAGTTGGGCAATTGTCACTGGAAATAAAGTTCCCAGTCGAATACTCTCACATTTACCCAAACCATCATAATTATACCATTCATTAGACCTTACAACCAGAGAAACAGCGATCAAATTCGCTTGTCAAAGGGCCTATGTAAATTTTGTGATTCACTAACTCAGCTTAAGGGATTTCGGATTCCCACTTTGATGCTAAACAGAAACGTTTTGAATTTGGTTTAAAGGAAAGTTCCTAAAACTATTTAATGAACAGTTCCTAAAACTATTTAATGAACAGTTTCTATCCGGTTCCTGTTGGTATAACTGTGTTTACACACCCTGGAATGATGGTAAGAGCCAACGTGCTTGCGGTAATGTATCAGTTTCCTTGTTATGTAACAACTTTGTAATATTGAGCCCATGAACATGTCATGTGAGTCGTTCCTCTTATTTTGATTCAAAGTCAAAGTCAAAAAGCATTCATTCAGGCTACTGAAATATCTAAATTAAGATCTATCTCTACGGTGCTAACCGCAGAGATCATTTAGATCTTAAAACTAAGTGATTCTTCCCCGTTTTGATTCTTTTATCACACCAACATTACAATTTATTAACTTTGACAGTAAGTGTGTATGTTTGTTGCATCTTCTCTCTGATACCTACAGCTGAATGGATTTGGGTGAAAGATAAGATACCTAGGTTCTCTTTAAGCGTTTTATCTATTCAGAATAAGTCAAGTTTTCCTGAGAGGAAAGGTATATTTGATTTTTTTAAATGTGTAGGTACACCTTATGTTTTGGGTACTAAGTACTCGTAGTCAAAGTCAAAGTCAAAAAGCATTTATTCAGTAGGACCGCTGCCCCCTTAGCATGGCGATTGTCTAGGTACCGGAGAATAGATAAAAGTGACATTAATGACATTAGAGTGTAGATAAAAGTAACTTTTATCCACATTCTTCCCGTTTTATCCACACTCTAATGTCATTACTGTCATTTATATCTATTCTCCGATACCTAGACAAACGCCATGCTAAGGGGGCTGGGATCACTTTGAAACGTCTTAAAACTAGGTGATTCTACTCCTGTTCTAGCCTTAGGCATTCACTGATTATAATGATTGCCTGTTCGAAAACTATTCAATATAATTTAATATCAAAACCACACAATGAGTATGGCACATGAATAAACATGGCCATTAATTTTAACAACAAATAAAACATTCATTTCGGTTCCGACATTTCAACTTCGACATCATGTTCCAAAAGTACAATTACCTATTAATATTATTGATGGAGCGAGCGAAGTGAGCAGTGATTTCTGTGGCAAGTTGAGCGATTATGCTTTGTATTTTCATTTGAGCGTAACTCTCGAATTAAGCGACAATCGCTGTAGAAAATTCGTAAAATTGGACTTTCATTGTAGATGACAAAATATTTAAACTTCTTACCTAAATACCAAGAGGGGTCTCATTATGAAAGGGATTTGTTTTTATTTAAAAAAATATTAATATATCAGCTTATTACTCAATCAAAAAGGAAAAACTAAATAACTTTTACTCAATCAAAAGGACCTAAGTATTTTTTTATTTGATTGAAAAAGTATGGCGGCCTTGTAAACTTCATAATCAGAGTTTTCCAGCAATTTATTGTAACAAATTATGTGAGCGTAGGATCCTCCCTACAGAATACCCGAATCCTTTCACCAATTTGATAACTTTGAGAGCAACAGTTTAAATAAACACCATAGTTTGACCGCAATAAAGTTCTGTTATTGAGTCAGTGAAGTGATCCATGGCTGTTTGGTTCGGCTGTATGAAGATTTTTATCAACGAATCAAGGCATTCATGAACTTAGTCGTTTGACATGTTACTCGTAGTCGTCTACGAAACGGTTAACTTTGCAAATTCCTAGATACATCGGGCGTAGATAAGATACCATGGTTCGGCAAGGTGGTGAGTAATGGTGGTTTAAATTCCGCATGCGTAAACTTTTGGGACGCATTTTAAAAATCCTATATTTTTACCTCAACACATGGTAAATTTTAGTGTCATTTGCGGGGGCTTAAGTCTAGCAATAAGCTATCATTCGAGATACCGATAACGAAAAAAAAAAATCTAAAAGCACAATACAGGGTGTCAAAAGACGTCTAACAAAGCCGAAAGGGGTAGGTACAGCATCCCAACACACAACTAAATCCAAAAGGATTTTCCGAAAAAAAACATTATATCCGGAGAAAACAGCGTTTGAAGATTACTGTTTGCGTATGTTCTGGGCGCGTTGTTTTACGTAGACTGCTAGATTTTGAGTTTTAACTGTTTTTTTCTTTTACTGATGAAATAATCAGGTAGGTATGGTCTTATTATGTTGTCCTAGTAGTAAATAACCGAAAATAACCTAAAATGACGAAGCTAGGTAAATTTTTTTTTTCGTTTTTTTTTTTCGCTAAATATGTTTATAATCATGGTCTGATTGCAACCCCTCAGTTTTCGGTAGAAGTCTTTTTACATCCTGTATAGTGTTATACAAACGGACGGCTACTGGTTTACTCAGCCGTATCGAGTCATCTCGAACAACAATCCTGACGTGTCAAATTGAGGCGCAGCTCGGGCTGGAACTTGGGTCTCTTGAATTGACTGCCAACGTACTTAGCAACTTCTGGGCCCAGGGCGACAACTCGTGAATATGCTCTGATTGTGCATAAAAGTTTGACGTATCGTTTTGGTGTTAGTTCCGTACGTATTTTAATTGATGGTGAAAGAAGTGTCGGTTGTCCGACGACATGCTGAAACAACCGAGCTATGGAATGAGAAGAGAATAGCTATGGTACGTCACAAAGCTATACTTAATGTTCATGTATGGTAGCTAAAAGTTCAAGCTCGCACAACAGACTTATGGAATCAGCTGTCGCCAGCGGTATTTCCAGACCGATACGACTTAGGCACCTTCAAGAAAAGAGCCTATTCCTACCTCAAAGGCCGGCAACGCATCTGCAGTGCTTCTTGATGCTGCAGTTGTCTGTGGGCGGTGGTAATCACTTACCATCAGGTGTGCCACATGCTCGTTTGCCCCCTCTTCCATAAAAAAAAAGCTACGAATGATTAAAAAAAATAATTAAAAAAAAAATATTTAAATCTTTTCGATTGAAACGTAGCTATGTTTTTAACTTTGGTCAAAATAACCCATTCACCCTTTCGTAATCTCAATCTTAACATACCAAAGGTTCAACGATAATGTTTGAACTGAGCGTTGATTACATTCGATCATCGCTTTAAAGGGTTCGCGCAACTGTCCCACGGAACCCCAAAACTCATTCCAGAGAGATATCCATACCCGCACAAATGCCGCCTGATTCCAGAAACTTCTCGATTTAATTTATTTACTTGTTTGGTTTTGCTCTTGACGGGCACGTTCTACTATCGTCATTTTCTGAAGTAACTTTAGTCAGATTTATTTTTGTATGTACATTTTTGTACTAGTACATACCCGCGTCAGTAAAATAACGTACTTGAAAACCTCTAAATAGAACTAAAAACTGCAAGAATCTTCTGAAACATTTAAAAAGACCTCAGCCATAGGTTAGCAACGCCATCTAGTTGCCTTTAACTGGAACTTCCAACTCCCTATACAAACTTTCAATTCAACCCTTATTTCACGCCCTCCTTGATTATTTTTGAAAAAAATGTAGCCTATGTCCGTCCCTTGGACATAATCTATAACCATGCCATATTTCAGCATAATCTGTTCAGTGGTTTGGGCGTGAAAAGGTAACAAACAGACAGACAATCAGAGACATTTTACTACTTAGTAGATGGCGATACAGGAAAAATTAGATCGCGCTATCGTTGCGTTTTAGGCTGTGTAACGTATAAACTCGCTAATCTTCCAATTTTCAGCTTTATAATATTAGTATGGATAGTCTGTCGTATGCCAGGTGAGCTGTGGGCGAGGGTAGCAACCGAGTGGCGCCCCAACCCAGCGAGAAGGCGACGCGGCAGACCGAGAAGAAGATGGCGAGACTACCTTGACAAATTTATGGTCGATTGGGAGAACCTTGCACAGGATCGCGACGTCTGGAGGGAATGTGGGAATTACCCAGCAGTGGGAGAGCAATGGCTCATATTAATAATTGGTTTAGTCTGTCTGAGGTATCCTTTGATCACGTCTACTTATTTACCTTTATTAAAAGGTACTTGCCTTATTGACAAGTCAATAGGTAAATCATTAACATTCCTTCCAGGAAACCAGCAAACAGGTCTCATGCTTCAGTTCATTTCGCTATTATCTGTCAAAAGCGACATAATTAAATATGTAGTACCGCATATTCTTCGGCGGATTGAAGTGTTGTAGGTTTTCTCCCGGAAGACTTCATCGTTTTGTATGATTAAGTTTTGAATTGTGGGTTTAGACGCTTTTTGATAGGCTTTGCTTTAAAGATTTGATTGAAATTGGCTTTGCTTTACCTACCAAGTTCTAAGCAGTTCCTCTAAGCCAGCTGACTAAAGTTTGATTTCACCATACCTACTCAGTCCGTAACAGCCTTGAGTACCTATCTACGAGTAATGGTGTATTGAAATTCCTAGGTATACAACATTTTTGTTTAGTTAAAAACAATATAGACGACCTAAAACGAAAAGATCGGTTGCTAGAAATCTCTCCTACAAAAAAAAAACTACTTGGAACTAAGTCCTGCTATTGTAATCAGTTCTCTAACGGTAAATGTTGTTCCCGGGAACAGCTTAGCGAGTGATGCATCGCGATAGCCGTCCACCACTTACCTTGTGTTCACCCCGTCTAGGGATGGGAAATTGGCTCACAAGATATCGATGAAAGGTAGTTTAATCGATATTATCGAGCAGAGAGTGAGGCCTTTTTCAATTTAATAATAGTGAATTCAATGTAACATAGTGTCGTGATTTTGATAAAGCTTAACCATAGTTGTTATGATCAAGAAAACTGTGCTGAAAAATGTCGCGGTAGATGCCAATTAGCTTGTGTTCACCATCTTTTAGGAGTACCTACATTGAATCACAAGATTTTGGAGTGGCATTATCGATGTATTTTATGAGCAAAAGTAGGGAACATAAAATGAGATAGTTATTAACAGTCCACTACTAACCTCGTGTTCAGTACTTACCTCCCTTGTGATACAGGTGGAATCTTTACGATAAAGCTCATGTCAGGAAATCTTGTAGAAGAAGTTATGGCGCGACAATTTAATTTAATTTGGTTTAATTCAACCGTTTATCGTTCAAGCTACACGGCCGGAAGGACGATATCGATATAAATACACCCCATCCCTAGTTCACAAAGCGCTGCATGTCGTGAAAGTGTTGATGGTATCGCCCGGCGGGATGAGACGGCTCGCGACTAATGTAAGCTCCTTAAAAGCTCCCAGTGAGAATGCTTCTTTATACGCCATCCACACGACTCACGCGATAAGTGACTGTGATGAGTGAAGGTTTGTGATACTTTGCATTTTTGAGGCTGTAATAGTGTTAGTGAATATATTGTTTCAGGGTCTTTGTGGCTACGATAGTTAGAACGTAATACGAGGTAGGTGTGGTATTCTATGTTATTTCGGGTAGGAAATTATATCAGTTGGTTTGCGGACTCGGTCTTTCAATTGTTGAGCTCCTACTAAATCCATACTTACTTGCTTACTAATATTATAATTGTAAAAGTAACTCTGTCTGTCTGTCAGTTTGTTACACTTTCACGCCCAAACCGCTGATTAAGCTGACATTTGGCATAGATAAAGGTTGTATCCCAGGGAAGGACATAGGCTACCTTTTATCCCGAAAAAATCCCGAGGAACCGCGGGTCACACCGCGGGAGCGCAGCTAATATTAAATAAATCCCACTGTAGGTAACTTGAATATCTTTGTTTTGAACAAATAAATAAATAAATAAATAATAAATAAATAATGCTGTACTTTTCACACAGCATCATCTAGCCCCAAAGTAAGCAGAGCTTGTGTTATGGGTACTAGATGACTGATATACTACTTATATACTTTTTGTTTGTAAATACATACATATTATACATAGAAACACCCAGACCCGAGACAAATATTTGTACAAATACTGAGATTATACGTGATTTTTAGTACCTATGACCACCACAGACGCAACCACGTTTTTACGTTTACGTAGAAAATAACACTAGAAATTGGAGTACAGTTGATATTTTTTTTTCATGCTGTGGTTGACTTAATCTATAAGCGTGCCTTGTGATGTTATTGTTGGATACCCATAAATAAATAATACCATCATTCCCTTGCCCATAGCCCACGCTAAGTGGGATCGGCACAGCATGTGTTCCTCCATTCACTCCTATTACTCAACTGTTCATCCACTCCTTTAACTTTCATATCCCCTCTCACACAATCCAACCATACCTTCATCGGCCTTCCTCTACTTGCATACGTTCCAGCCACACTCATATTCATAACTTTTTTTGTAACATAATTTTCATCCCTCCTCATAACGTGTTCATACCAGTCTAGCACAAAAAAAACTTAGACGATTTATACAGCGTCAGGAGGTAATCCATGCCTACACTTAAGGCACTTAAGCTGTAGTGTAGTGCCTGAGACATTGTTTGAGATGAAATAGGCTAGCACTCCTTACCTTTTCAAAAATAGGCGCCATTTTCAGACTTCCCCTAATATACTCATTCCGTATCTTATCTAACAGTAGTAAATAAATATTACCTAATACACGAAACACAGATTTTGAACGAAGTATACTATATTATTGTGAAAAGTCATTACATCGATGTTATAAACATTTGCTACAGCGATAAATTCTTACAATGACAATCACAGCTGGATACTTTGTCCCATTGTTTATGACGTCATAGCAATTGTACATACACTCGATTAAACCTGAATAGCGGGTAATGCACATGTTTTGTTCATGTGCACCTAGCCGACTGACAAGCTATTAAGTGACAAACGGTTAATTAATAATTATAACTATTTGAACTAAAAGAAAACTAAGCAATGTTGTGCTACGTACAAAAATCTACGCGAGTATTCAAAAGTTGTTTGGAAGTCATGGCTTTTCAGCAATAAATCTTTCGATGGTAATATATTTTAAGTCCTACCTATGTTTTGTAATTTACTTTTAAAGGTGTGTATTAAAAGTATTTTCATTCATGCATTCTTTAAAAATACTGCGACAATAAATTATAACGAGAAATAAACTGTTATGCGCAAACAGTTTTCCTTCATTTTTGTGTAAATTAGCATTCTTTATCTTACAGGAACAACGCAACAAGAAAATTCTTAAACTTCTAAAAAACATAATTTATTTACAAAAATATAAAATTTTCCTATGAGGTCAAAGTAATAAGCCTACTTCTAACAGGCTTTATGACTTTGCTGAAACTGTTTAGTTTCGAAGGTATTGGCTTGTATTTCAGCTTCGTCTGTTTCGTGGTCATGACCAGCTGTGATTCCGTTGATGTCGGCAAATAGTCGAATTTTTGCGGGTTATGATTACTCTGCTCCGCCATTTTTCTCAGGAACGACTCGAAGTTGGACAGTTTCATGCTGTTTTTCTTCAATGGGACGTTGTATTTCTTTGACTTGCCTTTCTTCAGTAACTTTTTCATGAAGTTGTTTTTGTGAGGCTTGAGTATTTCAACTTTTATTCTGTAAATTATGGTCGAGTTGTCCCTTCCCATGTGAAGGTTACTTGCGTATTTTTCGAATTCTGTTTTAGCGTCGTTGGCGTTGTTGCTTTTAATTTCAAATTTCTTTGAATGTTGCGGGAATTTCGGAGAATAGTGCGCCGTATGGAGTTCTGAAATCATAATTAAATTAATATAATTTTGAACAAGTTATTCCAGCTTAAAACGAGTTAATAAAGTAAGATTTAATTAGATGCTCGCGTTATTTAGAAATTTGTGCTTATTCGGGTTGTATACTTAGCTGTTTTTAATCCTTAATATTCGTTAATTACTTTTCACAGTAAATATTAAGTAAAATTATTAATTCTATTACATCGATTTTCTATTATTAAAAATGTTGGTTTGTTTACAATTTAAATAGATGATGATCTACTTTTTTAAGGCCTAGCAAAAGGGACAAATGTTTGTATGACCTACAGATATTTGTCTCGGGTCTGGGTGTTTCTATGTATAATATGTATGTATTTACAAACAAAAAGTATATAAGTAGTTTATCAGTTATTCTAGTACCCATATTATAGTATGGCTTTACTAGCCATCTACGTAAGTGCCGGACCTCCCAAACGAACGCTTAAACCATCTCTCGTAGATGTATGAGGCCATTGATGATGAGTACCCATAACACAAGCTCTGCTTACTTTGGGGCTAGATGATGCTGTGTAAAAAGTCCAGCGATATATTTTTTTTTTAGCTTACATCGAATTGGGTGAAATAATAGGGTCAGCGGTGTAGCAAACTGCAGCATGTATTGTAGCTTCTGTCACTGAACTAATAAACCTTTTAATAGTATTGCGGATATGTTCTATATTAAATTAGTTTTAAACACTCCGCGTCTCATCCAAGAGCGCCTTAGGAAGTAACATTGGATCTAATGATCCTTACCACTTTGTCCCGTTGTCCTACCACCTGTTAAAATTCCAGGGTCTTTGTTAAAAACTACTCTTTATAACTTTTTTTTTTACATATTTACAAAATACAACAGGATTAGTCAAGCTATCTAAGGATCGTTAGAAACTATCTATAGATAGCTCAACTGATCCACTGGTCACTGTCAGTCGGAAGCGTGCCCAAAACACTGGCGGCATTACCACGCTGGATGGCAATGCTGATCCTTTGAGCCAAAAATGTGCCAGCTCTCGGATCAATAACTTATCTCTTTATAACTTAGTAAATACCTTCAAAATATTCCTGTGCGCACACATACTCAAAAACCACAATAATTAAAACTTGCGTTAATTTACTGACACACATTTTGGAGACACAAACACTTCTACACTACACCACAAACTCCAGGTGTTTTATACTAGCACTAGAGAAAGAAAATGAATAAAAAGAAAGAAAATGGGTAAAAAAATCTTACAATGACATTCGTTCGCGGTGTTAATCCTTTAACCCTGCTGCACTGCACGTGGTTTATGGTTCGCGATTTATCTCACAGTTTCAGGTGAAATATAATGTTATTAATTTTGTGATGAGCTTTCCTCGTTACTGTAATGGGATTTGAGTTATTTTTAGAATTTTTAAATAACTTCGGTGCAATGCGAATTTTGTTTAAAGACTTGTGTATTTTAAATTCGTGAAAGCAAAATATCATACCTTAGCGCTCGAACAAATAAATAAATAATACTTACTTAGTCAATAGTTGCATACATAATCCTGATCCCTCATATGAACGCATTCCTACTGAAACTATGAGACAGCCAGACCGCTTACAAAATGTCTTCAGATGATGCAAACATTTGTCCCGCCATGAGAATAGAACTTGAACTTTTAGGATAAGAAAAACTTCTTGGTCTACATACAGGGTGTAAAAAGACTGCTACCGAAAACTGAGGGATTGCACTTAGACCATGATTCTGAACATATTTATCGAAAAAAAAAAACGCAAAAATTTTTTTTACTTAGGTACGTCATTTTTTTTTCTAGTTTTTTGCTACTAGTACAACATAATAAGACCATACCTACCTAATAATTTCATTTATAAAAGAAAAATCAATTAAACCCCAAAATCCAGCAATCTACGTATAAAAACGCGCTCAGTACATACGCTCGACCAGCTGTGCGAGGTCGGTTTTCTCCGGATATAATGATTTTTTCGGAAAATCCTTTTGGATTTGGTTGTGTGTTGGGATGCTGTACCTATCCCTTTCGGCTTCGGTAGACGTCTTTTTACACCCTGTATATAGACGAACATATTTATAAAATTTTAATTGAATTCGTTCTTGTCAGTATTACTAGGTAGGTACTATTTACAAACTGGTATCCCACTGGTGTACGTTTCTGCATTTATTAATAATTAGATAAATAAATAATTAATAACTAGTTCTATAGAATCCACATTTATTATTATTTATTAGAGTAG
The DNA here is from genome assembly GCA_951394285.1 of Epirrhoe tristata. Classification (NCBI taxonomy): domain Eukaryota; kingdom Metazoa; phylum Arthropoda; class Insecta; order Lepidoptera; family Geometridae; genus Epirrhoe; species Epirrhoe tristata. The sequence continues at coordinate 10,350,727 of OX596143.1, read as the reverse complement.
CGTTTGAGGGAGGCGGCTTATTTACAATTAATAAAAATAATAAATAAAAATAGGTTTATTTGCACATACTTAAGTTTAGGTACATTTTCTACTTACGAACAATAAGTGACCATAAAATGAAGTGAAATTGTCCAGGGCTTGTGGGCCTTTGAGCTGCCAATGATGATGATGAATAAGTAGGTATTACCTAACTCCCAAACTTTGTTATAGAATAACAATTCGTATAACCAATGGTAAGTGGTCAATTACAGCAGTACCTTATATCATGCAAGTCAAATTGGCCAATTGTACCCGGATTACCATTTCTGGTCGGTAATCAGTTTCTATTGGACTTGTAAGTTGGCTGGCTATTGCTCAATGAAAATACGAAGTGCTAATAAATTGGCGTTCTTGGTTTCCATAGAAATGTCAGCTAGTTAATTATGATACCAATTGATAAGCTTACTCAAGATAATTATGATTCTGGAACCAATAGCAGACGGTAACGCAAAGATAAATCGCAGAATTCATTTTTTTGTAATTCATTATTTTACACTTTTGCAAATATCGGGCAATCTTCTTTATCAATTAAATATGGGGAAATACGCTATTCTAAGAAACGATTTGCGATTATTTTTTTACGTTTTTCTTATAAATTTCTTGAATATTACCATATTTTATATTTGTTACGGTAACGTAACTAAAGATTGCTAAAATCTTAATCAATTAATATTTTTCTCCTCGCTTGTTGAAGGGTTAAGATATAGGTAATAGACGGTAATTCCACTTATCTCGATGCATTGTACAACACCTGAGACATTGTTCTAGGCATGAATGGACGAATACGTTTCACAAAAGTATTCATAAAAATCTTGTGCCAATAGTAGGTTATAAAAATGTAAGACGATTTGAAAGATTTTGTTACATGTAGGTATCTATTTTTTAAAAGATTTTTTTTTTTTTTTTTTTTAATTAAATAGGTCAGCATTTGACCTACCTCTGCCTGATGTTAAGTTACTTTTATGGTGATCAATAAAAAATGAAATTAAAAATAAGGATAGTAATTATCATCATCGGTGAACACAGCTTTCAATCTGAGAGCGGAAAATATGCAAAAGTTTATGCATAGGGATGTGTACTACAGTCCAATATCGTGAGTTTATGTTCAACATACTTTTTAATTTTACCAAATCGTCACCAGAGTCAAAAAAATAAATAAAAATAATGCTGGACTTTTCATACACGCTTTATCTAGCCCCAAAGTAAGCAGAGCTTGTGCTATGGGTACTAGATGACTGATATACTACTTATATACTTTTTGTTTGTAAATACTTACATATTATAGATAGAAACACCTAGACCCGAGACAAATATTTGTAGATCATACAAACATTGGTCCCGCCGCGGCATTCACCCACTGCGCCACAGAGGTCGTCAAACCAGTTGGCCATTAACTAATACGAATTAACTTACCACCATTGCACATTGTGATATCTCGAATTGTAGATAGCCCGTCGATGTATTGAATATTCAATGAAAACACTATGATATCGGGATACACAAACCGTCTGTACGTAAAGTGAATCTGTTCAATTTCATCTTTTATTTTACACAATTTCAAATCTTTTCAAATCCAATACGAAACTCAATTCGTTCTTGTTAGATTTTATATTCAAAACGAATGAAACAGTTATCAAAAGATGCTAGTTGAGATTTTTTCGTTTACCTTGCGATATGGAACTGGAAAAGCGAGAGGCTGTTTCTGAGAATTTTAAATCTGTAAAAGCATTCATGAAGAAAGATATTAAAAAAAAACTTAGGCCTTTTACATCTATATTAGATGTAAAAGGCCTCAGCGTCAGGAGACAATCCATGCCTACACTTAACGGGACGCTGTAGTGTCTGGGACATTGTTTGAGATGGAATAGGCTTGCCCAACACCTAAACCATCCTCTCAGCGGGTTTCCTCACGATGTTTTCCTTCAACGTTAAGAGCTCTTGTACATACTTGTATATACATTTAACGAAACGAAAAATACAATGATGCACGGCCGGGATTCGAACACACGACCTTCAGATTGAAAGTCGAGGCATATCCCCATTCGACAAACACGGCTTACGAAATATATTACCCATAGAAGAATAGGAGCGTAGGTACGAAGCGTACGAACCAGTATCGTAATCATTTGCAGTCTCAAATATCTTATCACAGATAATTATCGAGTGGTAGTGCTTGCTTAGTCGTTCTTGATAGATCGTTTTAAAGGGTCCGTAAGTGGATGGGTCAGTAGCATTTTCATCTGAACGCTTCTGTGCTTCAGAGGGCACGTTAAATTGTCGATCCCGGCTATTTAAGTCGTAAAGCCATGATAGAGGCCTTAAGGCGGCCTAAAAACTTCGTCACCAGAGTTGGCCACTGACTCATACGAACTTAGGTACTTACTTTTTTTTTTCTCAATTATAATTATCGTTAAAAGTTTTATTGTAACAATAAAACACACTTTAAAGGGACAGCGATGGTACTCCAAATAAACATACTACATCGGAACAGAGTCCCATTAACGTGTTGACATTTCGCCCCCATTTAAACACAAATAAATTAGGGACGGGTCCTCATTGACGACGTGAGCAACTTTGCATTGGAATTCCGTCTCTTTTGGAAGTTTATTTGTTTGCTATTTAGGTAGGTACTAACAAAATTGGCTACGAAAGATGGACTTGCTCAAGGTTAATCGTCTGTTTTTAACTCAGTCATTCGTAGTTAAAAGAATAATCTATTTTCTTCTTCTACTCAATAGAAGATACAAAAACAATATTTACAAAAAAAAATATTTACAGTTACAATACTACATATATTTACAAAATACAACAGGATTAGTCAAGCTATTTAAGGATCGTTAGAAACGATCTATAGATACTCAATAGTCATTTTGCTACCTAGGTGTTTTAAAGTACCTACACAAGTATTGAACATTGATATGGCAAGAAAGTAAGACAGACAAAAAATAGAACGCTATTTTAGACCTCTGACAAGAGACAATAATGTTTTATAACACAACAATTAAAACACCAAAATTATGAGTTTCCAGATAACTATCTCTCATCTCGTTGTCCCTGGTGCCTGGACCTAAATTTGAAATTGATTAAGTTTTGTTCTAATTACTCTGACCTTGACTTTAGTAATCCTACAAAATAGATTACACGGTAAGATCAAACGCCTTTTACTTTCTATGTATACAGCATCGCCATTTTGTTTTCAATGTTTATCCTAAGCCCAGTCCAGAAAAATCTATGTGAATTTCTTACAAAGATTTCCGGGGATTCATTTGCATATCCTGGGCCAAGCTATTAGCGAATCCCTTTAGCTCCGAACTTTGTATTATTCACAACATTGTACAGGTAAACAAAGTAGGTAAGGTCACGCTTTAGAGGAAGAATTCACGAAATTCCGACATTTTGAACTCAAATTACACGGCAAAAACTCCACAAGATTTTTACTAGATTTTTACCAGTCTGAAAATCAGCGTTACTGTGTACCTTCGGGCATGGAGTAACAATAAGCTGAAACTGGACCTTTTTGGCTCACTACAGCACACAGACCACTGTTGCACCCACCTATGTAGGTGCCAGACTACTAGTTTTAGGTGTGTATTTCTTTTTTTTTTTTCTAGTTTGTTTTTACCTGTGCGCCTAAATACTTGTTACTTGTCTTTGTTTTTGTGTCTGTGTTGAAATGTTATGTGTGCCAAATAAATATTTTATCTATCTTTTATCTAGTGTCCATTGTCCAATTACCTCAGTAATAAGAATAGCCATGTATGTGGTCATGGAAGTAAATCTCACATATAGATTTCATGTGCATTTTAAAAATCGAAATTGAAAAAACATTTTAGTGTTCAATTAAAAGAGGTTAGCATGTTCTTCATCAAGATACAATTCACGAACGTGAACCCGGTTGGCAACATTCGTGAATGCCGAATTCATGAATATTGCCACACGTTTGCGTGTCGAATTCACGTTTGCGTATTATAAACTGTATGATACGAGTAGGTACCTTAGAAGGCAGGTTGTTACACGAATCCGTCGCCAAAGTTTCAACTAGTTTTGTACGAACGCACGAATGTACCTACCAACTTACTTTTTGAAGAGGTTTCCTACACTGTCATCAGCAGCCGTTGCCAATAACTAATAGAAACAATAGTTTTGACTTTGTTGTGTTGTGGGTATCAGAATCTATGGTAACATCAACGATAAGTTCATAGGCAATTTAGCAAAAGTTATAATGCCTAGGACATTGTTTATGATGGAATTGCCCAGCACCTAAACCATCCTCTCACCTCAGCCTCGTCCACAGGAAAGACAACGTCAATACGTGTGGAGCTGACTATAAAAGTTATAATCTTTATCAATGAATAAGAGTGATCATTTGTCTATGTTCAAAATAAAAGTTTTTAGATACCTATAGAGTGAAAGATGACTATAACTTGACTCCATAGATGTCGCTCACAGCGCAATGCTGCATAGTATCAATAGTATATTGTACTCCCAGGAATGTTCAACCATTGCGTCGGTTGCGCATTAGCTTAGTTGGTCTAGAGCATTAACACGGATCGATAAGGACGTGGGTTCAAACCCTGCAAATTTTCGGGATACATCTAAAAATCATTTTAGAACAAGTTTAATTAAACGCATATCAGTATTGTACAAAACGGTGGTAATCCGTTAATCCCACACAGGTATTGTGTTCGTGGGGCTATCGGGTCAAACGGGTAGGCGATAATCGGATTCCGCTAAGTTTTAATTAATAGATGTTGAAGGTAATTATCCCGCTCTGGTTTATGGTGTAATTATGTTATTTGACTGGCTAGTAATTACTTGGTGGCCTTTGATGGTCAACCTAGAAAACAAGCTACTGGTGTTTGCTATCTTGGTTCTTCTAGCCTTTCCTCAATAAATGGATACTGTTTGAGTTTGATTTTTGATCTCCGCAAAAAAGGAGGAATTTCTCAACCACAAATAAAACCCAACCAGTCACTTACCTACTTCTTGACTTCAACAGGATTTGATATCATTCTCAGGGTATCATTTTATAATACCTACCTATTTAAACCCGGAAAATCCATAACAGATATTGTTTTCATTAAATAAAAAGTACGTGGTATGTTGTTGATGCCACAAACTTCTCCATATAAAAACCGTCGCTCGCCGCTGTCCAGCACGAAATAAATAACTTTTATCCTAGTTCTTGAAGGATACAACTGCTGGACAGCAAATTTTACTAAAGAAAGCATTTTTTAAGAGGTATACAATGATCAATAACAATTTTTAAATATGTTTGTGATGATGATGATGTCTTCAAGGCTTTGTGATCTGTGGATTTTTGGAATCTGTGTATAATGTAAAGCAATATTTAAATATATACAGAGTGTAAAAATACTACTACCGAAAACTGTGGGGTTGCAATCAGGAAAAAAAACGCAAAATATTAAAATCATAGAAACGCTCTTCCGTACTAACAATGCATAATCTATGGACTGTTTCGCGTCTGCGCACTTCGCACTGTGACGTTTTGACCTATGTATGTGTCGTGACGGTAAAATCGAACGCTTTTTTTTCTAGCCTCCATCCTCGATACCAAAGTCAAAGTCAAAAGGCATTTATTCAGTAGGACCGCTGGGATCACTTTGAAACGTCTTAAAACTAGGTGATTCTACTCCTGTTCCTTCGCGACCAATACCGTGAAGAACCAGGGCAACAAACACGGTTTGGGGCCTAGCTTTTTTTAGGTGATCCATCTTAGATACCGTCCAAAAGGAACTTCGTTCCAAAAATAGCCCATCCAGTATCTGCATCGTCTTAGCAAGGTCCCCGTGGTACGTCTCGGTGAATGCAGCCGGGAACGCTCCGGGAAACTTCTCAATAAGTATTGATTGAGAACGATAAGTTAGTGGAAACTTTATCTTGGATGAATGGACGCTCTGCTGACCAGCTTTTTTGGGATGAATTTGATTTTTTTCTATACTTTCAAAAAATCCTCTAAAGTACTCTCATGCAGTTTAAAGGTTTTTCTCACCATGTAGATTTCCAACCTAGACAAACATAACCTTGGGACATGACAGTATAAGACATAGCGATAAGCCTTGACTGTTATCATCATGATCCACAACCTGACTTCTCCCACTGTTGAGTATAGGGTGGTATACCACCCACCACGTAAGTTTCTTTCTTTTAATTTGGTTGCGAAGTTAAAGTTTAAAAAGATACATAAAGTATACTTAGTAGAATAATAATAAAAATCTACACAAAATAATAATAATAAAAACTTTTTTTTTTCTTACAATTAAACTATAAAAGACGCTAGATAGGAACCTCTAAGTTCAAAATAAAATATAATTCGCTGAACTATATATTTTTTGTAGTGTTCAAAACGTATGGTCACCCGTATGTCCCGTCATATTCACCTTTTTATAAGTTAACTTCTGTTCATAAGTGGCAGCAAGAGTTTTCTTAGTTCTAAGTGAAAATAATATAAAAATATGAGTGGAGTTGAAGAAAGTCTAACTTTGATATTTTCTAAATTGGAGACGATAGATTGAATTTTCTTTGAAAATGAACATAGTTAAGTGGGTTTTTTGAAACTTTAGTACAAAATGAGGATTCAGCTGAGCTAATATAGAGTATCATAATAAGTCTAAACAGTTTACGAAGATACTACTGACCGTGTACCTACAGTTCAACAAAGGTGGCAATCTAAACAATCAGTTCTACTTGCGCGTTGCTGACCCCAAAACCAGCTGAAGGTAAATCTAAATACCTTCTCATTAAATGATTGCCATCTGACTTGCAGAACGAACCTCCAAAATACAAAACCAACTGAAAAAGATCATGACGGCAAGTGACTGATGACCTTAAGATTGTCGGCATTATGCTCGCCAATTGTACATTATTTTTGTAATTTTGTGCAATAACGTATTTAAATAAAAAAACTTAGGCCTTTACATCTATATTAGATGATTTATACAGCGTCAGGAGGCAACTTATTACTTATGCCTACATTTAACGGGACTCTGTAATGCCTGGAAAATTGTTTGAGATGGAATAGGCTTGCCCAGCACCTAAACCATCCTCTCAGCTTAATCAGCCGCCCACAGGAAAGACGACGTCAATACGTGTGGAGCTGACCAAGCTGCGGGTTTCCTCACGATGTTTTCCTTCACCGTTAAGAGCTTGTGTTAAAGCGAATATAAATTTTAAGAAATGAAAAATCCATTGATGCACGGCCGGGATTTGAACCCACGACCTTCGGATTGAAAGCTGAATAATAATATATTAAGCTGAATCTACCTCTATCTACCTTTTGGGCGTTCATTCATTACATTTTCATAGCACGTATTTTTACATGACATAAATTTAAGTCATCTGCGCATAAAGCAGAGATAACCAGCCTTGAAATCAAATCCCGGGCTCATGCGAGGTGCTGGCGAAAGATTCACTCGTTTCCCTAATGAAACGTCGAGACCTACCTACATTTCTAACACTGGCACAGTGTAACATAATGCAGAAGGTTACGTTACCTTATACATGCCTATGGGCTACTCAGGCAACTCGGGGACTCATAGTGTGTGAGTAAAAATTCTTAAACCATCTTTTGGGCACCTGAACTACGATAAAGGGCCCGTCTAATGCGTCTAATGACCGTTAACTGTCTTCTACAAAGACAAGATTATGTTAGTGCTTGATTTTGGGAAAACAGAAATGAAACACCTACCATTTTACTGGTTCAAATATAATGCTGGACATTTTCACACAGCATCATCTAGCCCCAAACTAAGCAAAGCTTGTACTATGGGAACCAGATAACTGATATACTACTTATATACTTTTTGTTTGTAAATACATACATATTATACAAACACCCAGACCCGAGACAAATATCTGTAGGTCATACAAACATTTGTCCCGCGGCGGGGATCGAACCCGCAACCTTCTGCGTCGCAGGCGGACCTTCGCCCACTGCGCCACAGAGGTCGTCAAATCGTCGTAAATACTTTATATAAGTCAATTACAAAATGTTATACTTATTGAATAAATAATATTTTAGATCCTTTTAGTTAACTTTCATTTTGTTCTCACCTTTCTTTCACTAAGCTGCCTCTAAACGTGAAAACCTGTAATTGCCTTTCTGTTTTTATAAATTCACTTAATTGAGTTATTTTTAGCTGTTAGTTTTCCTTAATAAATAAATAAATAAAATATCTATGAAGCTGATCGCACATTTGCCCGTGCCGTACTCGCCGCAGTCATTTTTCTATATAAAAAATACTGATGACGACAGAAAATGCTTCTGTCTCAGCATTTCTTCTATTGAATTGACAGCGCGTTCGGCTCGGCTGGATCGTGTGACCTCCTTTATATAAACTTTTTTAAACTGTGCCATATAACAGCAAGTGTAAATTTCACTTGCCTTTCTGGCTGATTTATACTGTGATAAAATTTATTGAGTATACCCAGCCATCCCCATCGTCAGATTTATTCTTCGCGTATAAATTGACGAGCGAATTCCTTTCAAGTGATTTAGTGGCTTTCTATGCATCTAAACCGTTTATCCAGCAGTTAATATTCGCTTTTTTACTTTAGCAGCTCCATAATAAAGATATAGCTCAATATTCAATTTAGGATATGCATTATTTAAAAAATATTTCTTAAATTTTGACGATCACATCTTATAACAGGATTTTTCTGCATAATGTGGACATGGTCTGCAAGTGTCTACATTTGAAAGTTCCTCTGATTACATCCTGCCCCCATAGCATGGCGATTGTCTAGGTACCAGAGAATAGACAAAAATGACAGTAATGACATTAACTTTTATCCACATTCTATCCGTTTTATCCACACTCTAATGTCAACACCATGCTAAGGGTGCTGTTCCTTAAAAAACATCCTCAAATGATCGTGAATTTTCTAAATAGATAACTATCTAAGACAATGTCTACCGTGCCAATTAGTAGACAGTCGTGATCCTGTTCTGTCCCGACAAAAATATTAGTAGGACTTGTTTTGCAAGCATCCCCTATTCAAGTCTCCAGCCGACTGTAAACAAATAAACGAATATTATTATTGCTACAATCGATGTGAATGGATGATCATGGCTAAAGTTCTACCATTACGGTTTATGTATTGGGCGATTGCGATGAAAATTGATCGTTGACTTGAATAGACATGAGTATGCGCTGAGCAGAGTTTGTGAGACTTGGTTTTTAGGATTCTACATAACAACGGATATTTTAGCATTTAGAATGGGCGCAAATATGGAACTTGGACATAAACAATAATAAATCAAAAGTCACATACCTAAGGGATGCCCTATATCGTTTGTATCTAGACCATGAGTCTATCCGACAGAATCAGATGCTGTCACAACAGAGGCCGTATTCCCTTTCTTATTTTCGTACGTTTGATGAATGAAATTTCTTACTACGATTACTGACTTCCAGGGCCAATTTTTCGGTTTGGAATATTTGGTCCTAGGTTAGGACCGTGTTTTAGCGTTGATCTTATCAACTGAATAAAATGTAGCTCGTAGTAAGAAGCATCCAAATATTCATCAAACGAACGAAAAAACGAACGCGAATAAAACCCCAGTTTCGGGCGCTTGCTAGTGAGTAAACTTTTGCAAACTGATGTCTGAAAATATTTTCAGTTTTCTTTTCTTGCAGGCGGAAACTCAGCCTTACAACAGATAACATTAAAATGATCATACCTAGCGGTAATATTTGTCTAGTAGCAATTAGACTTTATACTAACTAAAACATAATCTAATAATAATTTATTTACAGATACTAAGCTACTACATATTTACATATATTTACAAAATACAACAGGATTAGTCAAGCTATCTAAGGATCGTTACATACATCTAATTATAGCAAAAGTCAACGAAGAATCTTCAAGTTCTTTCTTCTTCAAAATTACCAAAAATAACAAAAGCTTTCAAACAAAAGGTTTAAAAACTCCAACAAAACTGGCGGTTTTACGACTCTTGGTGTCATTACGTGAACTGAATTCGAAGGTAACTTCGAAAATCACTCAACTTGCCAGGAGCTGTTGACAAGCACTCGTTTAACTTTCTCGATTATTTTTGGTCTTTTTGCAAGTAAGCCTCTCCTTTTGCCGTTTTGTTAGAATGTTATTTGTGCTTTATCGGCCTAGTAGAGCTCTTGGCTTTGCATCTGAAGGTTTGAATCTTGGTCATCAATTAATATTGTGTTTAGGATTTTCCAAAACGGTTTTTACCTAAGAGTTCCATTAGACAAAGTGAATTTAAAATTAGATAATTACGTTTTATTACTAAAAAGAAACCCGACTTCAATGTTTGACTCGAAACGCGGTGTGACTCAGGGCGTCAAGCTGTCGATTCGATTTCTATTTGTGACATGGCTAGGAGGGAAGGTGTTTAGAGTTTTACGGGGAAACTATCAATCCCTCAGGAATAAAATTTATATGGGACCACCTCTGGAGTATACCCTTTCAAACATAAAAAGAATTTTGCAAATCGGTCAATAAATGGCGGAACAATCGCGTAACAAGATACAAAAAAAAAAAAAAAAATAATACAGACGACTTGAGAACCTCCTCCTTTTTTGAAGTCGGTTGAAAATGCTTTGAGACTGCTCTTATCAGTGTACCTAGCAGATAATTTGCCTTGTAACCTATAACTTTTCTCTGTTTTGAAATTACGAACTCATTGCTGCTAAAAATGAACAAACTTAAATTCGAAAGTGGTACAAGTGGAAAAATCGTTGAGCACAGATGTGTAGAACTGTTTGCGAGGACAAATTATTTCATCGGGAATTACTTTCAGCAAAATTTCCATTTTTCTAATGGAGCAGAAATACTTTTTTCCCAAGAGCCATTCATGCGTGGGAGGAGATTTAGTATTGTAACATATTATTTCAAGAATGAGGCATTATGCTAATGGAATGAACTTGATGTGCCTCTATCAGACTGGCTAATTATAACAACAGTGCTGCTCATTTGCCAGCCCGATTCCTCTCTGTGGGGTTGACACAGTGTGCTCTCTCGACTACCTATAATTTGTCATCTATGCACACTGCTTTTTTACCATTGACTCAGAATATTTCACCCTGTTTACCCATATCACCCAATTTCCCCCACCATTTTGGGTCTAGTTCTACTCGCATTATGCATCCCGCGTACGCATCAGAAAATTGTAATTTCTGGAAAATTTTAAATTTATTTTTCCCTTCGTCTTCTTGTCATGTCGTGTCGTGATTTTTTTTCGAACCAATTAGTAAAAAAATTTAAAAGGCTTCAAGGAGACTCCATTCGTATTTTGCCCTGAATTGAGACAATACATGTAGAATCAAGAAGAAATCTTGTAGAAAAAATATTACGGTGTGGCATATGACAACGAAGTCGCGTGCTGCATAGATATGAACCATCATTCATCAAAGGTAATCGTATTGGATGATATAAATATAACCAAAGGTCAAATCAAGAGGTCGATGCCCATGGTACAAGTCAATGTATACCTACTGGACTGTATCTTCATACGGGCAGTGAAGCGTGGGCAATTAATATGAACAATGCTGAGATATAAATACCTATTGTGTAATCTCGATTTATTATCGTGAACCGTGTGAGCTAATTGAATCTTATTGAGCATTAATTAATATAATGGGATCGAGCTACATGATGTCTTTATTTATTTTCTTTATATTACGATTCCGGATTGTCAATGATGCGATTCTATATTCTGGGTTAGAACCTTTTATGCTAATGCTTCTGTGTTGGAGTTGGTACATCAGCAGTCCCTAACTAGTGCTAAGGAAATCCTATAACCAATTAGTATCATGTGACCGCGGGATATCCATACCTACTAATATTATAAAGCTGAAAATTAGGAAATTTGCGAGTTTATATGTTACGCAGCCCAAAACGCAACGATAGCGCGATCTAATTTTTCCTGTGTCGCCATCAATTATGTAGTAAAATGACTCTGTCTTTCTGTCTGTTAGTTAACATTTCATGCCTAAACCACTGAACAGATTATGCTGAAATATGACATGGATAAAGATTATGTCCCAGGGACGGACATAGGCTACTTTTTTTTCATAAATAATAATGGAGGGCGTGAAATAAGGCTTGAAAGTTTGTATAGGGAGTTGGAAGTTCTAGTTGAAGGCAACTACGAGTAGATGGCGTTGCTTACCTATGGCTTAGGTCGAGATGGCGCTATTATTGCATTTTTCAAAGTTTCAGAAGGTTCTTGCAGTTTTCAGTTCCATTTAGACGTTTTCAAGTATGTTATTTTGCTGACGAAGTCGCGGGTGCCAGCTAGATTATATAATTGAAGCCAAATAAATCTGATATTTGATCTTATTACTCCAACATTTATGATGTTAGCCAAAATCCAATTTATCTTATGTTACACGAATGACCGACAGAGTCACTTATTAGAGAAATTCTGTCTTTTCGACATTTTCTGCTATTTTGTCGTCAAAACTGTGTTGTTCAAAGAAAACTAAATATTGTATAGATTGCTTTCGAGTAATGCCAATTTAATTCAAAAGTATCAATCATTTTTTATGTAAGAAGTAAAATTGTATAAGATTGACAGATTAAATTACTCAGGTAATTTAAGATGAAATTTTAATATACTTTTTCTAATGGAATACCGAGTGGTGGCCACGCGAGGGTCATAGAACACCAGGCAGATCACCAGCCAGATGGTCTGATGATATTGTGGCGGTAGCGGGAAGGCAATGCCTTCGACTGGCGCAGGATCGGAAAAAGTGGCGTGAAAATGAGGAGGTCCATACTCAGCAATGGGTTGATGTGGGAGATAGATAGATAGAATGGAAGCACTAAATGTGTTGAGTTTGATATCCAATAAGTATGGTAAACCTCCAGCTTTGAAAATGAAAATTTATCTGGAAGAAATCGCTTCTAAGCGATAAGACCGCCCATTGTACATTATCTCATTAGGTTATGGAGGAACTTATGTTCATACATAAGTTATTGTGTAATTATTGTGTACAATAAAGCGTTTTTCATTCATTCATTCATTCATTTATATTGTAAAATACAACTTCTTTCAACGGATCTAGGCATTCGTGAAGTTAGCCGTTTGTATGCGCAGAACAGAATTTTGTATGTCACTACGCAGACAAACGGCTAACTTCACGAATGCCTAGATCCGTTGGGCGTACTGTACATGCATAACTTCAATGCAAACTTTGCCATAGTTCAATACGATTTTACGTAAAGATTCCTTTTTATTTTAGTCTGCCCTGGTTTGAAAATCGCGAGCCAATCACATTCAAATTGGTTGTAATATGAAAATGAAGCCAGACATTTATTTGTTAGGTACTTATTTTGAATTTTATTCATGAGTATGAAATTGTTGCAATTGATCCAAAATGCTAAACAAAGTACTACTTACACAATCTGAATGCGTTTATTTGAATGTATACTTTATATCTATCAATACAATAAACTCATTAAATAAGAACAACACACTGAAAGAAGCTTAAGCATCTCAGGCAACCACGACTCCTTACCATTAGGTAAGATAGCTATTAATATATAGTACTTCTGTATAGGTACGTAATATAATTCTTATATACTACTTAGGCCTTTTTACATCTATATTACGAGTAGATGATTTATACACCCATACAACCATTTTTGTCGCCGTTACGTTAACATGACGTAACAATTTTCGCGTAACAATAATTTTTAGTTATAAATTTACGTAAATCTCTGTCGTCATTACGAAACATGTGTCGTTAAAATGTCGAAAAGTGGGGATCAATCGTAACAGTATTTTTTGTCGCATCGTATCGATTCCATGTTGAAACATGGCAACCTTATTGTGTTCACTTTACCATTCAATGGTTCATTTCATTCATTCCTCTTTATAATCTACCCAGATTTATGAACAGAAATTTTGAAGGGTACTTTTTTAGTTGAAAGGTGTGTTGTGACATTAATTTTATTTTTCGCCGCCATCATAAAAATGTGAGTACCTACATTATTCTGTAATATTTGCTTGTTAGTCGACCTAAAATACTCTGCGAATTGAAATTCATCGTGCAGTTTAGTGTAATTTAACCAAATTTACCGATGCGCCTGTAGGATTTGATAAAATAGTTCAAATGTTTTCTGTTATTGTGATCATTTTCAATAAAAAAAAAGTCAAAATACAATATTTTCGAACCACATAAATGATTTATATTATATTGTCTATAAAAATAAGCAAAGTGTATTCTTTTTAACTAATTATATTGGATAGTTATGTAAATTTCAATGAAAAAATATGTATTTACTTGATGATAAAACTTGACCCACAGTTACGTTAATATTTTGAAAAATTTCAAAATTGTGTCAAGAACTGTTACAGGGCGACTGTTTTATAAAATGGAGTTTTGTTTATTTTATGTTCACAGTGGTTCTCAACATGCCATTTAATGAGGTTTCTGCGGAGGAAGGGTGGGTAGATGTAACCTACCTATTTTGACCTCGCTCATTCAAAAAAACGAGACACAAGCTCTATGATGCAATGAACACAGCATTCCAGAGAAAAACTGGAAGAAAATGAAATGCAGAGTAAAATTAGGAGACATTCCTACATTCGAAAAAGTCCTCCATTTTTTAATGTGATATAAAATTCAAAAAAATTAAACTTGGATTTTCATTTTTATTTTAAGAGTAGGTACCTACTTAACCTTTTTTGTGTGTTATAAAAACAATCCATACTAATCTATACTCCATACTAATATTGTAAATGTGAAAGTAATTTTGTCTGTCTATCTGTCTGTTTGTTACCTTTTCACGCCCAATCCACTGAACAGATGCTGTGTGAAAAGTCCAGCATTATTTATTTATTATTTATTATCCCGAAAAAATGCCGAGGGACCGCGGGTCATACCGCGGGAGCGCAGCTAGTAATTTATATTCATCTGCACAAACAACTAGTCCCTGAGCACCACTAAAGCTTGAGAACCACTGGTTTTCTGTTTGGACAAATCCAACAATTAGTGTCGTTATCTTTACTACAATTACTGTTACCTAGTGTCGTCAATGTGTTGACAATTTACTCAAGTTCACACAATGTGTCAAGAACAAAATGAAGAACAAAATGACGAAAATTATCGACACATAGCACACACACTATTACTGTAATGTTTTCGATACAAATTGTCAACACCTTTAATACACGCTGCAACCAAAATCACAAGTAACGTAATTGTTACGACAAATTGCATTTTTGCGACGTTTTTAAAATTTTGCGACCGAAAATGGTTCAGGAGGCAACCTATGCCCATACTCAATCGGACGCTGCAGTGTCTGGGACATTGTTTGAGATGGAATAGGCTTGCCCAAAGTCAAAGTCAAAGTCAAAGTCAAATAGCATTTATTCAGTAGGACCGCTGGGATCACTTTGAAACGTCTTAAAACTAGGTGATTCTACTCCTGTTCCTTCGCGACCAATACCGTGAAGAATCAGGGCAACAAACACGGTTTGGGGCCTAGCTTTTTTTAGGTGATCCATCTTAGATCTAAACTTAGGCTAATTTCTTAACTAACTTAGTTGTAAAATTAAAAGTAAAGTTAGTAAAATTCAAGAAGCTAAGCAAGATAGCAAAGGCATTGTGCACACATCAGCTGTCGAGGGGCAGAGCGACATCAGGCCACGCGAATTTATCATTAATATAATCACCAATAGAATAGTACGCTTTCTTTATAAGATTATTTTTTATGTAACTTTTAAATCTTCGAATAGGCAATTTAGTGGCATTATCTGGAAGTTTATTATAAAAGAGTACGGTATTTCCCATGAAAGAACCTTTCACTTTTTCTAATCTAAATTCAGGCACACAAAGTTTATCCTTATTTCTAGTATTAATTCTATGCACGTCACTTTTTTTCTTAAAGTCATTTATATATTTATGAGTGTGCAAAAGGATTTCATAAATGTATTGTGAAAATACTGTTAGAATATTAATTTCTTTAAAACGTTGTCTTAGCGAGTCCCGTGGTTTCATATTGTAAATCGCCCAGCACCTAAACCATCCTCTCAGCTTAATCAACCTGGCCTTATACCTAGTTTCCAATTATTCACAATGTTGCAACATCAAAACATATTGCTCTACGCTGCAATAAAGTGCAAAGTCGCTGACTTAAGTAAGTTAAAAATTAGCATTCCGAAATACTGCAAACCGCTGGAACATGAGCTTGGCAGCGCTTAAGCTTTGCATCTTTGAAAAACGGTGACTGTAATTTTTACTCCGATAGTATCGATTATTTTTTTTTAAGAAGGAATTTTATAATATTAGACTCAGGTTAAGTGCTTTTATATATATTATTTTATACTATTTATTTCATTTTGTACGAGTATAACTTTCAGACACATTTGTGAAATTATTAATGAATAAATTGAATTGAATATCATTCAATTATTGTAATGGCCTAAGTAGTAATTTTTTTTTTAAAGACAAGAAGGGATTTAATTTCAAGAGAGATCGAGGACCCACTTTGTATCAATGCGCCGAAAAGAACCTCTAAGATTTATATAATGTCTATAAACTTGGGCCTTTACATTGAAGTTTAGAAGTCTTTTAGAAGGAAATGAAAAAAATCGGTCGACTGTATTTCTAAGCAAACGGTAAACATTCTCTTAATCTTTGTGCGTTGGCTTTTGAAAATAATTTGAAGATCCTAATATAACGGTGACAGATTTTTAGATAAAAAGGCTTTAGCGCCTTGTATCATTTTAAATGAGTCGCTTAATCGTACGCCGCTGGATTTTTTAAACGGTCGTTACATGAGCACGATGTGATTAATTTTTATTGGACGTTGTTACAATGGCGGAACCATCCTTTTAAATATTCAGGGGGCTTATGGAATGGACACATTTCTATGTTTGTTTTTTTAATGTGTAAACGTTGGGTTAGTATGCCTCCTCTACTGCTTAGATATTTTGATTCGCTCTAGCAATGATACAAAAATAGTTTAATTGCATATACAGGTTGTAAAAAGACTACTACCGAAAACTGAGGGGTTGCAATCAGACCATGATTCTTGAACATATTATATAGCGAAAAAAAACTCAAAAAAAAAATTGACTTAGCTACGTCATTTTATGTTATTTCAGTTATTTACTACTAGGACAACATAATAAGACCATACCTACCTAATAATTTCATTTATAAAAGAAAAAAACAGTTAATACTCAAAATCCAGCAATCTACGTAAAACAACGCGCCCAGTACATACGCAAACAGTAATCTTCAAACGCTGTTTTCTCCGGATATAATGATTTTTTTCGGAAAATCCTTTCAGATTTGGTTGTGTGTTGGGATGCTGTACCTACCCCTTTCGGCTTCAGTAGACGTCTTTTTACAAGTAAACTTTTTTTATAAGTAAACCGAATTATACAGGATAATTCTTATAAAAAAAGTAAAAAGTTAGTGAACTAGCAAATTACGCGGAAAAACGTAAGGTTATTGGCTTATTACAAACTTTACTAAGTTTATACCAAAACAATAAATCATCGAGCTTCTAGAAAAATCCCCAGCACCAATTTGACCGATCAGCACATCCATCTTTACCTCCCAAGACAGGAGAGCGTGACTCTGAAATTTTCACTAACAAAATATATTTTCATCACTCCGAATTTGCATGAAACGTCTATCTGTCCATCACAATTTGCGAATACTTCACCGAGTAGACCCGAAGGTGTCTACATCTGCGGAATACAAATCGCTTATTTTTTATTTTTTCTTTTACAAGCTCATCAGGATTCCGGCCCACATTACATTTCATTAGCTATCGCAGTGATAGAACGTTGCTTTTTGTTTGGGATTCCTTTGAACATTCTTTTGAACATGAAGTGGGTAGAGAAAGTTCTGAACACTCATTCAGGGCTATTATTTTAATATGAAATGACAATGAATTCTTATGTTATAAAGTTGAAATGATCTTTATTAAAACAATACTAGAAATAGATGACTTTTCGGACTTTCAAAAAGTTGATGAACTGGAAAATATGTTTAGCATAATATGGAAATTACTCTAGTAAAAAATATGAGTGAGAAGAAAGTAAATAAATAAATAAAGCTGGACATTTCACACAGCGTCATCTAGCTCCAAACTAAGCAAAGCTTGTACTATAGGAACCAGGGGCCTTTTTGTGTAATTTAACTGGCAATGGACAAGGGCTTCATTTTGACATTTGAAACCCATTCTGGACTTCAATTGTCATTTTCCTATTATGTGATTGGTTGATCTCTATTGGGATGACAAATGAGGAGAGAAAAAATAAGGCTGCAGCTAACTGATATACTACATACTTTTTGTTTGTACATACATACAAATTATACATAGAAACACCCAGACCCGAGAAAAATAAAAAAATAAATAATAAATAATGCTGGACTTTTCACACAGCATCATCTAGCCCCAAAGTAAGCAGAGCTTGTGTTATGGGTACTAGATGACTGATATACTACTTATATACTTTTTGTTTGTAAATACATACATATTATACATAGAAACACCCAGACCCGAGACAAATATTTGCAGATCATACAAACATTTATCCCGCGGCGGGGATCGAACCCGCAACCTTCACGTTACTGCGTCACAGAGGTTGTCAAACATTTTTAAAGTAATTTTACAGAAATGAACAGGAAAAATCTTTTGTTGAAGAGCAACCGCTTCAAAAAAACAGTGGACGACTTCATTCACGTTTGAACCGATAAACCTTGTACCCGTTCATTCTTCAACAATGCTCTAGAGACATGCTTGTACGATATTTATCGACATTGTCAGCACTGAATGGCATCGCCGACAGCGATACTGATGGGTGATAATTGGTTATTATGACAGTTTAAATAAACGTTTTAAGTTCCCAGATAATTGGCTTAAAATTCAGCTGATTTTTAAACAAATTCGGCTTCATAGCTGCTTGCCATGACTGTGTATGGTAGAAAAGAGCTAAATGTCATTTGTTTAGACAATTTTGAGTTCTATCTATAAGATGGATCACCTAAAAAAAGCTAGGTCCCAAACCGTGTTTGTTGCCCTGGTTCTTCACGGTATTGGTCGCGAAGGAACAGGAGTAGAATCACCTTGTTTTAAGACGTTTCAAAGTGATCCCAGCGGTCCTACTGAATAAATGCTTTTTGACTTTGACTTTGACTTAATCACGGTTGTATATCTAAAAAAAAACAAAATAGTTTAGGCAAAAGCTCAAATGTCATTAACTTTATTCTAGCATATAGATAAGGATACATTTTTAGGATATACTTTTGATGCCGCATGCCGGTCACGTAACTTTGCGATGAACGATGTCGCTAATTTTGCCACTTGAATAGCGTAATTATGTTAGTTTTCTCAGCCGGATCGAAGTGTCTGCACGCTCCTAATGAGGTTTGCCACACTTGACTATTATCCATATCCATACTAATATTATAAATGTGAAAGAAACTCTGTCTGTCTCTGTTTGTAACGCTTTCATGCCCAAACCGCTGAACATATTAAGCTGAAATTTGGCATAGTTAAAGGTTGTATGCCAAGGACATAGGCTACCTTTTATCCCGACAAAATGAGAAAATCCCGAGGGACCGCGGGTCACACCGCGGGAGCGCAGCTAGTTATTTTATAAATGTAAATTAAAAAAATATTTATAAAATAATAATTAAATAATTATAACGCGTTAATTTGTTTCCTTTAACAATAAATATTTCTCAACTAGCTGCTCTCCGCGGTGCTACTCACGGTACCTCGGGAATTTTTCACTTTTTCAGAATAAAAATATTTAAATCCAATACAAAACTATTATCTATTTCTGTGCCAAACTTCATCAAAATTCATTCAGTTATTTTTGAGTTAATAGATAGATAATTCTTTATTGCATACCACACGTAAAAGACATACAAGAAAAAAAAGACACTTAACTTATAGGTAGACAACTGGCGGCCTTATCGCTAAAAGCGATCTCTTCCAGGCAACCATTTAACTGAGAAAAGCATAAACGACTTAATGGAAGGCAGTTTGCATAATATAAATTAATTATAAATAGGTACTACTAATAGCGATTTTGCAACAATTTAATAGGTGACACACATACATACATCCTCACAAACTTTACCATTTGTAGCTATTTATGAACATTATGAAGTCTGATCGATACAAGTTTAAGAAACTCTACAGTTACGTGTTAGTTTTCACAGCCGTGCAAATCGAAGTCTGCACGCTCCTTACGTGACTTAACAGATTGTTTGGAAACGAAGGCCTAATTAATTCAGCAGAGACTTAATTGTACCAAGCTGATTGTATTTAGAGTAGTAATAAATGTCTTTGAGACCTGATTAAACGTTTGAATTGAGAGATCTGACTCATTCAAATTTGCTTTGTAACTAGGTATTTGTTTCGTAAATATTGAATGGTAGAATAGTGACTTTTGTGTTTTATTAATAGTTGAGAATTTTCAATTAATTGACGACCTCTGTGGCGCAGTGGGCGAAGGTCCGCTTGCGACGCAGAAGGTTGCGGGTTCGATCCCCGCCACGGGACAAATGTTTGTATGACCTACAGATATTTGTCTCGGGCCTGGGTCTTTCTATCTATAATATGTATCTATATATTTACAAACAAAAAAGTATATAAAGTAGTATATCAGTTATCTGGTTCCCATAGTACAAGCTTTGCTTAGTTTGTGGCTAGATGATGCTGTGTGAAAATGTCCAGCATTATTTATTTATTTAATTTTAAAATGAAAATCTATCTTATAATCAGATTTTGCTTAAAAGTATGACAACAAAGTAATAATAATTTTTATTTATATAATAATATTTTTTATTAAGTACTAGCTGCGCTTTCGCGGTGTGACCCGCGGTCCCTGGGATACAACCTTTAACTATGCCAAATTTCAGCTTAATCTGTTCAGCGGTTTGGGCGTGAAAGCGTAACAAACAGACAGACAAACAGACAGACAGAGTTACTTTCACATTTATAATATTAATATGGATTATATTTTTATATTACACAATAACTGAGGTGATTTAAGAAGACGGCTCTTCATTTTTTTTTCTTTTGTTTAAAAATAATATGACAATTTTTTTACCACATTTTGTTGTTGTTGCCCCTATTTTTGTATGATTACGAACTGTATAAAGAGAAAAGAGGCGTGATTTTACGTATGTGTGTAGGTATGTTTGATTGTACCTATATCCAATTTTCACCATCTATCTATATAATACAAACACGCACAAATTCGCTCACGAACTATTCACTTACCTAAGTATCATCAAAGTTTGTTAAGCTCACATCAATTCCAGAATGCTAAGTAAACTAGGTCAACCTTATATTTGAACAAAAACAGTTATCTACGCTAATATTATGATAAGAGTTAGCCAGTTGCATGATTGAATCCTGGCCGTGCATCATTCTAACCAGGAAAAACAATTTTATTGTGTGATTAACAAACATATTGTTGGTTCATCACACAATAAACAAACAAATTGTTTGTTTTGGGTAAATAAAATAAATGCATTTTTAATTTTAAATACTTACTTCTACAAAATGTGACATAATGACTACGTATGTGACTGCTGGATGTTATTTATTTATTATTTCGTACTTGAAGGAAAAGTGCGCAACTCGTAACTTAGCACAATAAAATGTTCCTAAAAATACCTTGAAATTTCCGAAAGGCTAATTCAGTTATGTCCGACAGTGTCGAACATTCCGATATTTCACCCCACTAAGTGACTTTCGATGGAACATATGGCGGGGTCGAACCTTTCTGGGCGGTTATGGGTGGTTTTTACATTTTTTCTTATAAAAATTCAGTTTCTTGTAAGCAAAGCCCTTTGGTGGCTTCCGTGAATTGTGGGAATTGCAGACTATTGTTAGAGGTGTTCAAATATAATCTTGAATCTTGAAGAACTTGTACCGCGGTTATGTGAACGATACTATAGCCTTTACCAGTATCTTGTACTGCGCAGTACTGCGCGGTCATGTGTTCCTAGCCTTAGTAAATATATCGACGCTTTTGTTGATCATGACTATTATTCCTTAGACATGATAGATGATTAGACATGATAGTTATATTCTAAGAATAACTGAAAACCCATTAAATATGTCTAAGATATGGACATAATTGGACCGTACCACATTATTGCAGAAGTTATAATTCCTATAGAAGTGTAAGCGTAAATGTTTTCCTAAAACACATAGAGCCCAAACAGATCTTAAGAGGCACGTGCCAAATATACATATACCTAAGTATTTGAATGGACGTGCATAAGACTAATCCTTTCAAGATTTTTAAACAGATCTTAAACTGTTACAGTTATAGGTACTTATTTTTATAGTGTGCAACAAATCAATATTTTGTTCTTCTAAAATATCTTAGAAAAGTTTTTTATCTAGTAGAAATCAGCCATGAACCTGCTTCAAAGATTAAGTGCACATAAAATAAGTACTGAGATCGCATTTTATCAAATTAACAGTGTCAGTAGCTATAAAATAGAATTGGAGCGAAAATTCGGACATTCATCATATTTCCGATACAACCTGGGTTGATGTTCTCATAAAATGTTTCATAGGTTTCGATGATTAAATGTTCGAAATACAAGGAAACGACCAGATTTTAATCCTAGAAAATTTTACTATCTTTCAAAGTCTGATACTCAAAAAATATGTATTTGACATAATTTCTATTGAAATCCCCTCCAGACTCCTTTGCAAATGCGGCCTAGATAATCATAAAAATTACCGCCCAGACTGGGAGTCAATAAAATTTTAATTGGACGAACAGAGGGCACCTCGTTTTCCACTCGATCGGTTTGTTTGAATCATCTTAATTTTGAAGGCGATGTGATTGTAAGATCCAGTCTTTCTTTGATAAAACAAAATTTGCAGAGTCAGCAGTTCAAATACCTGCGAATTTAATTTTGGGGAAAGAGAAGGACCTACTCGGAAATATTAAAGAATGAGAATTCCTGGCAGGTGTAGATTGTGAAAATTTTCCCCTTAGCAAGCGTAGAAAAAGATTCAGTTGACTTTAAAATTATAGCTCGAACTATTCGTTACCATTATTCTATAGTTCCATACAAGCAAAATTTGTATGAAAACTATGACGTGAAGAAACGTTTCAAAAATTTTGCTGAAGTACCTAGGTATGGAAATAAACACAACAACAACAAGACGCAGAAGGTTGCGGGTTCGATCCCCGCGGCGGGACCAATGTTTGTATTATCTACTAATACTTGTCTCGGGTCTGGGTGTTTTCTATGTACAATATGTATGTATTTAAAAACAAAACGTATATAAGTAGTATATCAGTCATCTAGTACTCATAACACAAGCTCTGCTTACTTTGGGGCTGGATGATGCTGTGTGAAAAGTCCAGCATTATTTATTTACTATAAATTAAATTAATTTACTATTTACTATAAATACCTATGTAGGATACGTGTTTTGTAGCTTGGTGTTAATGAAAGATATACACACAATGCAGAATGCAGAAAACCCTTCTCAATTTCCACTCGAGAGCCTACAACCCTTTAAACCTTCATAAAAATATCTATAAATATACCGAGATATACACGCCTGCTTAATTGCGTTCTTCGGCTTAAGAAGGGGATCGGTAGGCGCCGTATATTTCGCGGTAAACGCATCGTAAAGTCGCACTTTTACGATTCAGCCAAAAAGATTTACTATATAGAGGCTGGTTTATTAGGCTTCTGAGTTACCCCGCAGTGAAAAAAACAACAGCTTGTATACCAAGATCGTCTTATCTCTATGATATGAGACTAGAGTAAATTCACATTAAGAGAAGAATAGAAAAAGCTTTATTTCGCGGTACAAAAAGCTTACATATTTAAGAAAATTACAATTACACACAAAATTGGCCACCGCTGGAAATAAAAAAATAACTAAATCTAGGTAATTAGGTAGGTATCTATAATACCATTTGAATTTACATCTGAAACTCGTGAGCTAGAATCCTGGCAATACTTGTAATGTAATGAATTTGTCGTTTTACAATGTTTTATGCCCAAAAACACCAGACAGTAAAAAAACATCAAATATAACCAGGAAAAATCTTCACGTTTATGTTTGCACTTGCCATTCACCTGGTAAGATTCGAAAATTCCTTGTTAGGTATACCTACGATCAATTATTGACTATAGAGATGCGCTCGTGCTTGCTAAGTCGTTCTTGATAGTTCGTCGAAGTTAAGCAACGTTTGAAACGGTCTGTAAGTGGATGGGTGACTGCCAGTGGCATTTTCATCTGAGCGCTTCTATGCTTTGGAAGGCACGTTAAATTGTCGGACCCGGCTATTTAGGTCGCTAAGCCATGACGGAGACCTTAAGGCGGCCTAAAAACTCCGTCACAAGAGTTGGCCATTGACTCATACGAACTTACTTACCTTAATTGACTAAAAATGGCCAAACGTCTGAAGGGTTAATCATCCCGTAAATCTCATTGAACTTGACCATAGATATAAGTGAACCAATTGACAAACCTTTGATTGTTCTACCGAATACATCGAGCTATTCAGCATGATAGAGCGGTTTGATATCAGCTACGGTAATACCAGGGTTAAAGGACCAGCCGTGTCAGTGGGCAATCTTGTTAGTGTAATTGAGATCTCGGATTAGTCAGTTGCTGTTGTTCGGACAGCACTAAGCTCGTACTGACGACGATTGCACTAGCCCACATAAATTACGACTAATCCTTCTTACAGAACGTTCAATAGACTTCTCTAAGTTTCCTGAAAAGGTAAAATGATTGGGACACAGATAAGCTTAAAGTTTTTAAGGTAAATATAAAAGGAAAAAAAGAAATTGGATTATTTTTCCTACAAAAGGAAGTCAAATCTTGCTACCTGACGAAGAAGAGGGGATTTCTAGCGCTCAATCATTCAAACTTATCATCTAAACTGTATGAGAAATGCCACTCTACCAATTATCAATTAAAGAAAGCAGATTGGAGCGAGGCTTGAGTCCGGCCCTCGCCAATGCCAGTCTTCTCAGTAACAACGGACTCCCCACAGAGCAATTTTCACCACATTTACTTATACACAAACCGCGAGAAAACTTCGTTTGCGCGATCCAGGCCTCGCTATCCGATTGGTCGAAGCGTTCCGTTCGATGAGCTGAATGGATTTAAATTGTAGAATTTGTTAGTTGCTCTAATTGCTGATGTTTTATTCATAACGTAAGCAGCGGGTAATTTCACTGCAGTCTGTTCACAATAACTGCATTGTCTTTGTGATAAAGAACCCAAAAACACGAACATTAAACTGAACCGTCTCAATTATAGAAATTGAATTTGTATATAACATAGAAACTAGCAAGGTTTAAATTAAACTAATAGATTTGTTCTATATTTTAGAAGAGGGTTTTGCTTTTGGCACAAAAATTGTATTCATCATCAACCTGACCTTATCCCACGCTAAGTGGGGTCGGCACGACATGTCTTTTTCTTCCACTCACTCCTATCACTTGTCAACTGTACATCCACTCCTTTTACATTTATATCATGTCTCACACAATCCAACTTCTTCTTCGGCCTTCCTCTTCTTGCATACCCAGCCACACTTATAATCACAGCTCTTTGGTTTCCATCCCTCCTCATAACGCACAAAATTTGTATTACCTACTGTAATTATGTAAAAATATGTTGTGTGATTTCGATGATTGCTAATGGATGTACCAAAGGGTTGAATGATTTAGAAATATAGACGAAAGTGTTATATCCTATGTACAGATAGAGATGAGAGTGTGATTAACTCAAGTGATGGAGTTTAAAGCCCGTCCAATGCCCTCCGTCATGGCTCAATAACTTTATAGCCTGGACGAACAGTTTAACCAAACCGCTGTGTTGTTAATGCATTTAGAACTGATTTCGTCCCGCGTTTTCATACGCAGAGAACGAACAATTTCCTCATCATAATTATTTAGATAAGAAAAAACAAAAAAAAAAGTTTGTTCGTAATAAGTACAAATAAGCGCCAGTGGCAGAACAAGCATCTAGGCATAATTTTTAATAGAAGACCAATTAGTAACACAATACTTCCATAACTTATAACGTGTACGACAAGATCAACTTGAAATCTCCGACGATCCGCCCCACGGGCAAATCATGTACACTTGGGTACAACGGTGGAATAACAATATTCAGAATCTAAAGTACAATCACGACGACAACTTAAAAGAGGGCACGTACTCGAATATACTACGTATTTTCTCACTCCGTGTGACTACCGTGAGGAGGTACGACTTACAATGGTCTGTTTAAAATGCAAACGATGAAAAGTTGAAAATTAAAAACAAAATAGAGTTCAGTGAAACCTGAAAGTCCATTTCGAAAAACTCAGGCTTTTGCAGTAAGTACTAAACTTAGGCCTTTACATCTTTTTTAATACCTAGTTGATTTATACAGCGTCAGGAAGCAACCTATGCCCACACTTAACGGGACGCTGCAGTGCCTGGGATATTGTTTGAGATGGAATAGGCTTACACCTAAACCATCCTCTCAGCTTAATCAACTTGGCCCACAGGAAAGATGACGTCGATACGTGTGGAGCTGACTAAGCTGCGGGTTTCCTCACGATGTTTTCCTTCACCATTAAGAGCTTGTGTTAAAGCGCATATAAATTTTACGAAACGAAAAATCCATTGGTGCATGGCCGGGATTCGCACCCACGACCTTCGGATTGAAAGTCGAGGTTCAACCCCATTCGACCAACACTGCTCTTAGTAATAGTAAGTAGGTACTAAGAATTCAACTACATTTTTGATGCCATAAAACAGTGATGCATTGATACACGAGAGTTTATTTTTATTCTTTTACTCTTAAATTTTGGTTATTATTTTTGGCTTTTACCGAAATATATTTTCGATTCCAGTTATTAAAACATTAAAATCACCAAGACCCAAATATTTCAGAGACTAAATATTTTTCATTATGAAACCTGAATAAACTGGAACATTAAACAATTTTGAAATTGAAATAAAAAGAGTTGAACAATTCTTTTCAATGAAAACCTTTTGCAGACTGTTTTCTCAGCAGCCTTTATGCTGTATCGTACCTTTATCTTAAAAACATGATCACAACTGTATCTACAAGGCATGATAGACTTTTTCTTAGATCTATATGGAGTTCAAAATATCTAAGAGGATCGGGGTCTGTCCAAATAATATTTTTAGGCACGTGTCTATGTTTCGCAGAAGTTTGCATGCCACACGTAAGAAATGGCAAGCCCATCGTTGCCTATTAGGTACACTAACTGTTTTCATTGCCTTTAACTAAAAGGAAACTTAGGCCTTTACATCTATGTATCTCTATATTATAAAAATGAATCCCTATATCCCTTGGTCACGCCATCACGCGTGAACGGCTGGACCGATTTCACTATTTTTTATTTTGTTGTGTTTGTTATTGTCAGGAGAAGGTTCTTATGACAGAAAAAAAATGGGCGGGATAAATGAATCCCTATATCCCTTGGTCACGCCATCACGCGTGAACGGCTGGACCGAATAATGTGCAGACGAAGTTAGCTAGTAGATAATTTATACAGCGTCAGGAGGCAATCCATGCCTAAACTTTACGCGCTGTATTGCCTGTTTTAGAGAGAATTGAACTCAAAATTCTTGCAATCATGGCTGACATAAATTAAAAAACCTGTACAACGTGTGTGAAACTTTACTAAACGACAAAAAATACTGCTTATTGGTTCACTTAGGTGTGATACAGAACAAAGTTTATCGGAAGCACTTTGGAGCCTTGATCACGCAAAACTGAAGTTTCGAATCTTCAACTAACTCCATGTTTATTTCCTAAGTATGTCTCATTTTTATTCTCCAATATATTGCCGTATTGTGAAGCACACTTCAAAGTTTGATATTAAGTTGAACTTTGATATCGGACTTGCGATATTTAAAGTTAGATAGCTGGTATCTTTTTCTCGGTAAAAAATTGTTGGACATTGAGATACTCTCTAAGTTTGCGAATCTGTTATGCGTCCTAAAGCCTTGAACGGTTTACGCGTTTCATGAGTTCCAATGAACGCGTTACGTTGACTCGCGCGAGTCTATGTAAAATGTCAAAATGTATACGCATTGCTGCAAGTACGGACTAGACGTTCCTGTGTACGCGTAACCGGCTACGCGTTCGTTGGAACGCAAAGTCCGTACTTAGCTTTAGCTGATGATGTTTTTTTTTTTTAAACATAATTAAAAAAAAATCATTGAGAAATTAAAAGGTTTATCAAAATTTTCGATTCTGACGGGATTCGAACCCGCATCGATCCACCTAAAGCCGGAGTGCCTTACCATTCGGCCACAGAATCCATGTCGTCACAATCGAAATTTTTGATAAGCTCATATTTTAAAGGTTATAGCACCCGTAACTGAAATACTCGTACCTCTATCTATCTATCTAGTTAGATAGACCTTCTTCTCTATCATCTCTGAGTTTTTTTATGTAAAAAGTTGGTGTTCTGATGGTGATTAATTGATAAAAATGAAAAAAAAAACTCAGACCATAAAAGCACTTACAGGAATCGTATCACACTCCCCCGATACGTACAATATCAGAGCTTAGTATTCCATACGCGATCCCTATCTATCCTCAAAGAACAAAGTGCTTTCCTTGGGATGGAGCGAGAATTGGATAAGGTTCCTCACGTATATTGGTTTCGCGGCAATGGAACCTTATCGAAATAAGGTCTGAGTGCTCAATTATTAGCGCACTTTTTATATTTTCTTATTGGGTAAGATGGAACTTGGATAGGAGTTGCGAGAGGGCAAACACCGGATCTGTAGATACCCTTCTCAATATTTTACCGGAAATGATATCAATAAATCAATGTAAAAGTTAAAGAAGTACACAGAACTGAGATGGAATGGCAAAGTTTTTGAAATAAAATGTATTATCAAGGCATAGAAGACATTTTCTCAGACCTATAAGCAGTTCAAAATATTTGGATCAGGAAGTACTTGTGCATTATTTCATCTCTAATAGATAATACTAATAACTCAAAATTATCCCTTATTATATTATATTATATTACTTAGAAAGAGAAGTGAACCTGTTTTTTTTTGTCTTTGCTATTTGAAAATGGATAGCTCAGCGGCGATTGGTATAGTAAGTGGTGGGTAATATTCCCTGATACTTTCGTTTTATAGTAACTGTCGCGGCTATAGCCCGTAATACCGGTCGGTAGATGTTAATTACAATGGCCACTCAAAATGGACTGTTGGTAGGCTTTCCGTACATACTAGTCTAGTGCTTTTGTACCACAATTTCATTTTATTCAGCTCATAGCAAAATAGTAGTTTCCAAAGTTTTGAAAAATATTTTTGGAACGAAGTTCCTTTTCAGACGGTATCAAAGAAAAAAAAAGACAGACGGTTGAAAAAAAAATTGGTTGTCTGTAAAGTCGGTTTACTGACGATAGTTGAACGTGACAACGCAAAGGCCGATTGTGCTTCTTTGTCGCTCCTTCCGCGCTCTCGCTTGCACTTCAAGCCTTACATGGAACGCCTCAGAGCGAGGTAACGCCTCAGAGCGAGGTAAAGCCGCATGACGTCATGTTATTTCGTGCGTGCAGCCGCCGGCTCTATAGAATTATAAGACGTTGTCATGTCAAAAATTTTTGTTCCATTTTACCGTCACGACACATGTAAGTATATGTCAAATCGTCACAATGCGAAATGCGCAGTCGCGACACAGTCTATAGATTGTTACATTGTTAGTACGGAAGAGCGTTTCTAGGATACCTAATTGACAATTTTATTATATTCCCAGTTACTATAGAAAAGTACTCTTTGCTTCGTTCCAACCGAGTGTTCCTCGACTCTCGTACTTTTTTAATAAAAGCTTTGAAAAGGTGAGCTGATTCAGCTGTTACATGAGTATTTTCAGAGTGACTGCTAGTAATATCAATCAAACACTTCCGTGTTTCAGAGATCACAACGACATGTTGGCCTGGCGCAGTCTGAAAAATCATCAGAGTTGGCTACTCATAAAAACTTTATCTTAGAAATAGTTTTTGGATTTTAAGCTTTGAGCCAAAGAATTACAACAAAACCTTATTTTATCCTTAGGTTTCCTGTTTCATTTATTTACCTTCTCCCAGAGTCAAGGCTGGTTTTTTCAAGCGTCTGTAGCTGTCATCAACGTCCGTTACTAGACCTAGTAGTTGAAAGGCATGGTATACAGATGATAAAAACGTCTGTTGCTAGTAAATGTTTCAATGTAAAATGAGTTGCGATGGGTAAGGCCTACTTATTCTTCCTTCATATAGACGAGAAGCGCTTGTGATGAAGCTTGCTAACACGCTCTTGATATTTGAAGCTAAGCAATAGGTAACATTAGGTCACTAAGTAGTTTTTTTTTATGATGAATGGGTCGGCACTTGACTTCGAAACTTACACAGGCAAGAATGAGGTCTACGATGGAGCGAGCTTACCCAGAAGGTGCCTATTAACTCAGCGGAAATACAGACGCTGGAAGCTGATTCCAAATGTTTGCAGTGCGTATCCATACTAATATTATAAATGTGAAAGTAACTCTGTCTATCTGTCTGTTTGTTTGTTACGCTTTCACGCCAAAACCGCTGAACAGATTAAGCTGAAATTTGACATAGTTAAAGGTTGTATCCCAGGGAAGGACATAGGCTACTTTTTATCCCGAAAAAATGAAAAAATCCCGAGGGACCGCGGGTCACACCGTGGGAGCGCAGCTAGTAATAAAATAAATTTTAACTCAATTTTATTATCAACTGAGTGACTTTTGTGCTTCGAAAGGCACGTATTGTCGGTCCAAGCTAAGTCGTTAAACCACGACGAAGGCCTCAAGGCGTCCTCAAAATTCCGTCACCAGAGTTGGTCACTAAGAACTTACTTTTTTTACTGTACAATTATGAGGCTCGATTATGATGAAACCTTTAAGCTACTTCCTCATTGGTACAAAGCGGTTGATGCTTCTCAGAAACGTTTGCTTGTTTTTACTTCATAGCACACAGAGCTTGTTTGGGGCGGGCTTGACCGCAATAATCCTACTGGTGCCACCTGCTCCGGAATAAACGAGGCCCGTAAATCCACGGAATGTCCCGCCGGTTATTATTAGCCGACAGACACTTGATTTGGGTTTGCTTGATGATTTACAACTGGAATAACAAAGAAATAGGGTAATAAGAGAATACAGTTGTAACAACAGCAACCATTTTCAATCTTCACAGGTTTTTTTCGTCGAAACGCTACGAAAATGGTGGTAGTCCTTGTTTCTTTTAGTTTAAATAAATCTGAGGAATCGCTTGCGCAGAACCTAAACCATTTGGATGCGTGAGGAATAGGACTGACGAAACAGAGGAAGAAAGTACTTCCAGCCGTTTGAGGAAGTTACACCTAGCTGTGATATAAATAAATAAATAATGCTGGACGTTTCACACATCATCATCTAGCCCCAAACTAATTAAGCTTGTATGTACTATGGGAACCATTACATATACTACTTATATACTTTTTGTTGTTTTCACTATGCATACACTACTTATACGAGTATACTTTTTGTTTGGAAATACATACATATAATACATAGAAACACCAGACCCGAGATAAATATTTGCAGATCATACAAATATTTATATCATTGTATGTGGATAATGATGATGGATTTTTTTCGACCAACACGGCATACAACGGCATCCATTTTTGTATGCCGTGTTGGTCGAATGGGGTTATGCCCCGACTTTCAATCTGAAGGTCATGAATCCCGGCCCATCGTTTGAATCCCGGCCGTGCATCGATGGATTTTTTGTTTCGTAAAATGTATATGCGCTATCGACGTCGTCTTTCCTATGGGCCTTGTTGATTAAGCTGAGACGATGGTTTAGGTGCTGGTTCGTACGCTTCGTACCTACGCTTCTATTCTTTTATAGGTAATATCTTTCGTAAGCCATGTTGGTCGAATGGGGTTATGCCTCAACTTTCAATGTGAAGGTTGTGTGTTTGAATTCCGGCCGTGCATCAATGGATTTTTCGTTTCGTAAAATGTATATGCGCTATAAAAAGAGCTCTTATCTTATTAGGAAACCCGCAGCTAAGTCAGCTCTACACGACGTATTGACGTAGTCTTTCCTGTGGGCCAGGCTGATTAAGCTGAGAGGATGGTTTAGGTGCTGGGCAAGCCTATTCCATCTCAAACAATGTCCCAGGCACTACAGCGTCCCGTTAAGTGTAGGCATGGATTGCCTCCTGACGCTGTATAAAATCATCTAATATAGATGTAAAGGCCTATGTTTTGTTTTCAATTCTTTAGTCATTACTTTCTTTCATCATGTAAAAGGGATTCTAATTTCATAGATTCGGATTACAACCTCTGTTATGTTTCACAGAGGCCATAAATAAAAGTTGGGGTCCCACAAATTACTTTCCCGACAAAAGGATCAGTAAACGCCAATAAAGCTATAATATTAAAACTTTTATTCAAATCTAATATTTACGTAAGTCGAGGTTCCCGAAGGAACGGCCGAAGTTAACAACCTTCGGGTTTAATTAGAGGATCGAGCTAATTCCCAAGTTTTGATGAATGCGATTTCACGGATACAGACCGTTCGCAGGTAAAGTAGGATCACTGGTTTAACACGACCGAGACGAGTTTGACGAGTCACCTGCTTTGAAAAAAAAGCCACCTGTGATGGAGCTTTCTGAAAATGAAAGCCGCAGCTTGTCTACACACTGTCTGTGTCTCCACACCTAGGGTATTGTGCGTTCTGAGCACAGATCAAGGGACTAATTTTAAAACTTAGGTTTGCAACCTGTCACGTATGTCGTGCTAATTTCTGTGTTTTGTTGTGTTCTGGCATACCTCCAACTACTCCATGAGAAGTGTTCTTTGATTGCTGCCCTAACTGATTTACCCAGTCTTTATTTTACCGTTTAAAGATAGCGGTAAGTACTTTAGTTTTGAACTCCTTAAAATGTGAACCCCTGTTATCTAGAAATAAAATACCTATTTCTAAGCCAACACAAACACATATAACACATATAACTCTAAGTTAACCAGCTACACTACCCGTAACCCCGCTTATCCCCGAAAGGGGGCAAGGAATAATTTCAAATTATTTCTGCCCCCTTCAGGAGATATTTTGATTTAAGCCCTTGTTTAGTAAATTGCTGCTAATACTGCTCTTCGTGTTATATTTGACTAATCACATCCTAAATATTAATGTGTAGTAATAGCCTGACCGCGGTAGTATGTAGGGTGATTTCAACGAGATTACACCGTGAAATTATTGAACTGGGCTCCCGTAATAAAGCTTTATTATAACTAATTGCTACAGGTCTTGTTAATGCGTGCTCTAGACCTCGCTGCGGCGCTTCCCGAAGAGGCCACAGAAATGTATGTATCAAGTACATGAAAGGCCTCCTTGAACCGCACTTCAAAATACTTTGACTATACGAGTATAGGTACAGCGAGCTATAGAACGAGCTATGCTCGGAGTTTCTCTGAAGGATAGAATCCGCAACGAGACTATCCGACATATAACCAAAGTTGTCGACATAGCTCAGAGAATCTGCAAACTGAAGTGGCAGTGGGCTGGCCATATCTGCCGAAGAACCGATAACCGTCGGGGTAAACGAGTTCTTGAGTGGAGACCGTGACTCGGCAAACGTAGTGTAGGACGCCCTTCGGCCAGGTGGAGTGACGATCTGCGAAAGGCTGCCGACAGAAGCTGGATGCGTCGAGCTGAGGACAGGGCGCAAAAGCGCGCACTAGGGGAGTCCTATGTCCAGCAGTGGACTGCCATAGACTGATGATGATGATGATAAGTATAGTAATTTCAAGAACTAATGACACAACACGACGACTACATTCTTGAGAAATACCATTATAGACTTCTCGTCAAAGTTTTAGTTTTATACATAATTAGGACCTGGGAAATTTCTACATCGCTTAGCGTTTCGCAAAAACCTTCTAAAAGTGATTGATGGCAATTTGCTTCCCAATTTTTCCTGCCGGCTCAATTTATCCACGATCTTATGCAGAATTTGTTCTGAATAAAATTAAATAATCCCATGGAGTGGTAATTTGTCCGTTATTTAAGGCGGATAAGGGTGAAAATCGGTTAATCTTTGATTTTGTGATTGTATCGCTGGTTCGTGGGAAAAAATATAAGGATAAAATTATGAATTATTTACGAGGAAAATTCGAAAATTACTGCGATATACCTTGAGTCAATGTGTTCTTGTTATAGAGAGAGATAGAAAATATTATAAGTAACCTCGTTAAAACAATAGAGAATAAAGGGTTTCATTACTAGCCCTTCGACTTCACCCGCTTATTTAGATAGATAAAAAAAAATACTTTATTGCACAATCTTTAAAAAGAGTACAAAAAATATCCTCTTTCGTGAATGCTTATGCAGAGTGGTTTCATTTTCTGTTGACAGTCTCCTCATAATGTAGATGATTTAATCCTTTAATTGTTCTACTAGCTTGATGCGGTTTCATTCACTGGAAGAAATTCCAATCGACGATGCTACATTGTACTCATACTATGTTGTATGTGACTATGAAAAACCACTGGTTATTATTTAGCATCGTACCGCAGAAACACCACATTGCTATCAAAATACTCGTTGAATTATGAAACAGAAACTATTAATTGTTCTGATGTACAAAATACAATAAGTTCATACTGTTTTATAGACAGTGACGAGTATTCCAATTGCATTCGATGCACTACCAAATGTTTATGTAGATTCATCCCCAAGATACATTCTCTGTAGTCAAGATTTAAAATAATTTCATCACTTTTTTCATCACATCAAGACATTATGTTTCGAAATGTTTATCCATATCAAATGAGAGGTAGACCAAGATAGGCATAGAAAAAGGTATATAAAATCCAGTATTAGTCCTATTGCAAAAACACTTCATGCGTGAAATAAAGTACTTAACCCGAGCTATTGAAGTGTTACCGAGCCCAGACGGTGGTCTGAAATGCCTCCTCACATTTGAATGACATGCAACAGGCTAGCTTTTGAAACGCAAGCAGCTTTTTCTTCGTACTCTTGAAAACTATTTCCCATATCTTGCTGAAGTGTGGATGAATGTAAATATTGCAAGCGAAAGAATAATAAAACCAAGCAACACAAAAAAGTAATAACTAAGTAGGTATGTATCGATAGAAAATTATCGAACTCAGTATCGCCAATAACCTTTTCCAATCGAGCTGTGAGCAAGAAACTCAACCTTCCAGGGGTATTAAACTGGCTTTAAAGTGAAGGCACATTTTTTTAACACCATGCGCATTGCACGTATTGAATGAAATCATCAGCATTCAGATACCTACCACATTAATGAAATAAGCTTTCATAATTCCCACGATTCGATTTGATTCGATTCGCACCGTACTGACAAAATGTGCCTGCATATCAAAAAAGTCTAGAAAATATGTATGGTAGTCGAAAAATATGAGCTATCATTGAAAATTAGGTGCTTATTACCGTAATATTACTCTTCTTCTTCTTAGTCGTTATCTTCATTACTGAAGGTCGTGTCTAGTCTGGTCGTGTCTAATATTACTCAGCATTATTAAATCCGAGAGTAAAACAATTCATAGTCAGAATACCAATGCCTAGCCTCGTATGAACCCGGTCATATGAAGTAACGCGTACTGTCCCAAATTTATTACACCCAAAGACTTTACAGCCAATCCATAAAGTGCGCTTATTGAGAGTGCATACAGCAATATTTTACGAAACGAAAATAAAATGAAAAATCACTGTACGGAACATGGATCAGACCCCCTAGATACGAGACCGTTTGATTCGGCTTACTTTTGTGCAACTGAAAATGCAATGAAACTTAACCTAAGCGATTATGGCAAGCGATAATAAAGTACGATAATAAGCTGAGAGGATGGTTTAGGTGCTGGGCAAGCCTATTCCATCTCAAACAATGTCCCAGGCACTGCAGCGTCCCGTTAAGTGTAGGTATAAATTTTATACAGCGTCAGGAGGCCATCTATACCTACACTTAACGGGACGTTATTTGAGATGGAATAGGCTTGCCCAGCATCTATCATCTATTAAAGATGTAAAGGCCTATGTTTTTTTTTTATAAAGTACGATTATCAAAGCCTGTCGGCGTTGCCAATAAACATATAAAATGTCTACCGCGACTTGGTGATACAGTCGTGATCCAGTTTGTTTATTAATAATACGTCGTAGCTCATCTCAAGAATTAATAGTTACATTACTTAGTATTTTTAAAGGGAGGCCTTTTGCCCTTGTTAAGCATTGGTGACGACAACGAGGAAATCATTAATAAGGTAATATTAGAATAGAATATAATAGAATAGAATAAAGTTTTATTTTCTCCACATCATATACAACAGTTACAATAGGTACTTAAATCTACATAATTTTATGTGGGTGAAAATACGGCTACCCCTCAGTATTTGCTCCAACAGCTCGAGAGTGTTGGAGCGCTGGTTTTCAATGTTGTAAGATATTATGACATGGTCGAACAGTGTGGTCTCGAATGAAAGACACCGATATATTTTTATCGTCAAATCTACTACATCGTTTGAAAATCAAACAGAGCAATTTAGGTATTTTTTTTTCTATAACATTTATTTTGTGGCTTTACGCAATTGGCATTGATATTTTTACGTTTGAATATGTGATATAAATTTATGTAAATAAGGCGAAGCCCTGACTTTATAAAACATTCTCATTTTAAAATCGAAATCAAATAAAAATTATAAATCTTTGCT
Source organism: Epirrhoe tristata (assembly GCA_951394285.1). Lineage (NCBI taxonomy): Eukaryota > Metazoa > Arthropoda > Insecta > Lepidoptera > Geometridae > Epirrhoe > Epirrhoe tristata. The sequence continues at coordinate 10,313,905 of OX596143.1, read as the reverse complement.
AATCTACCAAAAGTCGATTCAGCAAAGTTAAAGATTCATCTTTTTGCGAGTGTACCAAGTAAAATATCGATCATGGTTGCCTGTCAAATTCAGACCCATACTATTCAAAAATCGAACTTATTTTAGTTCAATTAATTCTGATCACAAGTACAATGAGGTCTTGACCCGTGTTCATAGTATCAGATTTCATTTGCCCCTGATAACACTTAGTTTGCTTCTGGTATATCAGCACTTTATCTAACCTCGATGTATCTGTATTCTGCACGTTCCTGATTGTAATGGAACTCCGATAGCTGCCACCATGTAAACAAATTACTTAAATTATTCGCAAGGTAAAATCAGTTTTCAATTTTCGCTTTCGAGAAAATAATCATATTTTCTTTTTCTGATGTCAAAGTGACCTAGTTTTTTATTGACTTCATAAAAATGATGAAAAAAATAGTATGGTAGGCAACGAACATTTTCAGAGGATTGTGTATTGTTAGGGGACAAGGTAGTGCTAGATGGTATGTCTTGTCTATCAATATTTTATTTATTTCATTCGAAAAAGATGACTTTTCAGAACATACTCGTAATACACACTTGTCTTAGAGACTATCTCTTATTTTTAAAAGTATTTGGCCCCGTAACAAGATAGATCACTGTGTATAACCAACTTTACCCATAAATGTAAAAAGGTCGATCCAATAATGAAATTGCAATTGACGAGGCGCGCACGAGTAATGGCGGCCATTGGACAAAAACAATACATTTCTGAATTTATTTTATTATTGTCACGTGATATGTGACGGATTTCCGAAAAGTTTTGTATAGAATTATAACGATTGGTTGTAAAGCTTAGCAAATTGTTTGAAATATTGCGTTGGCTTGTAATCATATCATTTTAGTTTTAATCATTTGAGCTTACTCTGTAAAATACAAAATTCTGAATCAGATCAGAACTTACTCTGTAAAATACCCATAGGTACACTTCGTTCAACGGATCTAGGCATACGTGAAGTTAGCCGTTTGTCTGCGCAGTGACAGCTTCTTCATACAAAATTGTGTTCTGCGCATCGAAACGGCTAACTTCACGAATGCCTAGATCCGTTGGGCGAACTGTACCTAAGTCATTATAATGGATAGCTTGCAACCTGTCACTATAAAATCACAAATATATCTGCTAAATGTAATCCCGCTCAAGCTGTGCAATGTATACCTACAGCAAGCACAGAAAATCAAGAGAGGAATTGCAGTTCCTTCATCCGTAAGATATCGTAAGATCTCTTGCTTCACATGTGGTCGTAGTGAACATGTTTGGGAAGAAGCACAGCAGTTATTTCTGTTATTGTCTTGCACTCCATACAAACTTCCAGACATTGCCAAAAGTTTGTTGTCTTTGGTGACAAACTGGGACATAGGTACAATTTTGATCTATCCCCCGTTGCTAAGTGGGTGACAGATCAAATTTTCAGTTTCCGTCTGTAATACTAGTTAGGCCTTTGCCCAGCAGTGGGACTGTACTAAAAGTAAAACAACAACGGTACATTCGCTGGTGTTAGGTACTCGTTGGATCCTAAAAGGACAAAAAGAATACCTATTAAAATGCCTATGAGGATAAATTTAAGTTGTCTTAAAATCACCGCATTTTCCCCCAACTTAATACAATATTCTGTCTTTTGGCAGTTCCAAAACCCAAACAAAAGTTTAAGAGCATTGTAAAACAATTTTACAACGCCCTAACATTTAATCGTTTGTAACATTGAAATGAAAATTTAAAAAGCGCCACTCCCGACCGATCGGATCCATGGACAACTTAGGCTCTGGACTAAAAACTCTAGGTTCTGCCATTCAAAAACAGTCAAATTCCACTGAATGTGTTATTATAACAATTATTTTACGTAAGAAGACAATGGGCTATATACAGGTGTAAAAAGACACACAACCAAATCCGAAAGGATTTTCCGAAAAAATCATTATATCCGGAGTAAACAGCGTTTGAAGATTACTGTTTGCGTTTGTACTGGGCGCGTTGTTTTATGTAGATTGCTGGATTTTGAGTTTTAACAGTTTTCTTCTTTTATAAATGAAATTATCAGGTAGGTATGGTCTTATTATGTTGTACTAGTAGTAAATAACCGAAAATAACACAAACAGATGTAGCTAAGTTAAAAAAAAATGCTTTTTTTTCTCTCTAAATATGTTTAGAATTATGGTCTGATTGCAACCCCTCAGTTTTCGGTACCAGTCTTTTTACACCCTGTATATAGCTTGAAAAGAATTTTTTGTACAACTTTATCAATAATCATTCCTCAAACAACAGATTTTAAGTAACACTACTAATACTATATAGGTACTATTTAGGAGCGTGACGTAATAGCACTCTTGTACTATAAAATAAAATTAGATGACGTCATACCCAACCTTTCCGTGTCCAAGTCTTTATCCTCCATCTCCGATGCGATGAAATTGTGCTCTTTTAGCGGCAATGGAAGTTTTATCTTATCTTTTATGTACCTCGAAGATCGTTAAATGGAACTATTAGAGAAAAGTATGACTGTTGGGTTAGAAAATAAGGGAAGAAATCGAAGGTAAGGTCGTGAATGATCTTAGAAAGTCTTTTTGAATCTTTTTAAGATTTTACGGTCTGGTATGTAAATAGATCTTACATTAATAAATTTTATCTTCAATTACCTGCAGTATTGTAAGGTCTAATCATCGAATCTCTCAAGGTCTGTTTAAAATGTCTACAGGTAAAAATAGATAGATACCTATTTATTTTGCAGAAGCTATCATTTAATACACAACAGAAACCCATGGACATGCCACTGACTACCCCCCTTAGACACCTTCAAAGGATATGGAATAAGTAACATAAACAAAGATCTGAGCGAATGTCTACCGCGCCTTGGTGATACAGTCGTGAACCTGTTCAGAAACCCAATCGGTTTTTGCACGAAAGGAGCCTCATTGAGGCGCACTTAATATCCTTTCACCACATTGGTTCGAAATAACTGGTTTCCCGATAAGAAGAATAAGAAGAAGAAGAATTGAAATCTAACTGATAGTTTGATGACCATTGTCCATAATATAACATCAGTGTGTTTTTTCTTCGGGTGGGATAGGCAACTTCTTCTGTCTGATTTAAGTCTGGAGTCTTCAATTATCTAAAACCCTTCCTTTGACAGTTGGGTTAAATAAACTCTACATAAGAAAATGTTTGCTTGATAGTCTTATATCTAAAGTAAACTTAAAATACTACTTATTATACTGTCAAATAGGTATCCACCTATCTAACGCTATCTAAACCTATCTAGAAATAAGTTGTTGTGTCCTCTTTTACCCTGTAATTATGGGAACACTAGACCTAAGACATTTTGTTTTAACTCTTGTATGTAAAGTGTACACTGTACACCCGTGTTGGATCCCTATTAAATAAAATAAAATAAAATAAGTTTTTTTTTTAAAGTACAGGTGTTATTGAAAGTTCATTACGTTCCAAGTTTAAAATTCCATAGAAGTATCGAGTGGCAAGCACGTTAGCGTTTTCATGGCAGTCTGGAGGTTGGTCGTGCGTCTACGGGAGACTTCATCGTTGCCTCGTGCTTGGAATTTTTATGAGCTTTTGCTTCAATTTTATTACATAAGATCCTTTTTAAGTAGATTAGGGTGAAATTGAAAGAAATAACCAACAACAGCCAATAATTAGTGTTGACCACGGACAATGGATCCTCGTGTCGGTTTGCAACCTTAGATTTCTGTTGGAGTTTTGAAATGACAAGCCGCCATGTTTTTTCAAAATCAAATTGACGTGACATACATAACTCTAAATTCACTTCAAATTATGTAAATTTGAGTGAAGTGAAACAGTTGCCATTATTAAAAAGAAAAAGAAGAAGAAACTAAGAAGTGAAGTGAAACCAAGAAGAAGAAGAAGACTAAGCTAAGATGTTACTGATTGGGCGGTATAGTCGCTCAGCGACAAATCCCTTTTCTTTTTTTGTAAATAAAATAAAAAAATAAATCTTCGGTAGAATAGTCAAAAAGACATTTGAGTTTAGGCAAAAACATATTTTTATATAGCGTCAGGAGGCAACCTATGCCTACACTCAATGGGACGCTGTAGTGCCTGCATTAGGCGATTTAAAATCTACCACTCGAGGGAAACTGCAATCAAAAAGAACATACTTTTTCATAGGAGTAATAAAAAAGGTATTTTTTAACAACATTCAATCTAGTACCATTCAATTCACTATCTAAACCACGGACTAGTTGTGTATGTTTTTATTACACTAAAGTAACATGAAACAGTTCAATCTCACGAAGGTTGGTATTATTTGTGTTTGTGCACATGCACGTTGTTTTGTGTGCGTAAGCGTCGGAACGCTCCATGGACGAATAAGCACTCAGTATCGCTTACGCACATAGAAACAGATCTACACGCACAATTATGACCAACCCGCCTTCGTAAAACAGAACAACTGTACGGTTCGCGTGCCTCGCGTGACTGGGTGCCGTTTTGCAGAATGTCGGTAATTAGAGCAGGCTTCATTTCATTCGGATCTATCCGGCTGAGTGAGCTCGTTACTCGATTTGTTTCTAGATTCTGGCACTGCAACACTGTTTTCGATCTGACTTTGTTGTTTTAGGGTATGTTTATGTCTAAGTAAAAGTCCCGTGGGCCAGCATCACCAAGCACTTTTAGATTTCTGAATTATCCTTCAGTCATCTTCCGAAGGCTTTCATTTCTTTAAGGCTCTGAGAGTTTGTACCGAAAGGTACTGTTTATACTTCCAACACAGTTGTGTGATCACGACTAGTTTCCTTTTTGTTTGCTGCAGTTGAAATTTACGCATTTATTTGAGTAAAAGTTTTAATATTATCATATAGTGTGAAAAAATTAACTATTTTTGCACGATAACACGGAAAATCTCTTCACATAATTTGCGTTAAAAATTCTCAAAAAATTATAATAATTTAATGACTTGCGCATGTAGCCATGATTCTGAAAACATTGTTCGTGTAAACGGCCATTCGTGGCCTCAGAATGGCCCGTAAAATGCCTTTTATGACTGGACAGCAGCCCGTCCATTATTCCACAATTTTGGTGGAGATATTAAATTAATCGACATTTCTCATTTCACTACAATTCCACAATAGAATTTGGGGAGGGTTATAGGCGCGCGAAATATCGCCACTACAATTTAATATTTACCTCTAGGGAAGATTCTTAAAACTAGTTTTTATCTTTACGCTTTTATTTCTACAGATTCAGACAATCTAAAAATCAACGGAACGCACGTGCTTAGGTTATTGTTTTAGACTTTACCAGCACCTAAACCGTCCTTTTATCTCAATCGGAATCTTCACAGGAAAGGAATCTTTGAAAACTGCTGACTAAGCGAATTTTTTCACTGATGTTTTCCTTCACCATTAAGTTAGAGCATTCAATTGCACAAACACATTACAAATGCACACTTAATTGATAAACTGTCTGATTTCAATCTCGCAATCTTCTTTTATGTGACAGATCCAAGTAGGCCATCGCCGCAAAAGTTCAGCTCAGCCTCTAGGGAATATTTGAAGGTATAATATAATTTATCGCTTTGAATTGGTTCTTTGATCTCTCGTCAAATCTCTGTAGGAGTGACCACACTTCACGTAATGATCACAAGGGTGACTTCAGGCTATGAGATGGAGGATAAATGCAGATGATTTGTTGACCACTCAGTTTGCTGATCAAACAACCTTGATCTATTGTATCAACGATCTTTTTGTAAAGACACAGGGTATCCTAGTGTGGGGGCTAGTTAACATACCTACATAATTTAATTGAGTAGTACCTAGTCATTATATTAAGCTACGCTAAACATACAACTTGTGTTAAATTATGTCACAAAAACAATGTACTTACATGTTTTGAAACCTAATAAATATAAATATAAAACAGTGTGTTGTTATTAATAAGTAGGGCTTTTAATTCTTAAATTACTTAGTTTTAAAAGTTTGGGAATAAAACAATCATGGATATAATTGGGTTGGTTTAAACTAAAGGACTATTTACCGTTTAGAGATTGGCAGTCAATATTGCATATTGTTCTCGATCTTTAGCGAGTCTAAATAGGTCGGCAGCACTCGCTATCCCCGTCCATCTCTGATGTTCCACAACCAAGACTTCTTCCTCCGACCAACCCGCCTCTTGCCGGTGTCTTTTCTCATCATTATCAGTTGAAGAAGGTCATATCTTTAGTGTCTTATGCTATGTCCTAAGTAACTGACTAATGTGGTATTCAAAATAATAAAATATTTATTTTAGTTGTGAGAAAGTTGAGTGTGATTTAAACTTTTTTCATCAATAACACAGATTTATTGAAGCTATTTCAATTTTATGATTGCTTTAGATACAAAGTTGTTTTAATGTTTATAGTTGCAACATTATTCTTAGTTTTTACAGAAATAATTATCCATTAAAATTCAATGTTTTATTATCAATCTGAATCAATTATTACGGTACTCGGGAATACAGAGCTATAACATTTTGTTATTTGTTTACGATATTTAAATCTTTATTGTTTTACCCGATTTCAAAAAAGAGGTAGGATCTCCATTTTTTACGTTTATTACAACCCCATAATTTATAAACCGATTAGAAAAACATTTTTCGTTTGGGATGGTATCAAACTTCCGCTTTGGTTCCATTTCAATTCGACGAGAAAATAAAGGGTGTAAAAATAGGGGTCCAAAATTTTTACGTATGTACTAAGCTCCAACATAATACAAAAATTGAAATTTTGGTTGATTCATTGAAAATTCTCTTATAGAGTTTTTTTTTTTAGCAATACAGTATACTAAAAACGACTAAACCCAAGTGTCATTTTACTCTATTCTACATTTGACCTGGATCAGTTGACCTATCTATAGATCGTTTCTAACGATCCTTAGATAGCTTGACTAATCCTGTTGTATTTTGTAAATATATGTAAATATGTTTCTGTAAATAAAGTTAATGTATATATGTGCATATATACTTCTACATTAGAGATAGGGTGTTCAAAGTAAGTAGGTTGGTAAGAGCCTCTACAGTACTGTACAGATAGGGTAGTAAAAGTATTGTTGGTAAGCCCCAACTCCACTTTTGCTAAAACAAATGGCGTCCGCCGTTCTTCAAAAACCTCTATCTTTAAAGTTAAATTAAAAACTCGCCTACCTTTTTTCCAGGCGAAGTGTAGAAGTTTCCCTATTGGAAAACACGTCAAACATTCCTGAGTAGCTGTTTTTCTTGGACTTATCTAAGACTTTCGAAGTTGGCAGCTGGCGGACTAGGGAGAAACTTGGGGAAACTCTAGATCCCTGAAAAACGGAGTACGTTGTTCTTGTTGCTTTGCGTTCGATAATAATGATAAATGCAAAAGTGATCGTGTCAAACCTGCTTTTCAGTACAACTGGTACAACCAGCGATAAGAAGGCTGTGGATTAAGAGTTCCTAATTCATCACGTTGTGTGGAAAATTTACCAGATGAAGTAAAAAATTTAAAGTTTTACGAGGTAAACGAACAAGTTTCTGTGTGTGTTTCATGTTAATTAAGAATGTTTACTCGCATGTATGTAATAGGTACGCGTAAATTTAACGTAAGTGCATTGAACCGTAGCACAAACTAGGTAATGAGTGCTGAGGGTTCAATGCACTGTGTGTGTATGCAGCCATGGAGTACCTATACGAATACTCCATGATTCTATGCCTTCGTATTGCACAAAGGGTTGAGATGCATCGCATTCTATTAACATAATTATGACTGCTTTTTGAATTACGCTCGTGGAGGCTTTCAAAATTTTCGTTCGTTCGTTCAAAGTTGCATAATATGGATGTTTTTGAGTTTGGTTGTTATTTGCAACGAATGTATGAAGTATTTTTGAGCGCAAAAGGGATGTTCTATGTTTTATAAGGATATGTGGGTATCTGTTTGTGGTATTGTAGCTTCCAACGGAGTTCCAAGTATCTATTCTTTGAAACGGTTGCCTTCTGATGCTGTAGGTATAAAATTAGATAGCCTATCAGAATTCCCATGTAGCAAAATGACGCTATAAATCATCTATCTCGTAAAATGTACAGTCATATGCAATCCATCAACCAACAATAAAAAGAGCATTTATGTAAATAAATATTCAAACATGTTGGTGTATTATTGTGTACTAATGTTATAAGTACCGGAATGCAAAATACACAAGTATTTCCCAATTGTCACAGCGTTGACGTAGAATATGAAGCAATTTCTGTATTATACGAGATACATGTTTTTACAGTTTGTTACTTTTCTAATAAACATAGACCGTCTTATTACAAGAAAATAAACCGAGTTTAGACTAAGACTAACTAAAAACTGTCCCTAGAAAAACGATCTTAAAATACTCGTACATAGAACGCTTTTTGTGGTAACAATTTTGTTTTGAAATGTGTCAGCATGGGGTTTAACTAAGGTTTAACCTTTATGTAATAAGCAGCATAATGTTTTTTTTTTCAGAACCATACAGTACAAAAATAGAGATAAATAGGTACCTAGTGACTGTTCAAAGTATGTACCTAAGTTCAAATATTGATCGAAGGTTCAAATTAATTTGTGTTGTTGGAAAAAAGGAGTCAAACACAGAACGTGTTTGACTTTACTTACACACCTATGTGTTTTTTTTTGTTAACTGATTGCAAGTAAACTACAACACGATAGGCACAGAAATAATAGAAGAGATAACTCTAATCTCGTGAGAGTCAAAATACGAGTAGATAGAAAAGAAAGAAATAAAGTACAATTTTTTCAAGCAAAGTTACTAAATAGTACAATTTTGCTAAGTAAATATTTTTAATATTAATACGATTTGATTCGATGATACACTCGCCATTTTGAGTCACATAATAATCTACTTTTACCGACGACCAAAAGCGATTATAATTATCTACAGATCGATGGTATAATGTTACTCTCTGTGTTCAATATTGTGATGCATGACAAACCTAAACGCATGAGTTGCTGATTATGAATACTGTAATGTATAGCTATTGTCTCAAGCGCTTACGTCACGGGAACACTGTCAACATGGCGGTTGGACAGAACGGTCGTGTGACTGTATGAGTGGTGAAGTGTTGATGAGCCGATTATTGTTATTAAGAAATGATCTCCAATCATACTAAATATCTCGACATTACACATACCATAAAGGCGTATTAGCTTGAGCATCGATTTGATACGTGCATAGATATTTATCGATTTATTTGAAAACACACTCAGAAACATCAAAAAATATACCTACTCGTGTAGATATCTCATTGCTGACAACTATTAATAGGTACATACCTAGTACCTACCTATATAATCACCTGGATTTAATTCCAGTCGGCATAAATGATGCTTCACTCTCCACGTAGTTCTTTTCAGAGCTGTTTCCCTGGCTTCTTTATACGACATGACAGCTACTTTATACCCAGTTGACTTAAAAAAGTACGTGAGTGTCGTGGAACCTCCGTGGAACACTCAGTTGGAACGAAGTATCAACTTTGACATTTGGCATTTGTCAAATAAATTATTTTCAAATATTTATTAATTTTTTTAAAATCCTAGAAACGCAATAATCTATGGACTGTTTCACGTCTGCGCACTTCGCACTGTGACGTTTTGACCTATGTATATGTCGTGACGGTGAAATCGAACGCTTTTTTTTCTAACCTCGATCCTCGATACCGTCCGAAAAGGAACTTCGTTCCAAAAACCAATGTTTTTTGAGTAGAGAAGTAAAAAAATCGTAGAAAATACAACTTTTGTCATCCAAAGCTTCTAATAGCAAACTTTATCGGGAACATCGATATGATAGGTAATTATTCAATGATCAATTCTGACTGATTCACATTATTAGCTGGCATTATGATAATCACAGTATATCAATTATTCCATGTTAGTTTGATGCACGAGCTATCATTATTCCACTGTCCTCCTGTTCTCCCACTTTTAGTAGAGTTGGAACAGGTTTTTTTTCACTCTGCTCTATTAGCCGTCATCTCAACATTCAATTCTTTCTTCCCCAAATGGTCTTTCACTCAGTCCGTCCTTCTTCTGCCTGCCTCTCGTATCATCTCTGCCACTAGCTAACACTTATAATTTCCTAGAGTCAGTTAAAAAAAGTACGTGAGTGTCGTGGAACACTCGGTTGAAACGAAGCAAAGAGTACTTTTCTGTACTGGGAATTTCAACTTTGACATTTGGCATTTGTCAAATAAATTATTGTCAATTAGGTATTCTAGAAACGCTCTTTCGTAATAACAATGTTACAATCTATAAACTGTTTTGCGGCTGCGCATTTTGCACTGTGATGATAAGACATATACATGTGTCGTGACGCAAAATCAATGACCTTTTTTTCATCTAGCCCCCATACAATACCGTCCAAAACCTTTTAAAAAATAGGGGATATTCGCTTGCGGCTCAGTTGATAAGCACATCACGACTCAGTTTGCATTGGAGATTTTCTAGCGATAAAGGCACTTCAATGGCACAGGATACGAAAAAGTGGCGTGAAAATGAGAAAGCCTAATACTCAGCATCAGGTGGATACGATTATACAGGGTGTAAAAAGACGTCTACCGAAGCCGAAAGGGGTAGGTACAGCATCCCAACACAGAACTAAATCCAAAAGGATTTTCCGAAAAAGTCATTATATCCGGAGAAAACCGACCTCGCAAAGCTGGTCGAGCGTATGTACTGGGCGCGTTTTTATACGTAGATTGCTGGATTTTGAGTTTTAATTGTTTTTTTCTATTATAAATGAAATGATTAGGTAGATATGGTCTTATTATGTCTAGTAGCAAAAAACTAGAAAATAAAATAAAGTGACGTAGCTAAGCCTAATTTTTTTTGCGTTTTTTTTACGATAAATATGTTCAGAATCATGGTCTGATTGCAATCCCTCAGTTTTCGGTAGCAGTCTTTTTACACCCTGTAAAGATAGACACTTCCATGTTTCATATGCGTTCACAGGCTATGACCGTTACCAACGTTTCGTTGAGCAAAAACCGAGCATCCCGAGTATGTCCGAATACACATTTATCAAAAGGCGAAACTAGCAATAAAACGTACTTGTTTGCCGAAACGCAATAAAGCCTTTAACAGTTTCCAAATGAACTTTTTTAATTACACTTCCTATTCGGTTTTGAAATGCTGACATTCTAAAATGCATTTTTTACTGCAGATGGAATATATTTTTGCGTGTATGTGTCACTTGTTGCAAGTTCTAGACTGCTGTATTTATTCTTAAAAATCCTACAAAGACTTTTCAAAGTACAAAAGCGCTTAGTTAATAGTAGCACTAGCAGTCACCCATCCATTTTATACAGACAATGCTTTACTTTTCTGATCTATCAAGACCGACTTGGCAAGATAAGACCACGAGTGCTTCGTTCTACCATTAAATAAGGTTGCATTTTGGAACGAAGTTCCTTTTCGGACGGTATCGAGGATGGAAGCTAGAAAAAAAAGCGTTCAATTTTACCGGCACAACACATACATAGGTCAAAACGTTACAGTGCGAAGTGCGCAGACGCGTTACAGTCCATAGATTATGCATGGCTAATACGAAAGAGCGTTTCTAGGATTATTATATTTGACAATATTTTTTTTAACAAATGCCAATGTCAAAATTGAAAGTTCGTTCCATCCGAGTGTTCCACGACACTCACGTACTTTATTTTGTTTCGCGTTTGGTGCTAGGTATTGGGTTCGTTAAATAAAACACATTATCCGACATATAATTTGTATTAAATCAACAATATCCTTATTCTTTACAATTCTTTGGCGTAATTATCAGCTCGTTTAGGTACATTTAACTATATTTAATTTACTTTAAATTCACATGTTATCCGCCAACATTAGCCTAGACACCTACTTAATATTTATTATTTTTTACAGGTTTTTTATAATTATTATTTAATTTTATATAAACCTATGTGTTGTTTGCCCAAACTATTATTAATACTAACGGTGTTATTTGGCACAACGGTTGTTTGGCTGCTGCTGATCCTGGAGATGTCACTGGAACAAAAATAAACATTTATATTTTCAAAAATTCAATCAATATTAAGGGTTTTTTTATCCAGTTTTTTATAAGGAGTGGATGCACAATTGACGAGTGATAGGAGTGAGTGGAAGAAGACATGTTGTGCCGACCCCACTTAGCGTGGGACTTATCCCACGCTAAGTGGTACTTATCTCCCTGACCTTAGTCAGGGAGATGATGATGAAGGGTTTTTTATCCAATTAGTGCTATATCTAGTACTTAAAGAGTACGTAAAATAAAATGCTGCTCGTTATTTTTTTTTTGTAAATGTTAATGTACAATGGCTGTACACTACAGGGTGTAAAACAGGTTTTATTGAGTAGGTACTCAATAAAAATAAATATAACTACCTACATAAATACATTATACAATGCAGTTGAAGCAACTAAACCAAATCAAACAAGATAACTAAATATCCTTCCTCATTATGGAATAAACTAAACTTAGATCTTTACATCTTTATTAGATGATTTATACAGCGTCAGGAGGCAATCCATGCCTACACTTAACGGGACGCTGTAGTGCATGGAACATTGTATGGGATGGAATAGGCTTGCCCAGCACCCCCCCCCCGATGGATTCCAATCTTGACGCGATGGGGGGGCTTAGTAACCGTGGTTTGGAGGCCCACGGTGAAGCGAAAAGGAATCCCAGGCGGGGACGCCCTGGTGGCCTGGGTGGTCTGGCGGGTAGGGTCGCGGGTGAAGAGGCGTGTCGGTGTTTCGTTGCCGCTCGCCCTATCTCCCGCGACCCAACGGTGGCGCACCGTAAGATGCGTCGGCGGCGGGGCCGCAGTGGAAGAGGAGTGTCGGTGTTACGTTGCCGCTCTCCCTGTCCTCTGCGGCCGTTTTTGGAGGCTTCTCCACGCGCACCTCTTTAATTAGAGTGCGCAGTGGACGAAGGGAGCGGAGAGTGAGTAGCGGACGCAAGGTGTGGGGGCACCTTCGTCCGCCTTGCACTACTCACCACTATGCGGGGCCGCCTTAAGGGCGGGGATCGCCAGAGGGGGACTGGACGTAAAGGCTGTGCCGGTTTCCCAGACCCCCTCCATTCCAGGCGACGCCGGAATGACGCTGGGTCGTTTAGTGGGTATACCGGGAGTCCCCGGGGAGTCCCACATACCCCTCTCGCCCCCCCGGCGGAGGGGATGCGTAATGCATTTTTCCCAGCGAGAAAAAAAAAAAAAAAAAAAAGGCTTGCCCAGCACCTAAACCATCCTCTCAGCTTAATCAGCCGCCCACAGAAAAGACGACGTCGATACGTGTGGAGCTGACGAAGCTGCGGGTTTCCTCACGATTTTTTCCTTCACCGTTAAGAGCTCATGTTATAGCGCATACAAATGTTACGAAACGAAAAATCCATTGATGCAAGACCGGGATTCGAACCCACGACCTTCAGATTGAAAGTCGAGGCACACCCCACACCAACACGGCTCCATAATGGAATAGGTACTCGTGTAATTCAATTTTCCTCGTAAGCAATCCGCCATTGTAACCGGAGCTAACACGAACGCTGCATTACCGATAGATACATACATTTATGTTTTTTTAACCAATCGCTATTCAATTACATACAAGAGAATTGCCACGAACGCGTATCAACGTGCGCTGAATATGACGCCAGTTTGGCTGAAGCTTAACTTCCTCACGTTGTTTTCCTTTGGGTTGCACCTCCACTTTATATCCAAAAGTCGTGGGTTCGAAACCCGGCCGTGCATCGACGGATTTTTTTAACATGAGCTCTTAACGGTGAAGGATAACATCGTAAGGGAACCCATAGCTTAGTCAGCTCCACGTGTATTGACGTTGTCTTTCCTGTGGCTATGGCCGATTAAGCTTAAGTGCTGGGCAAGCCTATTCCATCTCAAACAATATCCGAGGTACTAGAGCGTCCCGTTAAGTGTAGGCATAGGTTGCCTCCTGACGCTGTAAAAATCATATACTAAATATGTAAAGGCCAATGCGCAAATACATTTTCCAAAAAGATATATCCAGATTATATATGATGTATCCAGGATTCGGCCGCCGGATTATTTCCTCATTCTGCCTATCATGTATCCATACTATCTCTCTGTTTGTCTGTTTGTTACGCGTTCACGCCCAAACCGTTGAACAGATTAAGCTGAAATTTGGCATAGTTAAAGGTTGTATCCCGGGGAAGGACATAGGCTACTTTTTATCCCGAAAAAATTAAAAAAATTCCGTAGGACCGCGGGTCACACCGCGGGAGCGCAGCTAGTAAATAATACGACTCATGAGTTGCTCATTCCACTTTTATATTCTAAGAACGTTTAAGCAAATCGATTCTTTCAACGATCAATTTCTACCATCATTCGAATCCCTCATTTTATTAGCGTTTAAAATAACTATATAACTTCAAAGATTACGGCATAAGTTTTCAAAATCAAATACGAGCACTTAACAAAATCTTAGTCGGAATGACCTGTACATAAAACACCATACGCATCCGTTGCTCGTTTCCCGAACCGTTTTAGCTGGTGTACAACTGTTTCAGATTTTATGTCAGTTTTATAGCGTTCTTAAAACTTAGTGCGACGTGTTTACAGAGAAGGCTATCAAGTCATTTGCGATGTAAGTATAAAAATATTGCGTTAACTGACTTTTAAACAAAAAATCATAAATAAACTAACGACCAAAATATAGTCATCTTTGAGTTTTTAGTTGTGACTTATTTTTTTTTACTTAAATTGAATTGCCGCCTGACTGCCCACCTGTCAGCCTGGGTGCACACACACTACCACACAATGAGTCTGTCAAATACCTCGGGATGCACCTGGACCGCAGATTGACCTGGCGGGCTCATCTACAGAAAAAGAGAGACGAAATAAACTTCCGATACCGAAACCTACAATGGCTACTAGGCAGAAACTAAGTCCTGAGCTTAGACAACAAGCTCCTGGTGTACCAGGTGGTGCTGAAGCCTGTATGGACCTACGGCGTACAGCTTTGGGGATCAGCATGCAAGTCAAATGTGGCTATAATACAAAGAGCACAAAATGGCATCCTAAGAAACCTATCGAACTGTTATAACGTAAACAAGAAATCAAGTTTTAAAAAAAGATTTATTTTGAATTAGTAAATATAATATTATTTACGAGTGCTCTGATTGGGAGCTGGGACCGGACTGCCTGACTGAGGGGTATGGAAGGGAAGGCTGAGGTTTAGAAGTGCTGATGAAAGGGAATAGGTAAGGAGTATCATATACATAGATAGGGATATAACACCTCCCCGAACAAGAGTAAACTTACTGAAATGAAGTAAGTAAGTTTACAATAGGGAAAATATAGGGAAATAAAAGAAAAGAAAGTTAAGGAATGGTGATAGGACAAGAGCACACGATTTTACATTTTTAAATATAAAGTTAACTGTAGTTATTCTAATTGGTTCTTAGTCTAGGTAACGGAATTTCTTCCGGTTCTCCTTCAACATTTGTAGGAGGTTTTTTACATAAAGACGAAACATTATAATTATTAATTTTACAGATGAAATAAATGAAAAACAATATAAAAGAGACTACTAGGATTAAAGTGAGAATAGGAAAGCTAATATGGTTTGAAAAGAGATATTTTCTTTGTTAATAAATTTATTGACAGCTTCATTTTCTTGATTTTCTAAAATCTTTAGATCTTTTAGACTTTCTAAATTTACATTGGAAATGGTAACTGCTGTCGTGTTTACATAGATCTTATTAAATGTGTTAATGTTACAACATTCGTAATTGATTAGGTTAAAATCTGGGTTTACATGAGGGATATTAATTTCTAGATTATAATTTGCCAATAGTTTAATATTTCGGCAGAAGGCCATGCATTGTGGTTGCAGTGATAATATACCTGTTCCATTTATTTTTATTTCTTTAATATCCGAATCACATTGAACAGTTAATTTAGTAGGCTGAGTTTGTACAAATATCCATTTGTTTCGGCCAATACTTTGCCAAACATCTATGTTACCGTGGATAAATTTTGTTTCACATTGTAAAGGTAAAGTTTTAATAATTTTGGTTATTATTTCAATTTCACAAATAGGATTTGTAACTGACATTATACTAGAAACATCACAAATGAGAGCTCCTTTGTACAGAGTTTTACAAGTTGTAAAATCATCTAAAGTAATATAAGTAGTTCTATCTTTACTGAGAGCTACAAGATTCTTAGTGGGTATAATCATAGCATAAGATCCAGGAGAATTAATATTATGAGATACTGGAACTGGTATCATTTTATAAAGATCATAATCAACATGATACACTAATGGAATTCTTAGCATAAATACAATTTTATTAGAGACATAACATGCAGAAAGTTCAGACACACCTAACAATAAGTTTATATTACTTAAATCTATACTTACAGGAAATTCTTTATATTTAGGAATGTGTTTAATGTTGTTCTTTAACTCTTCATACAATTTCCTAGGAGTAAGAATTGAAGGATGCAATATGTTATTATTTGCGAACAAAATAGAATTGATAATGTCTTCTATTTTAAAAGACAAAGTAAGTAAGCTAGAGTGTAAAGTATTCAAAACTTCATCGATTTTGACTCTGAATAGAAGTTCATTTGTCGTTACAGATACATTTTTCAAACTTAATGATAACCTATTCATAGCGTCATTCAAACGGGCCTCATTATTAGATATAGTTACTAAGGTTTCATTCATTTTTACAATAGCAGTTTCAGATAGAAAAATATTTTGTTTGATTAAAGAGGCTAATTTTTTAGAGTCAAGTTCTAACGTTTGTATGGCGTTATGATACATATTAGAATCGTTCTCATCCATTGTGCCGAACATTGTTTTCATGACAGAGCCTATGCCACCAAACCAAGCGGACCTTTTCGACTTAGATGATATAAGATGGGATATCGCATTAAAGTCACGAAGAGTGTCATCAAAGATCGAGGTAAGTGGTTGAAGCATATTATGACATTGAAAGTCATTAGTGGCTTCATTTTGTTTACATAAAGATTTTGTGCTTCTAAGACCATTGTCAATATTTATTAAATGAGGTTTTATAAAATTTAAATCTTCAGGAATAATTAAATAGATATGGTCGTTTACTAGTTTCAGATTGCTGACAGGGTTGAAGAAAATGCCAGGATTTTTAGATAACGGTTGGACCAGTTGCTGAGCCAAGGACGTCGCAAGGATTAACGTTGGAATTCTGTAAGTTCGAATTAAATGTTAGCTAATGATAACTTATTCAATAATTATAGCTAAGTACGTTATACCTAATTGTATATGCCTTACCTAATAAATGAATTTGTAAGTAAAGTTTTAGTAGAAAACTGACTAGATCTTAAGATCTAGGGATCTCCACTTCAGCTAACTTTACTTCATCAAAATGATGTTTAATTAATCGACGATTTATGAATAACGAAAGGGTATTATTACCATGAACCTTTGCGACTTTGTAGGGTCCTTTCCACACGGGGGACAAGGCTTTGCGTAATCGTAGATGATTCTTTAAATAGACATAGTCACCTACTTTATATTTTATAGGGCGTGTGTGTTTGTCATAGTACGATTTAGATCTTTCTTTGGATGCTTCAATATTTTGGAAAGCTTTTTCACGTGAGATTTTGAGACGGTGTTGAAGCATCTTTATATACTCGGGGTATGTTACGTCGGAGCGCGAATCAAAGACTGAGTCAGGAATATGTGGTTTGTGGCCAAATATGAGTTCATATGGAGTAAATTGAGTGGTAGAATGTACACTACTATTATAGGTAAGCATAGCAGTATATATGTATTTATGCCAATCATTTTGGTTATCATTTACGTATGATTTCAGGTACTCTTTCAGGGTCGAGTGACTTCTTTCTAGAGCCCCTTGTGTCTGCGGATGATAAGGTGATGACCACAATTGTTTTATTTTTAGAAATTCGCAGGTTCTTTTGAAGAGGTCTGCGGTAAAGTTTGTGCCTTGGTCAGTAAGAATTGATTTTGGGATCCCAAACAGGGATATGAAATGTACTAGACATTCACAAGATTCTTCTGCCGTAGCATTAGAGATAGGATAAGCTATCGAGAATTTAGTAAGGTCGTCCTGAAGGGTAATTATATATTTAAGCTTGTGAAGTCCAGCTTCAGGCATTGGCCCGACGATGTCAAGGCTGATTCGTTCAAAAGGACGAGTAGAAGTAGTAGTGATTTGCATCGGTGCTTTATTTACCTTTCTTAGAGCTTTATTAGTTTGACACAATTTACATACTTTTACATAATTTTCTATGTCAGAACGCATGTTTTTCCAGTAATACCTTTCTTTAAGTCTGTCATACATTCTGTTGGAGCCTAGATGTCCGGCTATAGGAATATCGTGATTTTCTCTAAGAATTTTACTTATTTCTGTAGGAACGGGATAAATGATAGTATTTTTATGGATGTTAATAGTTATATTCGTATTGTTGAATAAATGCATCAACATACCGTAGATTTTGATATATGAGACTTGTTCAAAAGGATTTTTAAAGTCAGATACAGCGATGTCATTTATTGATCCCGTGAGAATGATGTCATCTCTTGCTGATTTAAGAGTTTTGAAAATTTCAGGATAGGTACAACTTTCGAAATAGTATACTTTTGTAAATAATAAGTAATATGTTTTTCCTTTCAGGTTAAGCTTTTTAAAAGAGTGAAGTTCTCTTTCTTCTTGGAGGATGTTCATCGAGTCGTCATCGAGTGTGGACATAATGTCTTGCAAATAAGGATTAGAATCATCGAAGTCAATAGATACAGGGATTAGAATAGTTTTAGAATTACTTTTTAGGAGGTTAGTATTACACTCCTTTATTTGAACATTAAAGTTTTCATTTTTATTAGCAAATGCTTTAAGGAATTCGGCGTAATCTTTGCTAGAATTAGTAGGTTGGTCTACAATAGGGGTCTCTTCAATTGGTTGACTGATAGGGTTAGGTGGAGATGGATTCGGTGGACTTGGAAGATTAAGAGGGCTGAAGTCTAAGTTCTCTTCTCTTAATGGACTGAATTCGAGGGCTTCCAAGTCTGCAAGGTCGTCGAGAACGTTTTGTGGGATTTCAGGAAGACGATCAGTAGTTCCTGACGTTGATGGTTGTGGATCTTCTATGCCATCTACGACTGGATTTACTGGAAAACGCGATAGGGCATCGGCATTATGATTCAATCTTCCCTTTTTGTATTGAAAATCATAATCAAATTCTTCTAATTTTAATCTCCATCTAACAAGTTTAGAACCCGGGTCTTTACAATTGAAAAGCCATTTGAGAGGCTGATGATCAGAGTAGATGGTAAAGTGACGACCATAAAGGTAAGGTCGGAAAGTCTTGGTGCCGAATATAATGGCTAAGCATTCCTTTTCGGTAACGCTGTAGTTGCATTCAGCCTTGTTTAAGGTTCGGGATGCATATGCGATAGGGCGGTCATGACCGGCAGGGCCCTGGGATAGAATGGCTGCAATAGCATAGTTCGATGCATCACACGTGAGATTAAAGGGTTTCGTGAAATCAGGGTAGGCTAGCACAGGTGCTGAGATGAGAGATTTCTTTAAACTTTCGAATGCTAGTTGCTGTTCGTTAAACCAGTTAAAAGGAACATTCTTTTTCAAGAGGTTTGTCAAGGGTTTTGCCACATGAGATAGATTAGGCAAGAACCGGCGATAATAGGATACTAATCCTAAGAAGGATTTAATGTCCTTTGGACACTTAGGTGTCGGGAAATTTGCGACAGCTTCTGTCTTATCTGGGTTTGGTTTAACTCCTTGTTCGGTGATAATGTGACCAAGGTAGGAAACTTCTCTACGTAGAAACTCGCATTTGTCAGGTTGAAGTTTGAGGTTATAATGACGAAGTCTGTCGAAGACGTTAGACAGATTTTTCATATGAATTTCGAGGTCATAGGAGTAAATGACAATGTCGTCAAGGTAAACAAAGCATTGTATGCCTTGGAGGCCTGATAGGGCAGAGTTCATTAACCTCTGGAAGGTTGCAGGCGCATTTTTTAGCCCGAAGGGCATACGTGTAAACTCATAATGCCCTTGTGGAATGGAAAAGGCAGTTTTGGGGCCATCCTTTTCAGACATTTTGATTTGGTGGAACCCAGAGGCTAAATCTAGCGTGCTAAAGTATTTACATTTCCCTAACTGGTCTAGGATTTCGGTTATATTTGGAATTGGGTAAGAATCTCCAATAGTAATGTCATTAAGCTTGCGGTAGTCGATTACTACACGCCATTTACGCTGGCCGGAAGCATCGACCTTTTTGGGGACTACCCAAATTGGGGAAGACCAGGGTGAGGTAGATGGTTTAATAATCCCTTCTGTGAGCATTTTATTCATTTGGGATTGGACCTCTTGTTGGTGTATTTCGGGGAATCTGTAAGATTTAGTGTTGATAGGAACATTTGAAGTGGTAGTTATTTCATGCTCGAGGACGTCAGTAGTTGTCAGATGATCATTAGAAAGATGGAAAATATCAGAAAAGGTAGAACATAGCTCGTATAAAGCGTTTACTTCTTCTGAATTGAGGTGTGAGACTCGTAAGAGATCTATTACCTCTTTTGTTCGATTTAGGACGTCAGGTTGTTCGCTGTTAAAATATTCAGCATGATAGATAAAGTTATCAGCGTTCTCATTGAGAGGTAATATTTTTATTTTCATATCCGAATTGATTTCAATCGGGGATTCAGAGATGTTGACTACTGATATATTCACTCTAGAATTGTTTTTTACCTTCACTATGCAATTCGCAATAAGGAGTGAGGCAATATGAGTTTGATCGAGAACTAAACCTTCTTTGAGTTCTGGATTTGATACAGAGCATTCAATCATTGTTTCGGTACGAGCCGGAATGGTATAAATAGGCTGTGTAAACTTCAAATACAACTTAGCCGTACCTACAGAGAGTACGCCTTGGGCGTAATCGATTTGACATTGATGTTGGGCAAAGAAATCGTTGCCGATTATTCCGTCATATGGGAATTGCAAGTTAGGCATTACATGAAAGTAATGATGGAAAATGTCGAACTTCATTTTTATGATACCTAATGATTTAATGGGATCATTGGCCGTTCCGAAACCATGAAAATTAACAATTGTTTTTTCTACTTCAGGCATTCTTTCTACCGAGTTAACCTTTAATAGGCTAATAGAGGCTCCGCTATCTACGAGCAGCTTCAAAGGGGTCGAGGAAACGGATGTAAGGACTTCAACGAATGGTAAGTATTTTTTCAAAGGATTTGTTGTTATATTATACACTTCATTTTTATCATCAGGAGCCGCCAAGATTTTTGGAGCTTTGGATTTGATTTGGTGAGTGACGCTTCCGTTTTGGGGCATACCCTGTTGTGTAGCGTATTTAGAATCATTATTATTAGGACTAACGTTTCCGATTGCGGGCTGAGTACCGTGCTGTGTAACATTAGTATGAGATTTAGTATTATCGTTATTATTAGGACTAATGTTTCCGATTGCGGGCTGAGTACCGTGCTGTGTAACATTATTATGAGATTTAGTATTATTGTTATTATTAGGACTAACGTTTCCGATTGCGGGCTGAGTACCGTGTTGTGTAACATTAGTATGAGATTTGGTATTATTATTATTATTAGGACTAACGTTTCCGATTGCGGGCTGAGTACCGTGCTGTGTAACATTAGTATGAGGTTTAGTTGTTTCAATTTTGTATTTTTTAAAAGGAGTCACCGGCGTTTTGGGTGCTCTGTGTTGGATTTGGCAAGTAACGCTTCCGTTTTGGGGCATACCCTGTTGTGTAGCGCACTTAGAATGATCATAATTAGGACTAATGTCTCCGATTTCGGGCTGAGTACCGTGTTGTGTAACATTAGTATGTGATTTATTTGTATCGATTTCTACAGGTCTCTGTCTCGCACGATACGAGGACGAGACGCCTAATCGTTTAAATCGCCTACATTCTCGGCGGTATAGTCGACAGTGTCAACGCCGATGGGTTCTTCGATTGTGTGGATAGGCTGAGTCCTATCGGATGAATTGTTGAACCGATTGGCATATTGCCGTTTACGACATGAGTCTATGGTGTGACCGGGGGCCTTGCAGTAACGACACACTACAGTGCCAGCAGGGAAAGAATTCTCCTGATTCATCTGTGCATAGGAAGGACCAGCTCTAGGTTGAGAGGAAGTCCATTGTCGTTGGTTATATTGGTAAGGACGATTTTGATATTGGGGAGAACGTCCCTGATTTTGATTTTGGGCAAAACGTGCCTGGTTTTGATTTTGGGCAAAGCGTGCCTGATTTTGATTTTGGGCAAAGCGTGCCTGATTTTGAGGAAACCGGTTTTGTTGACTCATTGGACCATTCAAATTACGCTTTAAGGTCGATTGGTAGATTTTCTCTTCTGAAATTGCACAATTGATTGCGTCATTGAGCGTTTCAGGATCCCTACACCTTACTACAGTTGAAATATGCGGATTCAAACCAGTGATGAATGTGTGGGTAGCAAGATCTTGCATTGCAGCGAGGCGGCCAGCCAGTTCACCCTTCTTTTTCGTAGGGATGGAGATATTTACTTCTGTCAGTAATTTTGCCAGACAGAATTCGACGCGCAGAGCGAACTGAGTGACTGTCTCATTGCTATTTTGACGGCATTCTTGTAGGTCAGAGAGAAGTGCAGCATAATGCTTCTTATCGCCAAATTGTGATTTTAAATAATCTTCTAGTTGCTGCCAGTTAATGAATTCTTTAATAACACAAGCAGTTTCTGCTCGGCCTTCAAGTTGACTTATTATGTACTTCAACAAAATATCTTGTTGAGAGGGAGTGGCAAGACTCACTGCATTTGTGCAGTTGTTTATGAAGGCATTCAATTTTTCACGATTACCATCAAATTTATTAATAAATTTTAATAGAATATTTAACTCAACTGGGTTTTCTATCGTTTTACTAGATGTTTTAGTGCTTGGTCCAGCAACTGTTTCATCTTTGGGCTCCTTAGGCATGATTAAGTAGACGAGATACCTGGTAAGATAATATTATACGCGAGACTAAACAAAGTCGAGATAAGGCGAGCGAGACCAGGAATGCAAGTATAAACAATGGCGTGAGAATGGATGTGACAATTCGATTAAAATAAAATAGATTTAAAAATATTATTGTATAAGTAAATCTAGTTTCGGTGTTAAAATATTATAAAATATATATTTGCACTGTATTGTCACAACACTTCACTTTCACGCAATAATTAGTTAAAATTCACTTACAGGAACAGGACCGCTGGGGCGAGATGGGTCATCTCGAGGTACCGTAAATGTCCACAGGAGCTGATGGAGAGTACCAGGTCAGTACCCGGTACAGGATGCAGTGACGATGCAGTGATGATGTGTGCCAGGTAAGTACCGACACAGGATTCAGTGGTGTGTGTCAGATAACTTCTGACACAGGAGTAAGTGATGATGCAGGGCAGATTCAGTGGTGTGTATCAGGTAAGTACCGACACAGGATTCAGTGGTGTTGCAGAGCAGATTCAGTGGTGTGTGTCAGATAACTTCTGACACAGGAGTCAGTGATGATGCAGGGCAGATTCAGTGGTGTGTGTCAGGTAAGTTCTGACACAGGACTCAGTGATGATGCAGGGCAGATTTAGTAATGGAGTCACGATCACAAGCACAATATTCACTTCACAATGTGGAATTCCGGGGATTTTACTAAATCCCTTTACGCTGCCACCAATGTTATAACGTAAACAAGAAATCAAGTTTTAAAAAAAGATTTATTTTGAATTAGTAAATATAATATTATTTACGAGTGCTCTGATTGGGAGCTGGGACCGGACTGCCTGACTGAGGGGTATGGAAGGGAAGGCTGAGGTTTAGAAGTGCTGATGAAAGGGAATAGGTAAGGAGTATCATATACATAGATAGGGATATAACAGAACGCTCCATGGTTCCTAAAGGTCGACGAGCTGCACAATGAACTGGATATCAGCACTGTCAAAGAGAAAATACAACTGTATGCAACAAAATATAAGAAGCGTCTAAGCAATCACCCAAATCACCTGGCTTCACAGCTTACTTCAATATGCTACCCTAGAAGGCTGAAAAGACAACACATCATCGACTTGCATTTGTCATGACATGTAAAACAAAAGAGGAACAGCTCACTGGAGCTATTTCTCAAAAAGACCACCGCACACACCACACCTGCTTATAGTCCTGGGACTGATCGCAGATAATCGCACAACAAAAAAAAAAAAAAATACTTAAATTGAATTATCGGTCCATGCTATGGAGATGTATAATTGGCTTCCTTTGAACACCTTTACTCTACCGTGGAATAGAGTCAAATGGCATTTGTTTTTAGCATTATCTCTACAACCCTGTAAAACTAGAAATAAAAAAACGTTGAAATAGTGAGCTGAGGCTTGTGGCCTCAAACTGCGTCATGAGAGATGAGAAAACGAATTCTCAAAAACTCAAAACCAATGAACTGAATTGCATTGAATGACTGAATGAATGAATGAATTACACTTATCAATCAACTGTAACTGCGGTCAAAACGTAATGAGAATTTGTTATGTATTGCATTCAGAAGAATTAAATGCTTTAATATTTCAGTAATGCATTCAACCGCAGTACCGCGAAAAGTAATCTTGCGTAAATGAAATAACAGAGGAAGTGAGCGTAATGAGATTACGGGAACCAAAGGGGGCATTGAGAGCAGACTGAGTTATGGTCCTGAGTTATTAGTTAGCGTGTGGAAGTTTCACTCTTTTTCTCATTACTTTTTGAAAAGGGATTGTAGTTTTTTGTAGTGTTTGAGTGAAGATTTTTGCCACCTTATTGTTATTTTTTGCGATCTGACTTCTTAGTTTGAAATACTTACTGAACTTTGTATTGTATGTTTGCGGCAGGTTTTTAGCTAAATGATGACAAAAGAAAACTCTTCTAGGGTTAAGCTCGCCTTTGGAAATGTACTTTTGAAATATATTTTTTTGTAACCATTATCTTTTGTACAATAAAGAATTACAGAATAACAGACAATTGGTAAAACGACTACAACCAATGAATTATTTAAGTATCTGATAATAATTCTTATTTAATATAAGATTTAAGTGTTCAATCATACACTGTTTACAATTACGTATTTATATATTAGTTACTTAGTCATATTTCAATATTCAAGTGCTGTATTCAATTTTGATCGTAAACAATGTTGTAACAAAGTTGAATTTACTTTGCAAGTAATTCCTTGTGACACAAGTCTCCCGAGGCCTGCCGACTCATTTGCGCGGCAATTTCCTTCAGAACCACAGAGGATCGTTGTTACGATAATAGATTTATCTTCGGCGCACGCCATTTTGGGTTTGCGTATTGAGTTCGAAGACTTCTTAGAAAAAGTAAGGAAACTGCTGACAGATGGCGGAAGTTCATTTTTTATACCTGGTACAATCAGCGATATAAGTTCATGTACACTTTAAGAATTACTATTACTTTTTATAATGTTAAAAACGCATTTATCCGTCACAGGGGTAAGAGAGATCTTAAGAGAGATAATAGATTTCCACTTAATATGCTCCTGGCAAATAAAAAAAATCAAGAAAAAAAATTGGTTGTCTGTAAAGTCGGTTTACTGACGATAGTTGAACGTGACAACGTCTACGCATCGCTCACTCAAGTAGGAGAGAGACGGATGTCGAACGCTGCCGAACGCAAAGGCCGATTGTGCTTCTTTGTCGCTCGTTCCGCGCTCTCGCTTGCACTTCAAGCCCTACATGGAACGCCTCAGAGCGAGGTAACGCCGCATGAAGGTAACGCCGCATGACGTCATGTTTTTTCGTGCGTGCAGCCGGCTCTATCGAATTATAAGACGTTGTCACGTCAAAAAAAAAAAATTGGAATCGTCCAACAGGCCTTGTCGCTGAGCGTGTTACGAAGACCGTTGCAGATCTGATACTTGCACGGAGTCACGATTCTCAACTGTGGAGCAACGACTGAGGAGGAGGAAACAAGCAAAATTGCTTATTAAACTCAAATAAGACCAATATGCTTAAAACACTATTACTCGTTGCATATGGCGCATAATACACAGGCAATTAATTCGCAATGTTCCCGTTGAGCCTAACAGTCTATTTTAGCCGTTTTAATGGTGCTTTTAAAACTTTGTCATACGAGCAACTTTTTATCAGCAATAAGTTACCATTAACAAATAATTCAGCACCAATCGGAGGATGTCTCTTGATGCATTTCTGTTGTATTACAGGGATAGTAAGCGGTATGAGTCTCGATCACATAAGATCAAAGTTGTCAAAAAGGCACTTTTTTTAAACTATTCATTTTTCTGACGTGGTGATTACGAGTATAATGTCTGTTTAGTAGAAATCTAACTATACCAATGAAGTTTCATAAAAAATATACATATTAATTAATTGTATCTACCGCTATGTAGAAAAAAAAATGTTGCTCAATTTAAATCGTTCGTCTGCAAGCATCATAATAGCGCTTTTAATAGGGAGGGTAATGACATGTTTAGCATCGTCAGTGCTTAAGCGCTTTGTGGTCATCGGTGAGTGTGAATTGGTGTTCAGATTAGAATGATTTATTATAATACCCTGAAAAATTACTACCTGAACAATGTCACAACGATTTTTAGGCCATTCAGAGGATAAAAGGTTCGGTTCTAAAATCGTCGTCATCATTGCCGCGATTATTATTTTATGTGGGATCAACATAACTCTGTACATCTGTTTGTGAGAAAATCAAGATGAGGGAAGAGTGTCATGTAACGAGGAGAAAGCTTGGTTTGAATGGAGACATCTCGTAGAATAGGCAAATTGAAGGGAGATGGAAGGTAAAAGATAATGATATAAGAAAGGAGTTAATTGAGATGATGGCTGATAATAGAGTGGAAAAGAAGAACCTGATGTGTCGACCTCACATAAAAGAAGGATAATGACAGGATGATAAAATTCGACCTCTGTAGCGCAGTGGGCGAAGGTCCGAATGCGAAGCAGAAGGTTGCGGGTTCGATCCCCGCCGCGGGAAAAATGTTTGTATGACCTACAGATATTTGTCTCGGGTCTGGGTGTTTCTATCTATAATATGTATGTATTTAAAAACAAAAAGTATATAAGTAGTTTATCATCTACTAGCTGCTCTCCCGCGGTGTGACCCGCGGTCCCTCGGGATATTTTCATTTTTTCGGGATAAAAGGTAACCTATGTCCTTCCCTGGGATACAACCTTTAACTATGCCAAATTTCAGCTTAATCTGTTCAGCGGTTTGCGCGTGAAAGCGTAACAGACAGACAGACAGACAGACAGACAGAGTTACTTTCAGATTTATAATATTAGTATAAGTATATGGATACCCATAACACAAGCTCTGCTTACTTTGGGGCTAGATGATGCTGTGTGAAAAAAGTCCAGCATTATTTATTTTTTATTTTAATTACTACCTGTATTAAGATAACAGTTTTACGTAAACTCACCTCTTTCGATCTTAGGATCGCTATTGGCTGAGTAAAGCGCCACCGTATTATCTTCTCTATACAGGTCCCCAACTTTAGCCTCACACCGTAGGATCGGTGCTCCCCTCTCATAATGCGCTGGCCACAGCTGGACTTGCACGTTCAGATCAGCTCGGAGAAGACCCTCAGCGACCTGGTGCACCTGGTACTGACCAGGTGTTACCTGAGGGAGGAATATCTGTGGTTAGTTATAAACTGTTTTGGACTACTAGACTGAGTTTTGGACTTAAAAACGCCATTAACACGATACCATTCTGAGATGACATTCTTGCCTCTTGATTTTTCAAACTTAACGAGCAAGAGTTATATAACGCGTGAGGGCAGACGGTAATAATCCAATATTTTGTGGCAAGAGGCAAGAATGGTATTATAGTATTGTGTAAACAGCGTCTATGTCGTCTATGTCGTCTCTATGTCAAACAGTTTTCGTCTTTAGTGAGCAAAAAATTCTAAATTTATTATATTCAGTGAACAGCTTAAGTAGAAATTAATTATTAAAATCACTGAATTTGCTTCTATAATTAAGTAAGTTTTCTTAAATATTACCAAAATAAGTTAAATCTAATCTACGAACCAGTCTCATGGGGACTGCCTGCCATATAGATTTCAGCCATTCTAGCAGAATGTGCAAATTGTACAAGCAGCGCAATGGTATGACATGTGTCAGTTTGAAGAAAACAAATGACTGGCGCAGCCCGTCTCATGGCAACAAAACGATTCTAAATGCTTTGACGTTGTTGAATTCATTTCATAGTTTTCTCGATAAACTGTGAATTTGTAAAAAAAATCATTACAGTGATTAGTTTAGTAAGTGGTCTATGGTGATTTCTCAATCGATGTCTATTTTATTAGTGTCAAGCTCAAACTAATAGCCTAAAGAGGGTCTTCAATATTTAAAAATGCCAGGGGCCGTATTTGCGTTCCTTTTAACAAATACGGCCCCTGTTCTGTGGTATTTGAAGTGGGAAGTCAAAGTTTTCATAAAGAAACAGGAAAAAGAAACTGATGAGGAATACTGGCTGGATTCAAGATTGTCAAAGGCAGGTCACAAAGTACTCAATGAACTAATAGTTTTTTTTAATTAATAATCTGTGTTCGAAACAATAAAACAATTTGACTGTCCATAACAGATTGTAAATAAATTATGTAAATACAGAGCAATGAAACGGGACGTGGGTGAGCAAATAATATTAAAATGGAAATTCGTTATTGTATTTTGAAAATTAGATGCTCATTTTGTCCTATGATTGTTATTTTGTTTTAATCTAAATTGCAATCTGTTTACGAGTAATAATTTATTGCTGTCGAAAATAGATTAGAAATAGTGCGAGCAACCTGCGCTCCCTGCAGATAATGGTGCTTAGTTCGCATTGTGTAAAAATCCAGATTTGTTGGCTAAAGTTGATGATTCGATCAAAATAACCGATCATTTTGATTGAGAAATTGAAGAATATATAAAGACCTTGTTTCTAAAACCAGCGCTACTTTTCTAGTCTTCAAAATAGTCTCGTGGTATCAACGCTGAATAAAAGAGACTGTTCAATAGCGGTCTATGAACCAATAGCGATACTGTAATGGTATTAGTGTAGGGATGCCTCCTCTACATATTTGTGCAAAGGGGCATCAAAATCCGCCCCTCCAGTTTTGAGTATACAGGGTGGATTTTTAATCATTATAGTTACAGGAAAATGTTTTTAGGAGACCATGCATACCTTTTTAAGGTATTCTAAACTGCACTAACTCATTTTGGAAAAAGTGTACAGTCTGACAATATAGTTTTCGGCTACAGTTATCTATCTTTTGTTTAGGTATAAATCTTCATTTGTTACCTTTTTTAATTATTATTCTATTTACGTGGCCAACGTTTGATTCTCTTTTGGGGGTTTACTTCTCTTTGGCTTTTAGTTTTGAGATTAACCAATGTTTGAATGCAAAAGCAATTCCAGTAACTTTGAACATATCAAGAGAGATCGTAAATGGAATAGTAATATTCCCGCTATTTTCGAATGGTAGGTACTAAAATTTATTCAATGAAACCCTTTTGGTAAAGCTCACTGAACATAACGTACAGTCGACCAAGAGTTTAGAGTGTACTAAAAGCATTTTCAACCAGGTATTGAGTGCTCGGATAAGAAACAAACATATTGAAGAACTGGTTCATCCCGGTATTGGTCGGTGGGTGGCTTGATCCGGTCTTGATGGCTTGATCTGAAAGACTTACCAAGCATGGTTGCTTTGGATTTGATTTGCTGTGGTCCTGTTTCTTTTCTTTTTGGAAAAGAGTTACTTGAAACTTAGTTGCCAAATTAGTTTTATTTAGGCAGCAACTAATAATAATTCAAAACGGTAAGTTTTATCAAAACATTTCGTGGTTCAATGTACCAACAACATAAATATCAGATCTATATATCTATCTAAATAGTACGCAAACACGACCCAAAATCCAGTTATCCATCAGACACGGAACAATAGCTAAAATCCGTCCTAGATTCGAAAATCCGTAGCTCTTCGAGATTCGAAAGCATTAAAACTTGCCACTATAGAATTCTAGCTAAGCCTCGAACTCGGAGCTTAGCGGAGAGACAAGCGTTGAATGATAGCCTCTGAGAGCTTCGGCAGAGTTTTAGGTTCGAACAGCGCTACATATTACATACGTGGAGATAAATCGCATAGGTCTTGCAAAGATTTAAGCGCCTAAATAAACTTTATTTTAGTTCTACGTGGGCTTAAATATTTTATACGTTTAACTATTTTACAACATACCATGTGAATTCTTAGTTTTCAGCTTTCAATAGTGATTGCGAGTATTACCGTAAGCTGACAAAACAGGTATTACGAAAGGAAATTATTTGAGAGTAGGTACGTTTTAGTATTAGGGTGGTAGTTTTGAGTGAAAAATTGGACCAAAAAAATCTAGTGATGGATGGTAGTAATGATCAAAGCGGTTTGATTGAACTGAACTTTGTTATCCTACATTATTTTATTTTGCAGTATTTTTAATATTTAGCTTGAAATAAACAAATAGGTCATCACCCACAGTGAAAAAACTGAAAATCTCGATTAAGTTTTGTGAAATTATTCAAATTGATACATATGAGAGCACATAATCGCTTCTGCTCATCGCTCAACTCATTCAAAGTCGCAGATTTATCAACTATGGTTTTAACTGGAAGTACGCTTACTTTTAATAAAGTATACTTATCGAGTTTTGTTTATGCTGCCAAATTGACTGTTCTTTCACTGAGAATACTGAGTTTAAAGATGAGATTTCTTTGTGTGAGTTCTGAAGTTAAAGTTGCATTCTACTAGCTTTAAGCGAACTTTGAGTTTTTGGTTTCCATTCAAGACTGTGTGCCCAATCCTCACTTTGGCTACTAGCACTTTATTTACTTTATCTCAAAGGATCTTAAGGGGCCGTTCTCAGTTTCGCTCGAATTTCTAAGATTTTGAGCTCCTTATTTAAATTATTTAAATGATTGAATACATGCAATAAATAGGCCAATATTTCTTATTATGCATCAATGTAACACATTGCACTATACTACTCTCAAACTCTCAAACGGTGAAGGAAATCGTGGGGTAGGAAACCGGCATGTCGTAGAACCTAAAAAGTTCGAAGAACATGTGTCAAGTGCACGAAAAGAGCTTCTTTGAGGCGCACTATAAGTGCGCCTCAAAGATCCTTTTACTACACTGGCTCGAAAGATCTGGTGACACGATAAAAAGTTCTTGATAACGCTACAAGGTCAGAGAGAATGTATATACCTTGTCTGGGGGATACGCAAGTCAAGCCATGTTTTTTTAGTCTTTTTTGAGTAAAATAATTTAAACCATTTTCATCTTCGCTTTTATCAGTTCAGTAAATGAAAAAGCAATTTTACTCTTCCATTTTGCGAAGAAGTGCTCATTAAACGGCAAAATTTCAACAATAAGCCATCTTTATTCCATCTACTTTGCAAGTAATATCATTAAGCCTTCATCTAAACATTTTTTATCTCTAATGCTCCAATATTTTTGCCCAAAAATAGCTACTAATGATAATGATATCGATATTTCTTTCCAAATTGATACTAACGACCATAATAATTGCCAAAATAGCGATATTGAAATTGTTGGAGAAAGAGCAAGTATTATGAGCGATCATGTTTATGATAATGATAAATGTTATTTATGTGTGTAACATTAAGTTAAGCCTTAGGTACTATTATTATGAATCTGAAAGATTGTGAGAGCCGAGTTGTCAATGGGAAGGTTGCGCGTTTGATTTGAATTTAGACAAAATGACTTTTGCGTAAAATCTCAGTGAGTTCAGACGGTGAAGGAAAACATCAATGGCCACTGCTAATTCAGCTTCTCTCGCATGAAAGAAAATTCTCCATCCTTCTCGGATAAAACGTAGCTACTTTCTAAAAGTATGCAAATTCAAATCACAGTTTGATAACTTAAGTAAAGGATTTCAAAGTTCTAAGCTATCGTAATGCTACTTCTGAACTATGTTCTGTTTTGAAACTTTTGAATATAAAATGTTTTACAAACAAAATCATGAGAGGACGAAACAGCCAAGACAATTGAGAATAGATTCAAATCTCTCTATTACTATTTTCAGTAATGTCTAAGCAATTCTGGAATTGTTTGAGCCTCAGGTATTATTATGTACAGGTACACACAGCGTCACCTTTCAGTAACTGTTAAATGAAGATTAGCATACATTGTATAGAATAGGATAAACACTTATTATGAACATATTACATACACAAGATTTTGTTTATTTAAGTTCATACGCCTGATGGTCAAATGACATTGTTGATGTAGCTGGGAAAGCGTGGAAGAGAACTGCACAGGATCGAACAGAGTGCTGTTATAGAGAAGAGGCCTATACCCAGCAGTGGTTGCAACCGGGCTGATCAGATAGAGAAATAGATACTCACAGGCATGTCATTGATGTAGAAGGTGAGTTCGGACGGCGGACGGCTGGGTCCTGATGAGCAGTTGGCTCGCAGGATGTCTCCCGGAGTGTAGTAATGTTGGCTCGTTACTAGAGTCGGCGTTTTTGGTGGCAGGACTGTAGGAAACCATTTTTATATAACTATATATTCATTTTTAACCGTGGTAATATTTTTCTGAACCAGTGTGCATGAATTTGAAATACGCCTCAAAGGTTCCTTCGTGCAAATTAAACTTAAAATTTCTTTAACATTAAGTATAGATTTTTCTTTGATATCTCACATTAATATGGAATCATCATCATAATCATCTCGTATATCTAAACTTCACCCACTGATGTATAATAAGCTTCTCCCTAGAGAAGCTTGTGCTGTGTGATGTATGTAAGGGATGCACTTTAATAACCTTTGAGTAACTTTGTCAATAGGATCACGACTGTATTTCTCAGGAACTTATGTTTAATTCTGAGATATTAATGTGAGTAAAATTTGGAAATACTATTGATGATAGAAAATGATGTTCATACTCACCAACTACCTCCATGTTGTTGGAGACGATGGAAGTGGCGAAGGAAGGTGCGTCAGCTGTCACCTCGCAGCTGAAGTTCCCCGACAGGCCGAAGCCAACCTTCGTCAGCACCACTTGACTCTGGTTTGAGTTCGCCAACTGTTGATAAAAGTAAATCTATTACTGATTGAAATACATAGTTCACCAAAGGTCTAAACCATAAGTCATAGCAACATGAAATGTGGAGGGGTACATAGAGTACGTATATACCCTTTTATGATAATATTGTAGGGGAGTATTATAAAAGGAATTTTGTAAATCTCCTAAGGAGTTAAAAGTGTGAAAATGTGTAAAGCATAATGCCCATATAATAGTCATAATATATGCGTTTCATCTGCATTTCGATTACTCTTATTATGCGAAATCAGGATAACAGGACAAGAAGATAATAAATCAGTATACAGTAATTACATCCAGTTTTAACGAAGCACGAAGGAGACAAACTGTTATTTATTTGTACGCGACAGGCGTGAGACAAACAAATAAAATGTGTTCATTTGTGATCTAAATCTGGTTCAAAACAGGTGCACAGACAGTTGAAGCCATCTGTCTGATGAATCATTTCTGAATCATACCATTAGGAATTCAAATTACCATTCTAAGAATATTTAGTTTTATATTGCTAACATCACATTACTTACATTGGAGATCACAAAATTGCACCCATGCAGGGTGTACCCACAACCTTTACCGATCCGCGGTAAAGGCTCTATCTATAGTATCTATCTGAGCCAATGTGCAGTCGACGCCATGCATGGTTGAAATTTTGGTGAAGGCTTTGGACCAAGTGAGAAGTTGGAGTGGGTGAAACTGGGCTGTCTCTATAAAATGTTGATAATTTCATTAAGAATGATAAGTGATAACGCTTTTTTTTCGAAATAATTATACCTACTATTAGGATAACACGTTAGTTTATATCAGATATTTGGTTACAAAAATAGGTGTCTGTACCCGTCTTTACTCCTTTATTTTCCTTTTCATTGAAACTGCCTCGAGTCAATATTTATTTATAGGTAAGTAAACTGAGCTGCAAAGTTTGTTTGGACGACAACTTTTGAAGACAAATAATGATTGTTTTGCTTTCATTGCTCGAAAGATGGCGTCTTGAGAGAGTTGTTTTACTTTGAAATGAACTGAGTATTTTGTTGTTTGTATTATAACCCTTTAGTTTATATTGTAATAAATAAAATAATTTGTGTACTTTTGTATTTATTTCAAACTATTGCGTCTATGTATTGCCTTAAATTGTTCACTTTTTTTAGAATTTCTTTGGCTATACTTTGCTACTTCGCTCTTTGTTAGTCTTAGTATCTATTTATAAATATTAAATTCCTAAGCTGTTTGAGCCACACAGTGGGCCCTATAAAATGTGACGCGGAGACGTGGAAGACCCAGGATGAGATGGCGAGACGAGCTAGACTCTCACCTGAGATCCTGGCCTGCTACAGCGTTAAATCACGAAGAGTGGAAGAAGGGAAGGGAGGCCTTTGCCCTGCAGTGGGACGAGAATGGCTAAATAATCTGTTTGTAAAAAAGCCGTGTATAAGCTTTCAAAGAAACATTAAAATATATCTTCTCAATTCTAATAAAAATTCTCAACATTAAAAACTTACCAACTAATCCATACTATCCATACTATCCATACTAATATTATAAATGTGAAAGTAACTCTGTCTGTATGTCTATCTGTCTGTCTGTCTATCTGTCTGTCTGTCTGTCTGTCTGTTTGTTACTCTTTCACGCCCAAACCGCTGAACAGAATAAGCTAAAATTTGGTATAGTTAAAGGTTGTATCCCAGGGAAGGACATAGGCTACCTTTTATCCCGAAAAAATGAAAAAATCCCGAGGGACCACGGGTCACACCGCGGGAGCGTAGCTAGTATTGTATATATGAAACGTTTGTTTATGTTTAAATCACGTCTTATCCAGTCTTATAAAGACAAAATTTGATAACAGTCTCGAATATTATATGCTTTTAAAAAGGAACCACCACGTGACTCGCGAGCGATGCCGCGGCAGCTAGTCATATAAAATATTAAGCTCCTTTGATAACAATTCAAGCCTCATACAAAGCATACAAAGACAATAATGACGCTATCATAGACAAAGAAACTAGACGCTCAAAACACAATCAAGAAGCGTCTCTATGCAGCATTTTTCACATAGTCGGGTTACATTTTTTCTAAGGACACAGCCATCTTTCCCCGTCGGCGACGCAGCAGATGTTCATACATTCAATCCTTATCATGGCCTCCTTTTTCACACTCGCAAGGACAATGGTAGTTGGATAGCTGGTTCACTTATATTAAAATAAACAAAATAATATTGCGTGTCGTAGTCAGTAGTAAAACTCCTGTTAGAATCAAATTTAGAATCTGATTCATAAAGGTTATGTAGTGGCAAAAGCTTTTCAAACACCCATAAATTATATATAATAATTAATAAGCTTAAAATTTCAGTGTGGTATTTTTGTTAGAGAAAAAACAAAGTCACTAACACCTTATTTAGACAAACAAACAATTTTTAGATTAGACCAAACATTTTTAGCAAGTTTTCTGCAATACTGAGTATAAAACCTATTCTACCTAACTACTTAGATAATTTGATTTAGGTATGATCAAAGAAAAGTACCTACCACATTATGTAGAATTAAATACATGTGTTGCTTGGTATGAACGTGCGATTAGAATGAGTCCGATATACTACGTAGTGAGCGAGCTATCTTTTCAGGTCTGTGGCGATAATAACAAGCGTTTTGTTTCTCTTTTATTCTTACGGAGTGGAAATGTGCTCGCGAATTTTTATAACTCAATATCCATTCTGGATTGATCAATTTGATGTTCTCTGTGAGAGGAAATTGTGTGGCGTTGGCGCGATAGGATTATCGTGATTGGTGCTTGAGATTTTGACGACGACAATCTCATACATTATGAATGAATTTAGTAAATGAATACCAGTTTTGATGGAAAAAAAATTACTGATATTTGATTCTATAAACGGGTGTAAGATGTTTTGTGAAATGTCACAGTGCTAATATATGTGTGTTTGGCTGTTTTGACATGCTTAAATGTTTTGAGTTTAAGCATTATTTTAGTTATACCGTATTACTGAATAACTTAAAGAATTTTATGTTATCTCTAAACCCATGTCGTAAGCCCGCAGGAACTTATATTTATTCTTTATCGTGCCCTCCGAAGCACGGAAGCGCTCAGTTGATAATGCTAAAAGCAGTCCCCAAAAGTAAGTAAGTTCGTATGAGTCAGTGGCCTAACAGTGGCTTAACGGCCTAAATAGCTGGGACCGACAATTTAACGTGCCCTCCGAAGCACGGAAGCAATCCACTTACTGATAATTTATTACGTTGCTTTGACAATCTATCAAGAACGAGCAAGCCACACCGCGAGCGCTACTTACCATTTTAATATTCACACCATGTCAACTGAAGTAAATCATGAATCGAAATGGAATAATCGGATTCCATAGTCCATTTATTTACGTTATAAACAATACGCACCTCCGTTTCCCTTTTGAATTAATTAAATTCCTAGTCTCGGCCCCTTAATTTAAAGGGTTGGTACAAGTTACGAGGGGATAAATATTAGAGTTGAAATTAGAGTTGTGTAATTGGAGGACGTCTGGTTACATTTGGAATTCTAGTTCTTGGTAGTTCGGAAACATCAATAAACTTATAACTTTATTATTGGTTGTAGATTTTGAATAATTTTATGACAAGTTACAAATACTTCTATGACATTTCTATGTATAATATGTTTTTTTTTACAAACAAAAAGTATATAAGTAGTATATCAGTTATCTGGTTTCCATAGTACAAGCTTTGCTTAGTTTGGGGCTAGATGATGCTGTGTGAAGTGTCCAGCATTATTTATTTTTATTTTTTTATTTATTTATTTATTTTTATTTATTCTTTATTGCACAAAGAAATTACATACATATAAACTTAAAGAGAAGTAATGGCAGAGGCGAGCTTAACCCTAAAAAGAGTTCTCTTACAGCAAACCTTTATAGGAGAGAGAGAGATGGGGTTGTAACAGTTAGTTTTTTCTTCTCAATTCAAATGAATTGCAATGAAATCTAAATTACTGTATGGAAACTTTTATCAATCTTTTTATTCATAAAGCCGCTTCAATAAAAATATTAAAACCAACGATTAAAATTGGGCACGAAAGACTGGAGATAGTCGATCATTACGTGTACTTGGGACATGTTTTAACTTTTGGCAGGGAGCATCCAAATAAAGAAGTTTCCAGGCGAATCCAGCTAGGATGGGCAGCATTCGGCAAACTCGAAGATGTCTTCCGGTCGAAAAAGATCCCACAGTGCCTGAAGACCCGTCTGTATAACCAGTGTGTCCTCCCAGTTTTGACTTACGGTGCCGAGACATGGACGCTCACCAAGGAGACTGTGCACCGAATACGAGTGGCACAACGGGCCATGGAGCGAGCCATGCTCGGCATAACTCTCTTAGATAAAGTCCGAAATACTGAGATCCGCCGTCGTACCAAGATCTATGACGTCGGCGAAAGAGCGATTAATCTCAAGTGGAGTTGGGCAGGACACCTGGCTAGACGTGGTGATGGCCGGTGGAGTAAATCTTTGACCGAGTGGTGGCCAAGATCGGACCACCGGAATCGAGGTCGTCCGAGAGCACGTTGGGTCGACGACATAGTGAAGGTCGTAGGGAATGTTTGGACGCGAGAGGCGCAAGATAGAGGAGACTGGCATAAAAGAAGGGAGGCCTATGCCCAGCAGTGGGTGTTACTGGGCTGAGATGATGATGATGATGATGAATAAAAATATTGATATTTTACAACGATTCTAGCAGATTTGAAGGAGTGAAAGAGTGAGCTAACGTAAGTAATTTTTTTTTAACTTGACTTTGGATCGCAAATACTCGCAAATTGTCAAAACGCGCGGCTCAACAGAGAACAAATGATATTATGCAAGCAATCTCTTCCAATTTACACCAACACGTCTTTATACAAAGTACTTTCAGCTCAATGCCTTCAAACAATATGCTTAATATACTAGAACCGTTATCTTCTGTCGCCCAGAAATATTTCAATTATTGTATAATTATTCCTTTGTTTGAGTTTTCGTTTTAGTTTTGAATGAAGTCAGCATTCAACAACAGACTTTTTTTCATGTTTTATCTGTCAAGTGGAAATAGTGCTGCATCTATCAACCTAAAGGTAATGGGTTCGAAGCTTGGCTGCATTAAAAGATTTTTCGTTGCGGTTAAATATATTTTTTTAACTCGGGCCAAAAATTTACAGTAATGTCGAACAGTCAACCTTCTCTTTTTCTGAAGTCGGTTCAATTACTAAAAATTTTCATCAAAAAGTATGAAATAATCTCCAAGCAATCTCATTAAAAGTTTAGAAAAAATATTCTCCCCCTGAAGACCTAACATTAGCGCGCGCATTATCAGCGTAAAGCATTATATAAGCCATTTACCTCAACATTATAACCGTAATAACACCAAAGTGTAATATAAAGAGGAAATCTGCCTAAACACTTCAACGCTGATGCTACAGGGTGTACAAAATTGGTAGCTTTTATGTTATGATCATGATTATTAACACTTTCAAGCGACGTTACACAGTATTAAATTAATTCGTACGAGCTAGTGGCTAACTCAGCTGACGGAGTTTTTTCGCCACTGGTATGGCTTGGCGATATAAGCCTGAACAAAAATATAGGGTCTTTCATTTTAAACTACACAAACTGACAGGGTCTCATTTTTTGGTTGTAAATAGACGTTTGAGCATATCAATTTAATTCCAAAGCCGATTTAAGTTTTCACTTAAAAGTGTATTATTATATAGATTTTTTAGAAATGTTGCATAATGATTTTCAAAGAGAACAGACGTTCCACCAATCGCAGCGCAGCTACATCACGAATGGACTAAGCTATACAAAAAGCAACAAGCCGATCGATTTTCTCGGGATTGTCATAACAAAACAAAAAAAAAGCATTACATAAATATTTTTTATTTATTTGTTGAACGCAATTCCTGAATAAAGTTAGTTTTTTTTTAAACTTAGGGTCTTTTATTTTTAAAATACCCTATATATTCATGCCCTCCAAAGCACACAATGTGCTTAGTTATACTACTGACCCAGCAGAATGTCGTAACTTTGACAATCTATCAAAGACGACCTAAACAAGTTACATCACAAGCAAAACAACTGAATTTCCTAAAAAAATGGATCAGCAGTTCAGATCACAAATAGGTGCAATTATTGAAGTGTCAAAAAAACCTAACCTTGCTGTATTTTCTAACCATTGGTGCCACAGCGAGAAACAAACGCACTTCTTGATTCTCAGCCGAGCTTTTGCCTATTTCACCCCCAAAGTTTTATTTATTTTACACCCCTTATAAAGACAATTTGCTCCAAACAGTGTCCTGATATTTTAAAGTAGGTAAAACATGACCACATTTCTCTTCCACTAAATTGAACTTCTGGAATATTTACCAAATTCCAGGCCATAAAGTACATTGTTTTATACAACAGGTAAAAATAATTGCGTTGAACGCGAGTTTGGGTAGATAGGTCTAAAACAGATTTAAAGACATTGGTGTCGGTTGTACTGGAGATATTTTGCCTCAAAATATTTTTTATTTTTTTTATTTAACATATACTGTCCCACTGCTGGGCAAAGGTCTCCCCCAATTCTTTCCCACCATCTCTCTCCTTTGATAGGTTCCATCACCCACTATCAAAGGAGTCGAGGTCGTCTCTCCAGCGCGTCGAGGTCGTCTCCCTTCAGGTTGCCAGGTTGTTAAAATGTTGGCCCATTTTTCGCTGTGCATCCGACTCACGTGTCCTGCCCAGTCCCACTTCAAAATCAATAAATACATTTGTAAAAAACGTAAACAGGTTCACGACTGTATCTCCAACGTGCGGTAGACATTCTCTCAGATCTTTTTGTTACTTATTCCAGATCCTTTGAAGATGTCTAAGGGGAGTCAGAGGCATGTCCAAACACATAATATTTGATACATGCCCACATCTTGCAGAAGTTAGTATTCCATACGTGACAGGTTGCAAGTCCATCGCCGCCTATAAGAACACTAACTGGTTTCCTCACGATGTTTTCCTTCACCGTTTAGAGCGCATATAAATTTTACGTAACGCAAAATCCATTGATGTACGGCCGGGATTCGAACCCACAACCTTCGGATTGAAAGTTGACGTACAGCGGCCAACACATTTTTGTTATTGTTATTTATTGAAGTAGGTAGGTACGTACTCTTTTTTTTTCTTAATTTGGGAACGTGTTAACGAGTTTTTAAAAACTTACGGCCTTACTAATAAACGTGGTGTAAAGTTATTCCTCTGAATAAACTAAAAATAACCATACATTTTGACAGTTTACACTCAGGAATAACTTAATACGTTTATTAGTTACAATAATAATTTTTAAATAAAACTAGGTGAATTACGTCCACACCGATTTTGAGGTGATTTAATAATGAAATCATCATACATGAGCGGATGCGAAACTGGGCGATATAGAGACGGCTGCGTCTGCGCTTTTGAGAACAACAGATTTATTCTACGTAGTAGATATGCAGATGCATCAAAAACTATAAAGTAACTTAGTACTTAGTTACTCAAAATCCTACCGTTTTTTTTATTTTCGAAGCTCTTTGTATGAAATAGAATCGTCTAACTAAAAAGATGCCTCTCTAATACCAGCTGAGGAACACTCAGTAAAGAAACAAGTAAAGTTTCAATACTTATTTATCCATTTAGAAGTTTAGAGTGCTACTTTAACGTTTTGGTTTTGTTTGTAACTTGTATAAATACAAATTCCCCAAGTACGGATGTTTTTTGACGAGAAATAAAAGATTTCTTTAAGTTACTCCCAGGATTCCTCAAAACCGAACAGTAAAATGTGTTGTTTTGAGTGGTATACTTGACGGTTTTCTATTTTTGAGAAAAATTTTTCATGAATAAGTTGTTAGGTAGTTATTCTACAGGCATAACAGACAAAATTAAAACGGAAAAATTAAAATTTGATTTTTTTAGTATTAGTTTTATCTTTTGCTTTGAGAATTAATGAATTATTGAATTAATGAGAGCCTAAATATCAAATGCTTTTGTGAAAACAGCTGAGCCAGCTTCTAACAATATTTGAAGACAAGATTTTATAGTACCACGCACTAGGTATCTTTACGTAGAGACGTTAAAATGCACCACAAAAACTGCACCCATGCGAGATTTGAACTCATAAACTTGCCGATCCGTGACATCGCTCTTTCAACTGAGCTAATAGACCACTGAAATACACTGAAAATTTGCCATGTTTTCGTATGCATTTTTTAATTTTTGAGCTACAATTTTTGACAACTTTTTGCTGCTATATTTCACGATATCAAAGTTGTATTACTGGTATCACTGTCTATGCCCAAGACTCGGTGCTTGATGTCCCAGATTTTTCACCAGAAAGTTAGAGATTCGCATATTTTCCGGCACAGCAAACTTAATAGTGACGTTATAAATGTTCGTGTCGTAAAATGAAATTTTAGGGACGCACTGCAGTAAAAAGCTAAGCTAATCTCAAGCTTTCTTGTATGCTTTAAAACTCAGACAGAGTTTCTTCTAGATCTGTCTTCTGCGCTATCATTATATTAAATCTTTATTTTGCATCAGCTTTCTTCGATTTTAATTCAAGACTTGTGATTATAGATTTTGCGTTGTTGGCCGAGTTCCAGCCGGAAGGACTTTTTCGCAAGGACGTTTTGAAACAGTACTTTTTCGGCTGGAACTCACCGTCTTATTACAAGAAAATTAACCTAGTTTAGACTAAGAATAACCAAAAAACTGTCCCTAGAAGAACGATCTTTAAATACTCGTACATAGAACGCTTTTATGTGGTAACAGTTTTGTTTTGACATTTAACATGGGGTTCAACTAAGGTTTAAAGTTTATGTAATAAACGTAAACAGGTTCACGACTGTATCCCCAAGGTGCGGTAGACATTCTCTCAGGTCTTTTTTTAAGCATTAAGTTAATTTTTATGTATTATCTAAACAAAAAACATAGTTTCTCTTAGCGTTATTGCTGGAACTCAACCCTATCATACATTTACATGACTAGCAGTGGGTTGTGACATTTTTGAAGACAAATCGTTTCCATGCTAAACTTCCGCCTACGGTACAGTCAGTCACAGACGTAAACTTTTTTTTTTCAGAGCAAGACACATTGGCGTAATAAAATGTGTAAGTAATTATTTTGGACTAGCTGGTACCCGCGACTTCGTCAGCAAAATAACATATTTGAAAACCTCTAAATAGAACTGAAAACTGCAAGAATCTTCTAAAACTTTAAAAAATGCAATAATAGCGCCATCTCGACCTCAGCTATAGGTTAGCAACGCCATCTAGTTGCCTTTAACTGGAACTTCACTTCAAGTCCCCATACAAATTTTCAACCCCTATTTCAAGCCCTCCATGCTTATTTTTGAAAAAAAAAGTAGCCTTTGTCCGTCCCTGGGATATAATCTTTATCCAAGTCATATTTCAGCATGATCTGTTCAGTGGTTTAGGCGTGAAAAGGTTACAAACAGACAGACAGACAGAACATTTTACTACATAATAGATGGCGCCACAGGAAAAATTAGATCGCGCTATCGTTGCGTTTTGGACAACGTAACATATAAACTCGCTAATCCTCTAATTTTCAGCTTTATAATATTAGTATGGATTGTTCAAAACTTAAGAATTATCATCACATCTATCTAACAATAGGTTTAGAAGTTTGAACTATTAAGGACTATTTACCCTCGAATTTCAACAGCAGTGTATAAAAATTGACCTATCGGACCTTTTTTAACCTATCAAGTTGCTAATCAATATTTTGACGTGTAAAACAGTGTCACAAATAGTATAACACTCGCGCTGAAATTTTAGTTACTGAGTTGTAAC
Source organism: Epirrhoe tristata (assembly GCA_951394285.1). Lineage (NCBI taxonomy): Eukaryota > Metazoa > Arthropoda > Insecta > Lepidoptera > Geometridae > Epirrhoe > Epirrhoe tristata. The sequence goes on along the minus strand of OX596143.1, from coordinate 10,270,867 downwards.
TAACCTTTTTTGCTGATTGTACCTCTATGAATTCATACAATATTTATGTAAAGGGGTCTTTAGTTAAAAAGCCTAGAGTGTTCGTTGAGTTGCTTTGGGACGTGGGAATATTCGTAAGTGCTGGTATGTAATTTTGTTTCTTTGTGAAGAAAATTTATTTTATGCTTTTTGCTTTACAGTTTTTAGTAGAAAATTGAGCGTTCAAGCGTCATTACTAATTCATTACATTCTTCAAATTTTTGAAAGGTTATAATTATATTAGTTCCTATAAAGATTTGATATAAATTTTATTTGTATACGGTCTATACAATGTCTGATCTGATCTAATAAGTAACATAAAATCTGGAATAAGTATCATAAAAAGACTGAGAGCATGTGTGTGTACCGCACCTTGGGGATACAGTCGTGAACCTGTTCTATACAATGTTAGGCATTTTGGTTCCATTTATCTGATTGTAACTTATGTGATTTGTTATGGTGTGCATTCAAAGTTTTCTGGCAAGGAAAGACCTCAGCTTTTGACCCCGTTTGACGTTAAATAAATTGAAAATACTCACATCAACATTGATTCCAGCGAAGGGAAAGATCTTGGTAGCAGGTATCTCAGTGGGCGAGTACCGGTAAAACTCATGGCGACCTCTATACCACTTCACGGAGTACAGAGGTGCGTCTGTGAGCTCGTAGAGGCAGGCTAAAGTTGCTGTACTGCCTCTTTCTACCACTGGAGGCGATATCCTGAGCTCTGTTGCTCTTAGTCCTCCCGCTCCTGGGGAAGAAATTGAATTTATAAATAGATAGTTCTTAATTACTTGACTGTATTGATCATTTGAATAGAATATAATAGAATATAATAAAGTTTTATTTTCTCCACGTCATATACAACAGTTACAATAGGTTCTTAAATCTACATAATTTTATGTGGGTGAAAATACGGCTACCCCTCAGCATTTGCTCCAACAGCTCGAGAGTGTTGGAGCGCTGGTTTTCAGTGGCGCCATACCCGTTGTGGCGCAGCACTTGCATTAGTTGAAGCATGGCACAGAGAGTCATAGAAAATGTATACAGATAAAAAGTCATAGTGAAGGTTCACTGCTAGGTTACTGCTAGGTAGCAGTAACCTAGTAAAAGCCCCCAGCAATATATTCTCAATCAAAACAACAGACAACATCCCGTCAACCCTCAGGTAAACAACGCCAGTCGATATCACGTTACAGTCAGCTAAATGAGATAAACAATATAAACTTGATTATGGCGTTATTGCGTTTTGCGCTCTATTTCACAAATTATATATACCTATATGAGTGAGAAGTTTTTTTTATAAAAGAATGGTTAAATATTTTAAAATGCATGTTAAAATTGCCGAATCAGTGCAGTATTTTAATTATTTTCAAATTGTATACGCATGAGGTGCAAGTTTCACTGCGGTAAAAAAGGTTGCATGATCTGCTGAAGATATTGTTTATTCAAGAGACGTTATGTAATTAAAAAAACAAAATTGGATAAGATTTTGATTACATCTAGACTTTATTTTTAAACTAGAACTATCAATCAACTATATCAGTAACTGTACCAACTTTTACAAAAAAAGGGCTATGAATCCATTGCTAAAGTTTCACTAACAAACCATTTGAAAAACATTTTTGCGAATTTCTCGCACGTCAAAATATTCGTTTGCAAATTTACTTTTGCTGAAACGAAGCACGTAATTAAAACTCTTTGACCGTGAGGGAACGGCCACAAAGGCGGAATCGTAAAAATGCGGTAGCCACGCCACGGTGACAGTAAAAGTAAAAAAAAAGTCCACTCATATTTGGAATGGATTAGCAAATAGTAAAAAATAAAAATCCAGCAGCCAAATAAATTCATCATTGTTTTAATTGGTAAATTAAGCGAACAAAAGTTTTAATGATAAAAATGGCTGATTTAGACGAAACTTGCGTTAAACAGGGTGGATTTTTGAGATGGGCTACGGAGGGCAGGATAAAATATATTCAAAAGTTAAGGAAGGTCTTCTAAGAGCGTTTTTCTATAGCTACCTCTCTGTAGTGTCTGTCTGTAGTTAAGGTAGGGCCCTCCGTGGCCCATCTCAAAAATATATATATACGGATTGGATTTTTGTCAATTTACACCACGCTAGCAGACCCGCGGTTAGTAGCTAGGGCGAATACGTTTACAACTATCGAAATTGCAAAAAATCTTATCAAAAATTTGTGTATTCATCCAAACCATACAATAGCCGTCATGCTCCATGTGATCTCCGTGACCTGTGACGTCACTTTCAGCGACTTTGCAAAAGGTAAAAGTGAAAAGTTGGTCGAGCGGAAAAATTTGGGACGCTGTGGGACGCGGAGGGATGCGAGCCACATTTTTTGCATCTTCTATTCAATTTCTAACCTATATCCGAAGATAGGCACAAAATAAAGCTCAGTGTTGAATTATACGAACAAAGAAAACGATAAGTATTTTTTCATTCCATCTATTCGAAAAGGACGACTTGGTTCGCCTTTATGTGCACCCAAAGGTGGTGTTTTCTATAAGAAACTTTGAGCGGGCAGTAATGAGTTTTTATTCCTCTTTAAGTGCGCCGCAATTATCTTTGCCGCGCACTTTTTGAATTTGGAACATCTTAGTGTTCAGCGCCTAAGAAATCGAACGCAATTTTTTTGAATAAAGACTGGCTTGACTTCTGAATAAAAAAAATCTAACTAAAAACGCGCGAACTACAGCCCGCGTTTTCGTCAATTTTCACGGATTGTTAGAAATTCATGGTTTTGTTTTGAAAAATGTAAATATAAGTTTTTAGTTGTTTTATTATTAGATACGATTAAATTTCAATTTAGTTGCCTTTTATTTTCTCATAGAGGGTAGTGTATCACTCGGGCGCAAAATATATTTTTGGCTCGGGCGAAGTACTTTGAATCCCTCGCTATGTTCAGGATTCTACTACTACTCTACTACTCTAGAATCACTCACTTCGCTCTGGACTCAAAAAAACGCCCTCGCCGTAAAAATATTATTTTGTTCCCTTATGATACAATCTACTATTGGCTTGGGTCTAGAATCGTGGAAGCAGGAATTGAGGGTTAAAAATGAATAAAATAATAACACCGGTAAGAGTTTGCTTTCCGATTACTTATCTACCATTTTTATCACATGATAATGTAGTTTTCGAGAAAAAAATTAAAAAAAAATTCAGTTGGTTTGGTTATGTTAGGATAGTGACCACTAATGTGCGAGGCGAGCGAAGCGTGCCGCGTTAGCGGCCGCCAAAGCGCCAAAAATCCCCTGCTTTCATCCACCTCCCTGCCCAAAGTCAATGGTATTAACCATTTTGAGGCGTTGAGCTCCTGCTTCCGCGATTCTAGACCTATACCGTATTTTTAAACTTTTTCATATTTAGTCGATTAAAAGGTAATAAAGACCAATATGACCAGCTGATACGAGTATAGCTGTTATAAAATCTGCCTTATGCTCTAGAAAAAAATCTTTCTGCCCTTATTGCTTTCATCATCTTTCTGCCCTTATCCCACTTTACTTGTCTATTTCTACACTTTATATTATTTTACCATAGAGCTCGTGTTTTTTATGAACCATAGCCGATAAATCACGAACCCTTTAGAAAACTGTATCTAAATCGGTCTAACCGTGTTAAAGATAAATGGGTACATTTATCACACAAACCTTTAACCCTAAACGCAAACCTTCTCTGTTCTTTTTTATCTTTTAACCCAGCTCGTAACATCAACAAACAACCAAAAAAGTTGAAGAAACTTATTTACTATCTCTTCAATTAGTCGAATTGTGACACAGCAAAGTATGTTGACATCATTAGAAGATTAGAGTTACTACACAGCCCATCGCGAAAAAGCTGAATCACTATCAGCCGTAATCCAATAATGATTCAGTAATAATAAGTAGGAAGTTAGTAATAATGTTCTTTGATATTTTTGTGTCTCATTCAATTAGATATTGCATACTTTACCTACCTATGTGTTATGTCTGTGTTGTGTAGTTTATAAGGCTTACCGATAAACTTCGCAAAAAAAATTTGAATCCGTAACTTTTCAATGAACTGACTAGAAATGTTTACGACTAAAAAACATAAAAATCTGGTAGATTGGATGTTAAAAAACGCACATATATTTTTTTTATTTTCTTTTTACATCCACAGTAGAAATCCTATAGGGCTTGTAAACTAGAAAGTGCGAATAGAACTTGTGTTTGACAGAATCCGCACTTTATTTTATGTTTTTTTTTATTTATAGACAGTGTCTGGAGGTGTGTTGTTATTGACGGGTTATAAATAAATTCAACGTTTCTATTTATTCATTTATTTCATTAACGTTTTTCTAGTCATGCAAGTCTCTCCAAATGAAGACGCGAAAGACAAAAAAATCAGCCTTTACTTCTGAATCATTGTTATCATCCTGAATGTGTTTGTTATTATTAATATTCTCCTTTATTATTATTTTCATTGTGCCAGCTGTTTATTTATGAGCTGTGTCTACTATTATGTTAGTAACTATAGACGTAATCTCATTAGTTGAGGAAACCAGAAGTAGGCCAACTTTATTTTTCTTTGTCAGATTTTTTTTGGTTTTCCTTTTGTTACCTCAACGAGATCGTCAAGGGTGATTAGTTTCTTCCAACAATTGCTTTGTATACGTCATGTATTATTGTAAATTGATAATAATTTATCACTAACCTATTGTAACTGCTACTAGTTAGTACCTAATCGAAAAAGAAAATTGATCGCTTACTCACCCACTATCCTACTAATATTATGAAGCTGAAAGTTTGCATATTTGGATCTGTTCGTGTTACAATGATTTGACCAGTCGATCGATTTGTATGAAACTTGGAATAGATTTATTCTGCGCAGCAAAACTGTCTCGGTAAATAGCAGCTCAAGGCCGTTATTTTGTTTAGCATTTGACGTTTTTCGTGATGAATCGTAAGTATAAGATAATGTTTTGAGGATTTCTGACTTTATTACTAGGTGCAAAGGGTGTAATTCGGTTTAACTTTAAACTTTTATGTCACACGGACAGAATTTCGCTATGATTTAGTACGTCACGCTGTAACTATAGTATTCTGGATCGAAGAGCATATCTGAGCATACCATATTGAACTAAGAATTTTAAATTGTGGTTGGAAGCTGCGAACAGAAGCTAATACTAAATGTTCAGTACTCTCGCAGTAAAAAAAAAATGGTTGTCTGTAAAGTCGGTTTACTGACAATAGTTGAACGTGACAACGCAAAGGCAGATTGTGCTTCTTTGTCGCTCGTTCCGCGCTTTCGCTTGCACTTGCGCAAGCCTTATATGGAACGCCCCAGAGAGAGGTAACGCCTCATGACGTCATGTTTTTCGTGCGTGCAGACGGCTCTATCGAATTATAAGACGTAGTCACGTCAAAATCAAATTTTTGAAGGCCCCGTATTCGTGCAATCCCTCGATTGTCTATCTCTTAAGATTGTTTTTCTAAAATTGAATTTTGAAGTTGAGGATTAACTTATAGACTATTCAACTACCAGTGTGACTTCAATCCAACATAAGATAAGCTAACCCTCGTTGTGCTAGTTTTGACCCGCATTTGGCTTTTTAAACAAGATATAAAGATCTCTGACTACCCCCCTTAGACATCTTCAAAGGATCTGGAATAAGTAACATAAAAGATCTGAGAGAATGTCTACCGCACCTTGGGGATACAGTCGTGAACCTGTTTACGTTTTTATATAAAGATCCCTTTATTTCATACATATTGGAGCTATGAGTACTAATTGATCCAAGTTAATTGAGTTCCATAACAAAGTTTCAAGAGTAGGCAATGAAGTCGAATACGCTTTGACTACAGTAGTTTATATCGAGACAACCTCTGTGGCGCAGTGGGCGAAGGTCCGCCTGCGACGCAGAAGGTTGCGGGTTCGATCACCGCCGCGGGACAAATGTTTGTATGACATTCAGATTTGTCTCGGGTCTACAATGGGTGTTTCTATGTATAATATGTATGTATTTACAAACGAAAAGTATATAAGTAGTATATCAGTTATCTGGTTCCCATAGTACAAGCTTTGCTTAGTTTGGGGCTAGATGATGCTGTGTGAAAAATGTCCAGCATTATTTATTATGATTGAAGATTTATGGTCAGGTAGGATTGTGACTGACTTTCAATATAAAAGCCGTATGATTTGATACACTTCTTCTTCTTCTTCTTTTAGAGTCAATGGGACTCATATAACTTTAGACCAGTATTTAGCCACCTTTACGGCCTCGTCAGTTGCCTCATAGAGCTGTTCCCGAGTGCTGGGGCATTGTGGGTAGGAGAGCAAGTGCAGCATTGTCTGTGTGGGGCCCAGCACTGGCACTGGGCTTTGTTTGCGTCAATTATATCCCACTTGGCCAGGTTACTTCTACAGTGACCAGCTTGGGTACGAAGTCTATTGAGAGACTTCCAGGTCAGCCACTGCAGACCGTGGCCAGGAGGAAGACGTTCTGCTGGAGTTTAGTCCAGTGGGGGAGGATGTTTATGTTTAAAAACTAAAATGTATTGATTTAATATAGACCCCTATTTTTTTATTACCAGAAAAAAATTAAACATGGTCTCGGAATCTGTTACTGATAACATTTATGTAGTTAAAACTAAGAAAAACAACTAAAAAAAGTAGTAAAAAAATGAATAATAGGCAGCTCAAGTGATTCAGGTTAGCCAGTTGGAAGTGTGGCCAAAACAATGATGGATTGACATGCTAAATAGCTTTAATTGTAAACTCACAGGCGCTTATTACAAGAAAATGAGCCGAGTTTAGACCAAGTCCAACTAAAAAACAATTTTTAAAATAAAAAATTGGTTGTCTGTAAAGTCGGTTTACTGACGATAGTTGGACGTGACAACGTCTACGCATCGCTCACTCAAGTAGGAGAGAGACGGATGTGATGGAACGCCTCAGAGCGAGGTAATGCCTCATGACGTCATGTTTTTTCCCTTTATGCTCACAATAATACTTGTACATAGAATGCTTTTTTGTGGTAACAGTTTTGTTTTGAGATGTGTCAACATGGGGTTCAACCAAGGTTTTACGTTTTTATAATAAGCAGCACAAAGACTATTAGGAAACCATTTTTTCCTACACTTATTTCGTTAATGAGGTTATCTAGAACATTCGCTTACTTTTCATTAATAGTCCGAACAACTTTGGTCGGATATTGGTTAACTTATCCGTAGAGTAAGCTACCAAAACAGAGCAATGAAACTGATAGTCTGAAAGATGGTGGCAGTGTTTTCACATCACACCTTTCTTGTTTAGTAAGCAATGGTTTTAATTAAACAGCAACTTCTTTTTAATGAAATAAACAATATTTACTTTCATAAATACAAAAAATATAAGTATAACTGCATGCTAACTTTATAATTTTACGAATATTGAGTCATCGTGGCATTTCTTAATAAATCTTGATCAGTATGAAAATTATAAACAATTGAAAAAAGATATTAATTAGATCAGGAGTAAGACATGACACAATACTATCATCTCTATCAAATTATAAGCTTGACGTGCAGTAGAACTCTCTGGCTCCGCGACTTTAATAAACAAGTTTTTGATGCGTTCACACTTTGCGGAATACCGCTAATTTGGTATTGAGTTCTTTTATAGGTAAATGTTTTAAAAAATAACATAATTACGTTTTTATACTAAAAAGAAAACCGACTTTAATGTTTGACTCGAAACGCGGTGTGACTCAGGGCGTCAAGCTGTCGATTCGATTTCTATTTGTGACATGGCTAGGAGGGAAGGTGTTTAGAGTTTTACGGGGAAACTATCAATCCCTCAGGAATAAAGTTTATATGGGACCACTTCTGGAGTAGGTATACCCTTTCAAACATAAGAAGAATTTTGCAAATCGGTCAACAAATGGCGGAACAATCGCGTAACAAGATACAAAAAAACCTCCTCCTTTTTTGAAATCGGTTGAAAAACCGTACCACCTTCAATTCACCTGATTCAAAATAACTATCTCATGAATAAGTAACTTCGTATGCAGTGGCCAGTTCTGGTGACGGAGTTTTTAGGATATGTGCTAGGAAGGAGGCCCTTAAATCCGTTGATAATGCCATTAGAGGTCACCTATTCACTTACTGACCGTTTCGAACGTTGCTTTACTTTAAGTTTTTAATCAATGTCAATCAATAATTAGTCGTTTGTAAGCTACAGAAAAAAAAACTTTTCAGGCCCTCAAACATACTCGTACATCTTTAGAATGCTTAGATTAAGGTTGACATCGATGTATGTTCTGTCGATATAACCAAGCTCTTTGCAATATCAATCTCTTTTGCAAATATCAACTTTAACCTTATTGAAATTGGGTTGAACTTACCAACGACATCCAGCCTGCCCACGGCCACATAGTGAGGGTATGTCGGGGCATTTTGGATTACTTCACAGCTGTAATTCCCGCTCTGGTTTGGCGTTACTCGGAGCAGGATCACGTGTGTTTCATTTGAATTAAACCTCTGAAAAAAAAGAAGTTATCATTGAATCTACTTATATCGTGCTCTAGATATTGATGGTTATTGAAGTTGAAACTCAATAACCTAGTGCATTTGAAAGCATCTAGCTACGAGCACTAGAGTTAAGTAGCAAGAGTTCTCATAGAGTTAAGGAGGTAAAAAGCTCTTAGCGCTTGAGATCATTTTACAAATGGTTTTTATATGAGCATTATCTCTTGTAAAACGTTATCACTAGCTTCTATATTCTTTATTTACATTTTTCTAAAGATCTGGTAATTTATCTTTGCTTGGTCACAGACCGGTGAAAGTCGTGGGTACAAATCCCGCATGGGTGCAATTTTTCGAACATTTTTTGTGAGTTTGTGTCAAAAAAAGGTTTTTAAATGTATCCCGAAAATAAAAATTTTTGAAAAAAAAATTGAACCGACTTCACAGAACACAAACTGAAGAACCTTCTACACACTAAAAAGAGATAAATAAGAATATAATTTGAAGTCGAACATATAACCTCCTCCTTTTTTTGAAGTCGGTTAAATTAGCACCCATGCGGGATTTGCACTCACGACCTTGCCGATCCGTGGCATCGCTCTAACCAACTGAGCTAACGGGCAACCGACGCATGAGTTGAAATTTATTAGGAGTACATACTATACAGCATTGCGCTGTGAGCGACATCTATGGAGACACATTGCAGTCATCTTTCCACTCTATGTCCAAACTTTAGTTCGGAAACATAGACAAGAGATGACAAGAGATCTTTAAATATCCCTAAGTGTGCGGTTAACACTATAAAAATATAATGCTTATTGTGTCAAAAAAGTTAGTTCTTACATTTAGGATCAGAAGATTTTGGAAGCTAAATGTTCTTAAATGCACATCGACTGTAATATAAAAAGCTTTGACAGCAAAACGTCCTCAATTTAAAATGGTTTTGAGAGCTAAATAGCCTTTGTAAAAGTTAGTCCTCTCATTACTCCTAGTTAGACTAACTAATATTTTCAACCGACTTCAAAAAAGGAGGAGGTTCTCAATTCGTCTGTATGTTTTTTTTTTTTTTTTTTGTATCTTGTTACGCGATTTCTCCGCCCTTTGTTGACCGATTTGCAAAATTCTTTTCATGTTTGAAAGGGTATACTCCAGAGGTGGTCCCATATAAATTTTATTCCTGAGGGATTGATAGTTTCCCCGTAAAACTCTAAACACCTTCCCTCCTAGCCATGTCACAAATAGAAATCGAATCGACAGCTTGACGCCCTGAGTCACACCGCGTTTCGAGTCAAACATTGAAGTCGGTTTTCTTTTTAGTATAAAAAAGTAATTATCATTATGGTCTTCCGCGACCATAATAGAGGTTAAAAGTCACCTAAACTGGTGAGCGCATGAAGAATGAGAGTAAATGAGACAAACTTGATGTATCAGGATCGTAGCAAGTCAAAATTTGTAATGTCTACCCCTACCTGCAGCCTTATTGTCTAACTTGAAATCCATTCCCAGTTGTCATCCCAATAGAGCTCAACCAATGACATAATAGGAAAATGACAATTGAAGTCCAGAATGGGTTTCAAATGTCAAAATGAAGCCCATGTCCATTGCCAGTTGAATTACACAATAAGGCCCCTGGTGCCGTATTACCTATTACCTACAATTCAGTTTGGGTGCTATCCAGTTTAGGTCCCTAATCTGAATCGCAAAGTTTTCGAACCGTGATAACTTGACGTTTTAAGCAGAAAATTGTAATACATATTGCAAAACGATTCAGTTTTTACGACAACTGTAACTTTTCTTGTCATAGTTCATGGTACGTTATAGCGAAGCAGTTCAATTTAGACCTAAACTGGATCGCTATAAGAGCTCATAATAGCCCAGGGCCGAGATACCGACACATACATGATTTTTTTTTTTTTCAGGTGGAGTGACGATCTGCGAAAGGCTGCCGGCAGAAGCTGGATGCGTCGAGCTGAGGACAGGGCGCAATGGCGCGCACTAGGGGAGGCCTATGTCCAGCAGTGGACTGCCATATGCTGATGATTATGATGATGATGACATGATTTAAGTATGCAAATGCAAGTGATTTATACTTGCATTTGTTTGCAAGTATATTTAAAATATTATATAGAAATGAGAACTGCACCTATAATCTTTATTTCTTCATAATCCACCTTTTACTAGTCATATTAAGATTAAAGTTAGCTCCCAAAAAGCAGCATTCGAGCCAAGAACCGAACAACGGCAATATGTTAGTCTGGATCTAAAACTGCAGTCTGTTAAAAGACTGCACCCGTCATTTGACAGCCGTATTTACGTGACATTTTCTATCAGCTCTGCTGGTGAGAAGGTGATGATAAATTGGAACTCTTGACAGAAAATGTCTAGATGCAGTCAAATATAAGTTCGCAATAGAGGAACAAGTAATATAACTTTTAAAACTAGAGTCGCAGCCAGACCACGCTCTGAAAATGTATCTCTGGTACCTCTGGTGTAAAATAATGTAATTATTGTCATTTTTCACGTAAACAAGATAACAAACTTACATTGTAAGTCTGAAGGTTATCTTATTAACAGTAAAGGTATATAATCTTATAATGACCTCTGATAAAAAAAAACTAAGTTTATGAATAAGATTACGTTTGTCTTATAAAAACTTAGGCCTTTACATATTAGATGATTTTATACAACGTCAGGAGGCAATCCATCTCAAACATTGTCGGTGACATTGTTTGAGATGGAATAGGCTTGCCCAGCACCTACACCATCCTCTCAGGTCAATCAGCCTGGCCCACAGGAAAAACGACGTCAATAAGTGTGGAGCTGACTAAGCTGCGGGTTTCCTCACGATGTTCGTCTTATAACGCCGATAGTATTAAGTCACAGCATAGCTTTATTCTGGATCTAAGCTTACTTGGCGAGCACTCAAACGCTTATTTATTGGCAAGGAGCGCGATAGCTTCTGGTAAATAGTAGGGTAGGCTTATAGTTTCGAATTTACAAGTAGCTTTTAAATTTTGAAATTTGAAAAAGATAAGAAAATTAGGTAAACATTTTCATAAAATTTCACAGCCTAATTTTACAGCTCCTACGAGCCGTGTTGAATCGAATGGGATTGTACCTCGACTTTCAATCCAAAGGTCGTGGGTTCGAATCCCAGCCGTGCATCAATGAATTATTCGTTTCGTAAATGTATATGCGCTTTAACACAAACTCTTAACGGTGAAGGAAAACATCGTGAGGAAACCCGCAGCTTAGTCAGCTCCACACGTATTGACGTTGTCTTTCCTGTGGGCCAGGCTGATTAAGCTGAGAGGATGTTTTAGGTGCTGGGCAAGCCTATTCCATCTCAAACAATGTCCCAAGCACTGCAGCGTCCCGTTAAGTGTAGGCATAGGTTGCCTCCTGACACTGTATAAATCATCTATTAAAGATGTAAAGGCCTAAGTTTATCCATGGAAACTTTAACCAATTAATTATCTTTAGTGAAACCTAGTTTGTTTTTGCCCTAGTTGTGGTAGCCATTAAATGGATTATGGATTTACCGTGAAGAACATTTTTAACTTTGGTATATTGGCCGTGCCAGAATGGAGAAGAGGCCTACGACCTCTGTGGCGCAGTGGGCGAAGGTCCGCCTGTGACGCAGAATGTAGCGGGTTCGATCCCCGCCGCGGGACAAATGTTTGTATGACTTACAGATATTTTTCTCGGGTCTGGGTGTTTCTATGTATAATATGTATGTATTTACAAACAAAAAAGTATATATGTAGTATATCAGTTATCTGGTTCCCATAGTACAAGCTTTGCTTAGTTTGGGGCTAGATGATGCTGTGTGAAAATGTCCAGCATTATTTAATTTCATAACTAGGACTAGGCTTATTACGCTTGAGAGCAAGATTTCAGTCACTTTTAAATTCAATTGAGCTGGAGGGCACACTTTTTTGGTTTTAAACCTGTATTGATGGAGTCTGGAGCTGTTTGACAGCAGGAATCAAAGCTTTCTAAAGTGTTCATAATCTTTTTTCAACTTTACTCACATCAACTTTAATCCCTGCCACATTAGACACTTTCGTGCTCGGCGTATCCAGTGGCGAGTATCTATAGAACTCCTGTGTTCCCTTGTACCACTTCACAGAGTACACTCCATAGTCTTGCAGATCGTATAGACACGCCATTGTAACGTTCCGACCTCTTTGGACCACGCGAGGGAACACACGGAGCTCTGTGGTCCGTAGCCCGCCTGCGCCTGTGAACAAAGGAATTAAAGCTTAGTAAACTAGAAATAAATTGACTTTTTGCTTAAGTATTTGCGATTTTGCCTCATATACGGGAACACTAGATCTCCAAAAAATCCAAAATCATCATTAGCCCTATAAAATACTTATCCCAAACGCTTAAAATACCTATTAACTTGATAATACTGATATCAAGCCATTGATAATAACTAAAATATAGATAAAGTACCTAAACCATTTTCCAAGTTTATTGGTGCGGAGAATAGCTTCAATATTATTATACCAAATTCCAATATAGCTGTATTTTACAAAAGTTTTATGAATTTGTTATTGTGGCTTGAAACGATTATTCAGGGCCTTTCAACAAACAACATTAATTGGATGTGATAGTTCAAAACTATAATTGCTGGCGTTCTCGCCACAATACACTCCGATGCCATTTATCTGTACAACGATTCAATGCTCCTAATAAATAACGTCGCAGCCAAAAAGCCAACAAACAAAGCCCCTTAGATAGGATGGATTAGTAAGCTAGCTCACTTTTACCGACTTCAAAAAGGAGGTGGTTTAATAATCGCTAAGGAAAACTAGGCCCCTAACTATGATTTTTGCTTTGGTTCTTCACGTTATTGATCGCTAAGGAACAGGCGCAGAATCATTTATCAAACTGGTTATACTTTAAAAATAAATATTTTGATCAGCTGGGTTCACCGATGTCTCCTTCAATGTTTTTTGTTAAAGTGTAACTCTTGAGGTAAGAGTATCTTCAATGGGGAGTCTACTAAAGAAAGTGAGGTTCGTCACTGTGTTCATCACATCATCATCATCATCATCATGTCAGCCATCTAGTGTCCACTGCTGAACATAGGCCTCCCCCATCGATTTCCACAGCGATCGATCTTGTGCAGCCTGAATCAGAAATGAAGAGATCCGTAGACGCACTAAAGTCACCGACATAGCCCACAGGATTGGCAAGTTGAAGTGGCAGTGGGCGGGGCACATAGCTCGTAGAACTGACGGCCGTTGGGGCAGAAAAGTTCTCGAGTGGAGGCCACGCACCGGAAACCGCAGTAGAGGACGGCCCCCACTAGATGGAAAGACGATCTGGTAAAGGCTGCTGGGAGCCGTTGGGTGCAGGCTGTTCATCACATATACTTTTGAAATTTAGATTACCAAAATTACCAGCTGCTTCTAAACAGCTACGCAAATCTATCATTAGCACGATTCCCGCTTGCCTCCTGCTCTGGTTGGCCCCGTTTCAGTAATTCTTCCTTAGGGATAAATATGCTATCCCATACTTTTCGGAGACGTTTTTATTATGCTTCCTGTTGATAATTCGAGTGGTTTGATGTATGTTTTGTTTGTGTAGGAAAATTGAGATTAAGTTTGGATTATGTTTTCTTTGTGGTATAGGTAAATTTATTATTTTGTGACTTTGCTTGCTTGATTGTTATTGAGTAAACTAAGGCTCCAGTGATATAATGATATTGTAGCGTTACTTGTCTATTATTGTAAAAAAAAATTTTGGAAATCGGTCCACAATTGTCGGAAATATCGCTGTACATACATTAAAAAAAAAACATACATACAGCCGAACATAGAACCTCCTTTTTTTGAAGTCGGTTAAAAAGGGACTGTATCCTAAAGGCACGGTAGACGTTTTCTCAGATCTTTTTATGTATTCCAGATACTTGAAGACGTCTAAGGGAGGTAGTCATGTCCAAATACATATTTGATACATGCCCACATTATACATTATATCTAAATATAAACACGAAAAAGAGATTGACTGCTGCATAATGATGCTGATGTACGTTTTTCAAAACTACTTCTACTAAAACGCTCACGGCCGGTTTCTCGAACGCTTTCTAAATTGAAAAGCCGATCAAACTTAGAATACTTGGTCCTCATTGGTCGAATGACAGATTTGAACAATGATTAGTTAATTTTGAAGACGACCTTTGTTCGAGAAACCGGCCGTCAATTGCAAGCATTCACGTATCAATTTTGACCGCGCAAAATGTTGCCTATTGTCGACAAACCTACATACCATAATACATCAAATCATTTCTCTTTCTTGTAGGGATAGGTAGAGATTACAGATTTCCACTTACACTGGGCTTCGATCCTGACACAAATTTTTGAAGTGAAAACTTCTTTAGGCACGTTGGGCATTTGTGATAAGATGAGAATAAATTCTTGGATTCGCCTCGAAAAGGTCACGTGCGATTCACGCGACTTCTCACCGACACCTACCAGTAGCGCCATCTAATTCAGTGATAGGTAAACTTTTACGGCAATATTTTTACATTTCTAAAAGCTAATTTTATAAATAATCGGGTGTATAAGATAAAAATGTTTTGTTCAAGTTTTCACTCCTCTCGGCACTTCCGAGAATGCCACGGTTTTTTTTTCTCATTCACTTTACTTCGACGACAAAGCAATGTACACCTGAGCACTACACAAAACATTCACTATTCTCTTATGACTACCTTGCGACTTATATGTAAGTTTAATGGCGTTGCCTACGTTCCTTTCAATTTTACCAAATCATGTTATATACTCGGGATTCGCCTAAATCCCTCGTCTGGCTTTAGCTGATGTGATTTTACTGCCTTTTACTGGATGTTTCAATGTACTTAAACCTACATTCAGACGAAAGTAAAAGGAAAAAACTATTATGAGAAAACTATGACTAATTGTCATAAAAGTTGGCTTATGTAAACATATTACGCGGCGTGTATCAATGGGTTTAGTATTTCGAAAAATATTCGCATTTTGACACGACCTCTAAATGGTGAAGTAAAACATTGTAGGGAAACCAGTAACTATTCTAATACAGCTATTTTAGCAGTGATGGGCTTGCCAGCTTACAGGTCGACAAGCTAAATCATATTATCCACCACATGAACATACACCTTACAAAGTAGGGGTACTAAATAAATCCCAGTAATCCATTAGCGCACTGCATAACTGATGCGTTGCTCGGTCAGAGTGCTTGGACCTCGTATGAATTCTCTTGTGTCAATTTAGATGCTGATTTACTGCATTTTGAATGAGCTGGACGGGAATAAAGTGATTTTCAACCGACTTCAAAAAAGGAGGAGGTTCTCAATTCGTCTGTATGTTTTTTTTTTGTATCTTGTTACGCGATTGTTCCGCCATTTGTTGACCGATTTGCAAAATTCTTTTCATGTTTGAAAGGGTATACTCCAGAGGTGGTCCCATATAAATTTTATTCCTGAGGGATTGATAGTTCCCCCGTAAAACTCTAAACACCTTCCCTCCTAGCCATGTCACAAATAGAAATCGAATCGACAGCTTGATGCCCTGAGTCACACCGCGTTTCGAGTCAAACATTGAAGTCGGTTTTCTTTTTAGTATTAAAACGTAATTATGAATAGTCTGGACGGGAATAAAAAGTGATTTTTGGGTAGGAACTACTTGACTGTTTTTGACTGTTACAACCCCATCTCTCTCTCCTATAAAGGTTTGCTGTAAGAGAACTCTTTTTAGGGTTAAGCTCGCCTCTGCCATTACTTCTCTTTAAGTTTATATATATGTAATTTCTTTGTGCAATAAAGAATAAATAAATAAATAAATAAATAGGAAACTAGTTGTTCTTGAATATGATTTGTTTGGCATTTATTCTGTTTAAAATCAATAGTTTTTCATATTCTAGATGATTAAAAAAACGACTATAACTATTCACTGTTTTAAAATGCAAACGATTGACTTTATTTTTAGTACGGTTTTTTACTGTAAGTACTCGTAAATATTAACAGATGTGCGGCAGGGATTTGAATTAACGATACGAGAACTCATTGATTCTAGTTACTTATTATTTTAATTACAAATAATTGTGTCCTCTTGGTGAAGAATAAAACATGGCGCCTCATCCTGGCTTCTAGAAAGTCCTTATAAGTGACAATTGATAAAATGAGACAGATGCTACCATCTGTCTCATTCGCTACATTCGTCCACAACACATAAACATCAGCAAAATAAACCAATCAGATAGAATCGTCGATCCGCGGATAAAGCGGGAAAACAGCTGGTTTGAATTACACCGAGAATGGATACAACAACTGTGTCCTCTGATGACGGGCTTAATTCATAAGCGGAAGCGTGATTACATCAAAACTGTTATTTGGTATGAAATTATCATTCGACACAGAATGAAATTCTAAATTCAAATTGTATAATGTAGTTTGGTTTAGAAGCAGAATCGCCACCAATAAGGCATAACATTTGCTGCCTAATTTAAAGGCTAATAAAATTGTATATTGAAATACAATACAAAACTACATATAAAATATTTTTAATTGAGAAATAATCAATTTTTTTCCCTATATTTCAGTGAGATTATTCATTAAATTACTTGCCATTATGCAAAGAAAAAAAAGATTAAAATCAATAAAATGAAGACGGAGTTCTGAGACCTTACCTTATCTTATCAACTGTACTGGAGTTACTAGAAACGTTATGACTTTGAAAAATGTGTTACCCGCTACCACTCCTGGCTTATCCAGAAAAAAAAACAAATCCGAACCAAATCCAAAGACAGAAAGATATATTGCTACTTGAATGTGAGCAGGTGCGTACCAATAAGCTAAGCGCGTGTCTTGATGTAGGGTGTCTATATTCGTACTAACTAGGGATTGCAATCCGGGGATCCAGCGGATCCGGCATCATTTGACTCCTACCGGATCCGGTACAAATACACCGGATCCGGTGACCGGATTTGACAAAACCGGCCGGATCCGGCCAAATAGAAAACGAAGCCGGATTGCAATCTCTAGTACTAACCCCCCGTTTACACTATGCCCTGTTGGGCAGGGAAGTGAGCAGGGAAGTGGGCAGCGCGAGTATGTAATGTATGCAGTGACAGCGCGAGTAACCTATTTACATACTCGCGCTGCCCACTTCCCTGCTCACTTCCCTGCCCAACAGGGCATAGTGTAAACGGGGGGTAACATACAGGTTTTGCGCGAGGATTCATCTCGCTTTTTAGAACACAATAATACAATGTTGTTTATTAGTTCATGAATTCACGTATTTTATTAAATATTGGAATCAATGTGTATTGTTGCCACAAAAGACAATCAATAGATGGCGCTAATATTCTACGTTTAGTTATAAAGTAATTAGTGAGATTTTCACCGAAATCAGTGCAATTTGTTTATTTGTTATATTATCTGTATTATGTTCTTGTGTACAATAAAGAGTTAATCTATCTATCTATCTATCAATAGTAAGCCTTTGCTAACTATTGAAAAAGTGCTGAGTGGCGACCATTTTTGTGTTGCATGTATCTGACTCTTTTTTAATTTCATAATGTGTTGTGTGTGACGCAAAATAAAGCTCTTTTTATTTATTTATCATTTTTCTCTGTAACTTACCTACCTAGTTATTTTTATCCATATTGAACTTTAACGTGAGTCTTTCATGTATGTTTCAAATTACATTAAACTGATGCAGTTGTTCTATAAAGATAAGTGATTCAGCGTTTAGCAGTAGGATTTATGTATTTCTGTATACTACCAAATTTTATGACAACAGTCACGACTGTCTATTTTCGTGTGAGTCGATTGATGTCGCTGTGAGACGTGAGCATTTGGAAAACTGAGAAATCGGGTGAAAAAAAAATGTTTTAATAAGAAAGACAAATAATGAAACTGTAATATTAATACATAAACAAAAAAGATCTGTAATAATCTCTTGCTAGTCAAGAGTCAAGTAATTCTATCTAATAATTATATATATCTAGTAATTATATCTAAGTAGTAGGTAGGGAAACGTTTTTTTTATAAGTAGTAGAATTTGGGGAAGACCTTGCTTGCATTGCTAATTACTTATAAAAACTCATACTTAGTAGATTAGTTTCTGTAAGTAGGTACTGTCAGCAACGAAAGTCAATTAAAATTTGATGTTTCACAGATCTGAATATTTCTGAAATCCGTAACATCATGACCAACATTTTGACAAATATTTGAAGATAATGTCTTGGTTCGTAATAATTTCCCAAGAAAAGTTTATTTTTTCTAACCAAAACAAAAACCATTCTAAAAAGTCAAACTGTTAATCGACTTTCGTTACTGACTGTACATATATATATAGTTAGCCTTACCTCTCAAAGTGAACAGTCAGCAGTTTAGTTTGACCCGACAGAAAAAGAAAGCATTTATATTCATTGTTCTGTCAAGCTTCTCTCTGAGAACATTTATGTTAAAGTATAATATAACTGAATTCATTGTAATGCATTGGACTTGAAAATTGTAACAGAAAAATATTGTCTTCTTAATTTCTCAGATAAAAAAGGACGACTGTTAGGGAAATTAGATTGGTGCTCAATCAAATTATCTTGAAAACAACTGTAAAAGATGTGATTTTAGGTTTTTCAACTCGATTATTAATCTGAGAACCGTGTTTGCTTAAAGAAGTATACATGTGACAATGTTTTCTTTAGGTGACCAAAGAACCTGAGGAGTTTAGCTAGGTAGGTACTTTTCAATAGGAGAATTGCTCAGACAAACTGTCAATTCAATAGAAGAAATGCTGAGACGTCAGAATCCAGCCGCATTTTCTGACGTCATCAGCATTTTTGTATAGAAAAACTAGCTGACCCGCGCAACTTCGTCTGCGCATGATTAATATTTTCCGCGCAATTTTTTTATTTTTTTCTGTCATAAGAACCTTCTCCTGACACTAATAAACACAACAAAAAAAATTTGTGAAATCGGTCCAGCCGTTCACGCGTGATGTCGTGACCAAGGGATATAGGGATTCATTTTTATATATAGAGATAACTGCTGCGCGTACGGCGCGGCCAAATGTGCGATTTGTGAGCATGCTTGATGTTTGTGTCAATCACGCCATAAAGTAGACTGGAATATAATCCATATTACATCCAATTCCAGTTAAACCTAAGGTTGTCTGGAAGAAATCGCTCACAGAAATAAGACCGCCCATTGTAATTCGCTTTAATTCCTCCTGTATCTTTGTTTTTTTTTTCTGTAATGTCCATGTGGTGTACAATGAAGTATTTTTTTTCTGATTTCTATCTTCTATCTATCTATAATTACCTGAAATAAATTAAAAAGTTGAGTTTTAGAAGATAATAATTTTAAGCTATTCGTTAGTTCAGCACAGTGACTTCACGATAAAACTTGGTAGGCTCTATTTAATACCTCTACGGATCATTAAATACAAGTCGGGTAAGCACAACGTGCTCGTAAATAAAATAATTTACGTAATAAAGTAGAGCATCACTAGGTTATGAGATTATGACGGTGTGCCGGGAATAAATTGCCGAGTCGATACGCAGTTGTTTAATGAAGCATGAAAACGAGACGCTGTAAACATCCCACTAATATAATAAAGCTGAAAGTTTGTGAGTTTGTTTAGATGTTTGGATGTTTGTATGTTTGTGTAAGATCAGGCTCAAACGACGAAACAGTTTACAGTAAAATTTGGTAAGATAAAAGATATAACTCCAGAATAGCATATAGGCTTATTATCCCGAAAAATCTTTTTTTTTAAACCAAAAAATATGTAAAAGGATAACGGGAATATTGCATAAAAACTTTAGCAGTACTCTGTTTGACACAGTGCACTGCTCTACGGTTGCCATAGCAACCGATAACTTTTGACTTTTCAAAATGGCGATTTCATTTCGTTCTACTATGCTATGAACAATTTTTAAAGACAGCAAATCCAAAAATAAATTCAGTGTTTTCATAGGTTGGAATGGAACAAGGTAGTTCTATCTCTAAAGTTTGTATGACGAAACAATGCGCAGACGAAGTCGCGCCCGGTTCCACTAGCACAAATTATTTGAAAGAAGTAAAGAGTACGCATTTGAATGTAGCTATCCTTTTCTAGCTAGAAAAACATCGTGAGGAAACCAGCTCTACACTTTCAGACGTTGCCTTTCCTGTGAATAAGGCTGATTAATCTGAGAGGATGGTTCACGTGTTGGGCAAGCCTATTCCATCGGTATCGTAGCTAGGTAGCCAAGGGCCCTGGTGCAAAAAAAAACTGGGGCCCTAACTGAACGGTTCAGGTTTTATCGTGTCAAAATATAAATATGCAGGGTGTGGCAAAATTTTACTTTTCTTTTGAAGTTAGACTCACGAGGGCCCCTTGAGCTTGGGGGCCCCGGTGCACAGCACCACCTTATAGCCCTCCGGTAGCTACGCTGATATTACACTGATTCCATCTCAAAAGATATCATCTAATTAAAGATATAAAGGCTTAAATTTTAAAGTTTAACAAAGCCTTAATTAACACGGGCAAAGTTGGGGTCAGATGCTAGTTATTTGATAATATTTTAGGTAAAATAGCTCGATACGGCTTTTCAATAAAATGTGTTTCTAGTGATTTGAATGATTATTTTCTCCATTTTCCCGTAGAGCAGTAAGCTAAATCTTTTTAAGTAGAATAAAATTAACATCAAGATGCTTAAGCTATTTTTATTTCGAAAACAAAATTCTTCTACAAAAATGCTACATTAAAAACCCATTTGTCTCCGTTACATCCCAAACCAATCATATTCTTTTAATAAAAGTCTGCAAACAGCGCCGCCTCGTAGTAATGGCCTCCTACCAAAACAAGAAAACTTTGTTTAATCGGAGAAAAGAATGCAGCCTTTGCAACTCATTTATCATAAACTTCAGCGCACAGATTAAACTAGAAACAGTTTGAAGAACCTAGTAAAAAAACCGAATATCCCCTAAGTCGTGGTAGTTTTTTGTAGTTATTATTAGGTAAGTTGTGCCAACAGAATGTTAAAATAAGGCTTAGATTTTATGTAGTAAGGTCGAAGGTAGTAAAGTAAGTAGATATACTTCTGTAACAATGTTTTGCCCAATAAAGTTTTTATTATTTTCTTCTTCTTATTTAAGGATTTACTCCTTGTCGGTACAACTGATGAATCCCTCTCCATGTATCTCTTTCCAGGGCTGCTTCCTTGACCTCTTTATACGACATGACAGCTACCTTCTCTTTCACTTGGCTCATGTAGCTTATCCTCGGTCTTCCCCTTCCTCTTCTTCCTTCCACTTCTATAATGTTCTTAATGAAACTGTCATGTCGTATAAGATGGCCGAGCATCTTTCCCCTTCTGTTCTCGACAACTTGCAATAGCGATCTCTCTTCGTTGACTCTACGCAGAACTTCCATATTGGTTATCTTCTCCGTCCAGCTGATTTTTTCCATTCTACGCCAACACCACATATATTATTTTATTATTTATAATTTACTTTCTTTTAGCAAATTCACCTCACATTGTACGATTAATTTACCTATAGAGGCTTGAATGCATAGGTATTAATAGGAATCTCCTACTAATATTATATATCTAAAAGTTTGTGAGTATGTTTGTATTTCAATCACGCCTAAGCCAGTGAACCGATTTGGATGAAACTTTGAATAAATGTATAGACCTGGAAAAGTATATAAGCTATTCAAAATGTTGGTTCCACAAGAGCGAAGTCGAGCGCATAAGCTAGTAAATTAATAAAAATGTATCATTTCATAGAAAGCTAGGCCGAAATTGTGTTTTTCCCCCTTATCCATAGAAACACCCAGAACCGGGACAAATATCTGTAGGATGACCCATGAACAAACATTTGTCCCGCGGCGGATATCGAACCTGCAACCTTCTGCATCGCAGGCGGACCTTCGCCCACTGCGCCACAGAGGTCGTCATTACAGAACCCTTAGAAAGCCAAAGCCAGAAAACGTGTATCGCTCAAACGAGAGTTGAACTGCCAATATCAGAATTGCAGACTTGAGTCGATAGTTTGAAAGGAAATATTTTAAAGTAGCGTCTTGAACAGTTTCCTATAGAACTAGCGCCGAGTGCTTTTACCGGGTCAATTAGTTGAGGACATTGAATGTTTAAAAGCTTCGTTAGTTTTGGTTACTTGCTGGAAAATCTCAAGCAATAATGATGAAATAAAAATTTCACCTCTTTTAAAATGGGGTTTGAATAGGGCCTTAGAATATGTATGGGAGCTTTTGGACGAGAGCTTAAACTTTTTAAATTTTCGTGTTTTGAAGACATAATAGATTTTAAGTAAACGGGTTTTTATCACAAATAAAACAATTACGTGCATCAATGCAATTAAATTGAAAATTAGGCCTTATTTTTATAAAATGACTGACTATGTCTGTCTGTATGTATTTTTTTTCTTGAAAAATAATCGTTAGGGCCTGAAATCTCATATTTGTATAGTAGAAACGAGACATCATTATTCAATGCGGTTTGGACTTGACTTTTTGACTTTAACCGCTTGTAGAAAGTTGAGTATTCGAACACCTATGCATAATCGAATTCCGAAAATCGACGATATACTGTGACTTCGGAATCAGTGATACCTACATTTTCATCTCTTATAAGATACACTAGGTATCAACAGAAATCGATTCGAAGCTCAGAGTTTTGTTACGTATCAGTGCTCATGAAAGAGACGTCGAGTAGGAAAATATCAAGCGAAACTGGTGAAAACATTGTTGAGGAATCGAGGTCGGAAAAACTGATATTTTCTTGCAAACCTTTCGCTTGTATGAGAAGTGAACTGAAAGGGTTGAATTATTCTTCGAATAATTTTGTTGATGTATTCCTCTGTACATTGTATGGTATAGTCACGTGACTTCACAAGACTTCATTCTTAATAGCCTTATCACACTGGCGGTCGACGAGCGGATTCAAAGCGGAGCGGGCGCGCAGCGGATTCGCCGCGGTTGCGCATAATATGTGATAAGGCTCGCTTATTTGTAGAGAAAATATGTTAAGATTTCAGTTAATTAATTTTAGTTTTTCATATGAAATGTATTAGATTGTGTAAAAGATGTCACGAGTAAGTTTGAGAATTACGGCTGATAGAGAAAAATGAAAGAAGTATAATTATGTTGACCAACAATAGTCGGACAAGGGCATGCGACGAGCATTTTGATAAAGAAAAGAAAAAACTCTACTTAATATTATTTACAAAAATGCAATACAATTGAATCTTTAGCAGTCCTACAGTGCGTCGGCCACTTATGTTACACTGCAAAGCGTAGTGTCTACTGAGTGCTTTCTATCGCTTGGCCGGGCAGAAACAGGCAATGGCATTCAATGGTGCTTGAACACGCGTCAATAGTCTAATTCTAGTAATAGATAATCAGATACCCTGTAGTGCATGGCTTCACTAGTGTAAAATTGCTGATTCCATTGATCATTGAATAACAAAATTAAATTTAAATTGGACTTCTTATATTGTTCACGTAATTAAATACCTATAGTATAAGATCCCAATTTAGAACGACCTTCACCGAGATAAGATAATATAGGAATAAATAATAAATAATATAAGATACTACTAAGAAGAGGAAATAAGTATGAGTAAACGAGTGCACCAGAAAGACCACCATCAGAGACAAATGACGCAAAAATGTGAAGCGAGCCACTCAGCACACTACTCCCCGATTCCTGATGACCACGACCAGAGTGGTCGTGGTCATCTGGACTAAGAAGAAGTGTAGTGCAGTACAGTTGCATCCTCATGGTCAAATGCTGACCTATTTAATTTAAAAAACATAACTTACTTCAAGAATAAAAAAGTTTTTGAGGTTAGAATAGTATAGAGAACACCATCCAAATTAATATGCACGTGCGTATTTGCAGATTTTTGCCTATCGCCAACTTTTAGATTGACACTGTTGGTTTTCTAGAACGATAAGAACCCGTCAAACTAAAATGGAGTTTTCTTCATTGAAACACGGTCACTATTCAAATCCATAGCCTTGTATTCCACTTGGCTGTAAAACACCTACCAACGCCCCAATGTGACCTTATTTAGGTTTTTATAAAATACCAAAAGGCAAATCTTGATCAGGGTCATTGGCCTTTTACAGGATGTTCTATATTTTGCAAGCTACTAAGTTTTCTTAAGTACTCAGACCACTTAGCGCAAAACACAGGTGGGGAAACTCCAAGTGATTTGGTGTATATTTTACTTGTGCGTTTAAGTTGTCCCACTTAGCGCATCCTTTGTTCATAGTGAAGTACTTACCGTCAAAAGCTAAGCCAAGAAAACCTAGATTTTTTTTAAGTTAAAGTCTACTACAATCTAAAAACTAAACTTTAAAAAACTACTAGCTAGACCAAAATTACTAAAATCTGTAAGTTTTGAAAAGATGGATGGACTGTGTCCATGAATATGTCCACTGTGTGAATGAAATATGTTTGTGAAAGGAGTGAGTTCTGATATGACGGGTGATAAAGGGGAAATGGAAGAGAGAAACATGTTGTGCCGACCCCATTTAAGTGGGATAAGGGCAGGAAGAAGAAGAGTGTATGTTTTGATTTCACCAAAAGAAAAAAGAATTTTTCAAACGGTTCTAGTTTTCCAAACACAAGCTTACTGCTATTAAAACGAAGAATGAACACTAGTTCATTCTTTGTTTTAATAGCAGTAACGTAAACATCTCGAAGGACTCGGAGTATTTTCTGAAAATACAAGCTTCGAACATGACTCGGTGTAAACACTCAACAAAGATGTGTTTGTTTGTTCGCTATGAAGCAACCCACCTTGGATGTTAGAGTTTGACTAATGCGTTTTTGTTTGTAAGAGCTTTGAATACACACTGAAGCAATAAATATTGATGTAAACAGGATCACGGCTGCATCCACGCACAAACTTCTCGGTGAGCCAAATACGAAGTTTTACCTACTCAGTCGCGTAATTATGCTGATTTGTATTGATTTTTATGAGGTTGTTATGCACGAGTTCTAATAGATGGCGCTACTATTATCCCATACGTTTGTGTTATAGCGATCGAGTAGGTAACCAAAAAATTCTCACTGCATGGGATCACGATATTCCCATACAAAGCTGCGTTGGCAATTAACAACGTAAGAACCTTGCACTGGGTAGGCACTCAGTTTCGTAAGCTCGTTATAGAGCTACCAGAAGCCTTATTGTGTAACTTCAAATCCATTCCCATTTGTCATACCAATAGCTCAACCAATCACATAATAGGAAAATGACAATTGAAGTCCAGAATGGGTTTCCAATTTCAAAATGAAGCTCATATCCATTGCCAGTTGAAGTACACAATAAGAATACAGGTAACCTATTGTATTATTTTATTTGTGAGATAACTAAACAACACTTTACTCGAAGGTGAATAAAAATGTTGGTTTCCTAGAAAACTTCCAGACATTAACGTAATTTGTAATTAAACTTTTACTGTCCGTGTTCACATTAATGTTCTCGTAAATTCGGTTTACATGGAATTTACGGTTAATTAAACTATAATAATAATAATTATAAGTTAAATTATTTCCCTCATATAAATGCTGCTTTAATGTAGAGTGTGTACAGTATGCTTACTATGCTACTTGAACTAGCAGCTTCAGCTAACGATGTTAATTTTTTTCCTTTATATACGACTAACATACGCAACTTAAAACTGGACCTTCTAATATTAGGTCTCTTCAAAGGTTAAACTCCCAATAATAATTTATCTCATAATTACCTTTTAATACTAAAAAGAAAACCGACTTCAATGTTTGACTCGAAACGCGGTGTGACTCAGGGCGTCAAGGAGAGAAGGTGTTTAGAGTTTTACGGGGAAACTATCAATCCCTCAGGAATAAAATTTATATGGGACCACCTCTGGAGTATACACTTTCAAACATAAAAATAATTTTGCAAATCGGTCAACAAATGGCGGAACAATCGCGTAACAAGATAAAAAAAAAACAACATACAGACGAATTGAGAACCTCCTCCTTTTATGAAGTCGGTTGAAAATGATGTCTACCGTACATTGAAAATGCTAATTGATCCTGTTCTGTTTCAGGTATACATTTTGTCTCAGTATAAACAAGTGCTTACCACAAAAACTTATTTTAAATAACTAAGTGGAAACAATGTACAAAAAAAAAAAAAAATGTACAAAGTGGCTGAGTATTCAAAACATTTGCATCAACAAATCATAATGCCACCTTCTGAAACCATAAAAGCATTCTTAAAAAGAAAAAAATGGGGTAGCTTTGAAAAAATACCGACGTAAATCATAAGATGAAGCGTTTATTATAAGTTTGTATTAAAAATTGAATAACATCTCATCTAACTATTATGTTAGTTTTGTGTGAAACAAATTAGTAAATATAAGTTTATGAATGAAATCCTACACTGTGCGTGACCCGACACTCACTTGGTCAGCTTATTTATTACTTAGCTTCCATATACGGCTTTGCTCACACGGTACCATATTTTTAAGTACTTATATACCTGTACCGATACAACTGGTGAAGGCGTGATTAAAAAAACACCAAAATCCAAGAATGCTTAGAAACACTTTTCAACCGACTTCAAAAAAGGAGGAGGTTCTCAATTCGTCTGTATGTTTTTTTTTTTTTTTTTGTATCTTGTTACGCGATTGTTCCGCCATTTGTTGACCGATTTGCAAAATTCTTTTTATGTTTGAAAGGGTATACTCCAGAGGTGGTCCCATATAAATTTTATTCCTGAGGGATTGATAGTCACACCGCGTTTAGAGTCAAACATTGAAGTCGGTTTTCTTTTTAGTATAAAAACGTAATTATTATATTTAACCTCTTTCGTCCCACTGGCTGGGCAAAGGTCTCCCTATATCCCACTTCTCTTTTGAGATCTCCCAGCTTCGCTCATAAACTTTTAGATTTATAAAATTCGTAGGAAAATGAATTTTCCAACCAACTCCTACTACTCCTTGAAAAATGTTGAATCGCTATAGTTTGCCTCTCAAACCACGTTATACAAAAGAAAGCGTTAGAAATACCTACGCCAGTGAATCACAGCGGGAGGAATGCGTTAATAAGTCCCTCAGGCACTCCAGGACTCCGTAGTAACTATAACATCATCTGTGAACGTATATAATATACTGCATTTTTATTTGGGATTTTATACAGTAATCGCTTTATCTATGTTTTTTTTTGTTATTAGAAACTGTATGGTCTCTAATTCACTTTTTCGTCACTTTTCCTTTTTCAAGTAGTTCCTGTCCTATCCATACATAGGTTACCAGGAAGAGATCGCTTTTAGCGATAAGGTCATCCTTTACACATTTTGCTATCGAGGTTTTTATTTTCTGTTTGTTACTCCTTTAGGTGTACAATAAAGTTAATCTATCTTATCTATGGTTTTATCCTTATATTAAAATAACTGAAATGAAATTTTTAATGTTCAAAAATGGAAAAAGAAGAAATATTATAAAGAATATATCCCCAAGGCACGGTAGACATCTCTCAGATTAAGTCACTAAGATCTTTTGTAAAATATTTCATTCACAGTTCGTTTCAGAACTAAAAAAATTATTGATGCACAGACGAATTAAAGCCATGACTTTGGATTGAATGAGGCACTACCCCACTTGGCCAATAGAGGCCCCTAAATGGAATGTAAAAACGTAAACAGGTTCACGACTGTATCCCCAAGGTGCGGTAGACATTCACTCAGATCTTTTATGTTACTCATTCCGGATTCTTTGAAGATATCTAAGGAGGTAGTCAGAGGCATGTCCAAACACATATCTGATACATGCCCACATCTTGCAGAAGTTAGTATTCCTTACGTGACCGATTGCAAGCCCATCGCCGCCTATAAGAACACTAACTGGTTACCTCACGATGTTTTCCTTCACCGTTTAGAGCACGTGTTAAAGCGCATGGATGATGATGGCATTAATGGAATGTTTTCCTTTTAAATAAGATTCTGATAACAAATCCCAACTTTAGAACATCCCAATATCAAGTTTCAAAGAGTCACTCATTCCCCAAATAGCGAAACCATTATAAGTCAAAGCAAATAATACCTGCAAGATTAACGAACAAAAAAATCTGTGAAAAACATTTTTTCCGCCAAATTGAAAGTGATCATCCTATTCGGTCGTGGATATCTGAGATAGCAACGGTTCAAAATTAATCTTGAATCACTTGGAAACCAGATTGGATCGAGCTCTACAGAAAATATGTAAAGGAAGGAAGCAGTAGGATTTTTTTTAAGAGTTTGTTGAGTTTTGCTGTCAGAGCATTTTGGATTGCAGTCGATGTGCACTGAAGAACATTTAGCTTCCGAAACCTGATCCTAAATGAATTTGTCGTAGAAATTGTCAAGGAAGGTGATATACGACTTGTAGTCCAGTCAACAGTAACAATAGAGTTATGTATGAATAATTTTTTAATTTATATTATATTTATATTTAGTATACTTACTAAAATTTATTTACAGAAACTAAGCTTCTACATATTTACATATATTTACAAAATACAACAGGATTAGTCAAGCTATCTAAGGATCGTTACAAATGATCTATAGATAGCTCAACTGATCCAGGTCACTGTCAGTCGGAAGCGTGCCCAAAACACTGGCGGTATTACCACGCTGGATGGCAATGCTGATCTTTTGAGCCAAAAATGTGCCAGTAAATAAATGAATATGATACCTTGATGATAATTGTTGCAAAATGCACCATATAAGATCTGAAAAAATATCATACGTCGATCATAGGATTACCTACCTTATGATCAACGTATATTTTTTTTTGCATATCCTTACGCACACTGAATCAAAAAAGAAACAAAATAATTAAGTAGGTACTCAGCTTTCACATCTTTACTAGATAATTTATTCAGCCTCAGAAAGCCTTTGCATACATTCAACTTGATGCTAGAGATCCCTGCGACATTATTTGAGATGGAATAGGCTTACTAAGCACGTAAACCATCCTCCATCATGGAAAACAACTACAATACGAACTTAATCCTAATTAAGCATCTGTATAACAAGTATTACAGCAAGTTACAAACATTTCTGCCGGATATTTGCAACGCATAAATTTGTCCTACTGCCGCCACTAGGCCATATGATAGGATTAGTCGTGTCGACGGGGATTAGCCTAGATTTGTAAGAGCCTCCTTTGTAAAGCGAGATCATAGTCTATAAATTCGTAGTTTTGATTTAGTTAAGCGTGGATGCTGGAACGCTTTAATAGGGGTTCCTCATTATTACCATTGTCTAGAGTATCCTAATTTGCTTTGAAAATAAATTACGTTTTTATACTAAAAAGAAAACCGACTTCAAAGTTTGACTCGAAACGCGGTGTGACTCAGGGCGTCAAGCTGTCGATTCGATTTCTATTTGTGACATGGCTAGGAGGGAAGGTGTTTAGAGTTTAACGGGGAAACTATCAATCCCTCAGGAATAAAATTTATATGGGACCACCTCTGGAGTATACCCTTTCAAACATGAAAAGAATTTTGCAAATCGGTCAACAAATGGCGGAACAATCGCGTAACAAGATACAAAAAAAAAAAAAACATACAGACGAATTGAGAACCTCCTCCTTTTTTGAAGTCGGTTGAAAAAAGGTTGCAAGACACTAGTTCTGTATATTTCTTTTAAAACGCATGTGGTACGGTCAGCCAACTGGTAACCTCCCTGCAGTCCAAACTTCCTTACTAAGGGGGCTACCAATTGGTGACGCTGACTATTGAATTTTATGGACCAAACTTGTAAGACGTCTTCCATGTGTGTAATTAGTATTTAGGTACATTCTAATGCAATAGGTCCTTCCGGTCGCTCATTAATGATGAAATTTACACTTCGTAACTCAAAGCTTGTTCCCGTAGCATTAGCGTTATTGATTTATAGATAGCAGCAGTATTTTATTACCAAAAATTACTGCCTTTCGTACATAAATTATACCCCGATGAAAAATAGGCATAATTTTTTAGTAAACACAGAGTTGGATAAGAGCCAAGAGATAGCCAGTTTGTATGAACAAAATGGACAACGAAGGATATTCAGGTCGGAAGATACAAGCTGTCTGTTTTACACAATTCGAGTTACTGGGCCGAGAAACTCGTATGTCATCTTGATTTTAATCAAATACACGTATTTAGTTGATTGAGTGTGTGACTTTAGAATATATTTTAATACAGCTTGATCCCTACACTACTTACAAAACTTAAAGAATTGATATATGGTTTATAACCACATATCAGTTCTGTGCATATAACCTTGTTTTTTGTTAAGTTAACCATATATTATATTATATAACGTTTTCCACTGTATCTTTGCATATTGTAATGTTGTTCCAAATAAAGCATTATTATTATTATAAAAAAAAATTACGCCTTAACAATGGTATGCAGGAACAAACTTAATCACTCTTCAAATAAAAACAAAAGTTCATCCGTTTGAAAGCTACAATGCCTCATAGAGAAACAAACAGATAAAAAACTAATTTGCATATACTAGTTCACGAAATCCATCTAACTAAACACTATTTGTTCAAAATAATAATTTATAAGCTCGGCTTCTTTAATATCAACAGAAAGTTTATTATCCTCAAATAAATTAGTTTTGTTTACACAAAACAAAATAAATTCGTACTTTGTTTACAGATCGACAAAAAAAAATACAAATATAATTTGTGATTTCAGTTTCGAAAACTTCAATAAGATGGTAATGAAATGAATTATGTTGAAGCATAAAAAACTAATTAGTATCAAGCTTCTTGTTTGACGAGTTTTTGTTGTTAACAGAAACAAAGCTTATACAATGAGAATTAAGTAAATAGTAATTATTTTAATTAAAAACGAAATTCAGAATATTAAATTAATTGATTTGACTTCTGGGTAGTTCATAGATTAGTATATTTTTTAACTCGAGTTTAACTACAAGTTGGGACGCTTTCACAGTATGAAAATATAATAGCTTGCGTTTTTTTGTCTCGCTCATATATTTTGAGATTGAAAGAGAACGCATCATTATTTTACCATTCATTGATCTTATCATGTTCATTTATCCCGGTTTGGGTCAGGGAACGAACAAAAATGCTACCTTGCAAACTCCTATAAGGGGTAAAAATTGGGTAGAAACCAAAAAAATGCGATATTTTCTGTCCAAATTACTTTGACCTACTTAGTGTACGATATTGTTTAAATGGGAGATAGGTACTCCGAAAGATCGACCCAAAAAAGGTGAAAAAATATCTCTTGGATTTTTGCTGCCAGGTGATCAGATTACAGGGTGTGAAAAGACGTCTACCGAAGCCGAAAGGGGAAGGTACAGCATCCCAAAATACAAAAAAACATTATATCCGGAGAAAACAGCGTTTGAAGATTACTGTTTGTGTATGTACTGGGCGCGTTGTTTTATGTAGATTGCTGGATTTTTAATTTTAACTGTTTTTTTCTTTTATATATGAAATTATTAGGTAGGTATGCTCTTTTCGCGTTGTACTAGTAGTAAATAACCGGAAATAACATAAAATGACGTAGCTAAGTAAAAAAAAACTTTTTTTTTTCGCTCAATATGATTAGAATCATGGTCTGATTGAACCCCCCAGTTTTCGGTATTAGTCTTGTTACACCCTGTATATTACCCCAAAACACAGATAGTACCAGATTAGTCTCATATCCACCTGCGACACAGTAGGTTGCGGGTTCGATCCACGCTATGGGACGAGTATTTGTATCACGTACAAGGTATTTGTCTCGGCTCTGGTTGTTTTCTATGTATAAATGTATGTATGAATAAACAAAAAAGTATATAAGTAGTATAACAGTCATCTAGTACTCATAACACAAGCTCTGCTTACTTTGGGTCTAGATGATGCTGTGTGAAAAGTCCAGCATTATTTATTTGTTTGTCTTCAAAATCTTATGAAAATGTGTAAACGGGTAGTCAGAGGCACGTATAAATACAAACATAATGTCTTTTTATTGCGTGCGTTGCGCTTAAACGAAAAATCTATTGATGCATACCTCGATCAAAATTTTGTATGAATCTACATTGTCAGGTTTTTGTTTTGAAGGAGTTTCTATATTTTGATAATCAAACACTCCATTCTGAATTTCAACATCATATTTTATATTATTAAAAGCATACCTATCTTGTCATGTGAGTTCTTCCTTTAATTTTATAACGCTTCCATTTATCACAAATGCAGGAAAGATCCCGCCTAAGTAATAACGTCAAGACTTCACATATAAATTTCACGTAATAGAATGTAAATCTCAATTTCAATTCGATATCAAATGTAAATTTATGCCAAGAATTCTCGGGATTTTCAATAGGAATGTATGATAATTTCATTTTGTTTTATTAAGTGCATATAGAGCTGAAAATTTCAGAAAAATCAGGCTTATTGAACTTGTACCTACACTTATTTATATTTGTCACGGAAATTAAAAAAAAGGTATACTCGTAAGATCTAGCTAGGTAATTCGCACAAGATTCAACATTTATAAACTAACTAATACTCATTGCATGCCAGACTAGAATGGTGAGATGAGTGACTATTTGCAGCACTCCGTGTAACCTGCAGTCCCTCAGGAATCATTTGCTTTTCCGGAATTAAAACAGCATTGCATCATGCTAAGCCCTGAGTAAAAATATGTCATATTTTATTATATCTTAGTGGGTAAAGCCATATAAGCCATTTAAGTTAGGTATAGTTTATTAACAATGAATATAATTAGTTATTTTAACCCGAAACCAAGCCTAAGCAAACAAAACTTTAGGGAAACGTCTATGATAGACAAAACAGTTATTTGAACTCCACAATGATACGTGAAGGCATTATCCCACTCAGCTAACACGGCTAGTTTACAACAGTATTTACAGTAGTAACACAAATATTATGAGCCTCGGCAAACTTCGTGCTTTGTATGAAACCGAACTAGACCCCATATAAAACCATGACGACCTCTGTGGCGCAGTGGGTGAAGGTCCGCCTGCGACGCAAAAGGTTGCGGGTTCGATCCCCGCCGCGGGATAAATGTTTGTATGACCAACAGATATTTGTCTCGGGTCTGGGTGTTTCTATGTATAATATGTATGTATTTACAAACAAAAAGTATATAAGTAGTTTATAAGTCATTCTAGTACCCATAACACAAGCTCTGCTTACTTTGGGGCTAGATGATGCTGTGTGAAAAGTGCAGCATTATTTATTTATTTATTATTTATTTATACCATGGTGTCACCGTCCCCCGTCACACGTTTGTTCAAGATTGGAAGGAGAGTGGTTCAGTTATTGATTAAGTCATCGCATTAGTTCGTATTTTAGAAGCTAGATGAAGATTGCCGAGGCTCACAGTCACATATTGTGGTCCTACCATTGCATTGTTATTATAGAACATACTGTGTGTGTATTCTGTGTATAAGATATTGTGTTCTCAATTATATTTTATAAGCAAGTAGCAAAATAACACATTTAACCTACGGGAGTTTTTCACCTAGAAAAACATATTATATTATCTTAACCTACAACGTATTTTATCCAATATGAGCTAACAGCAGCTTGTTTACTATTAGTTATTATATTTACTCTCTACATTTACATAGGATAAATCATTTTTCCCATCCACAACATCAGCGGACAATATCAGGTTCTATTGCATTGAAAATAGAATAGAAATTCGCGCGAAAATATCTTGAAATAAGATAGCCTTGTATTGACTTCGTTTTATGTTATTCTTCGTATTATGACCCGAAAAATCGTAAAGGGGGACATATCAAAGGGAGGTTATGGTATCCGGGATGTCCTTTGAACTAGTTCTGGTTTTGGCTAGTAAGGCGGACTACACAACCCGTGTCGTTTTATAAAACCCTTCAACGCTATTACCAACTTTCAATTTTTCAGTGCGGTATTTTAAGTGGCGTGCACACAAACGGCTGCAGCGATGCGACACGCGTTTTCGCGGAAGATTTGAAGTGTATTGTGGCTCTAACTCCACCAATATTTCATTCATCTTGGTTGTTGGTAACTTGATAGGCAAATTGGCCTTTAAGTTTTATAGCGAGGGTTATTGAGCAATTTCGGTGAAGGAAATTGGAAGTGATTGAAGTGAAATATTATTGCGTCGAAAATTATAGAGATTACTGTCGGATTCGCTTTAAATCTACTTTATGATTTACTTATAAATATTTGTAACAGCGTGGTAATGCCGCCAGTGTTTTGGGCACGCTTCCGTGACAGTGACCTGGGTCAGTTGAGCTATCTATAGATCGTTTCTGGCGATTCGTAGATAGCTTGACTAATCCTGTTGTATTTTGTAAATATGTATATGTAAATATGTAGTAGCTTAGTTTCTGTAAATAAACTTACTACATTTGTAAATTTATTGTTTTTCTTAAAAATTGGTTGCTTCTCTATGCTAAAGCTGATCGCACATTTGTCCGCGCTGTACTCGCCGCAGTCATTGCATTCAGGTCTCTACGTGAGTGGCTACAGGGTTCTCATGTTTTCTATACAAAAAATACTGATGACGTCGGAAAATGCGGCTCGCTTCTGACGTCTCAGCATTTCTTCTATTGAATTGACAGTTCGGCGCGTTTGGCTTGGCTGGATCGTGCGACCAAAAAAATTTATCAAAGATTATTTTATTACTTATTCTGTGAAGATTGGAAAGTATTTATTTTTTACCAACTTTCCATTCCCACTATTTTTGAAAATCTCTTTATAAAACTTGCTTGTGTTAAATTCTTTACTCATTTCTCAGATTTTTCAAGAATTTATCTCGTAGATAACTCAGTTTTATCGCGATAAACCCACTGACTTCGGTGAAAAACTCATTGTGCTAAAATGGGGACGACCACACAAATATTTGAATGAATAACCCGCGAGACAAAAGAATTCAATTTATCGAAAAATCGGTGTTTTCATGGCGTCACTGTACCCAGTAAGCCCAAAAGGGTTCGAAAATAATGGACTTTGACCGTAGGTGTTTATAAAATTGATTTTCATGAAACCAATAAAGGTATACGGTCTTTGTTATGGTTTAAATTGACTGGGCAGAGAACAAAATAATTAAAATTCATATTTCAGAGCCTAAAAATTCCTAGCATAATTTTCGACCATTATCACTAGTACTAACTATTATATACTAATAGTATTTGAACTATTTTGTCGATGGCAATTTTTGCAAGTGTGGGCATGCATCAAATATGAATTTGGACCATAAGAAAAATGAGAGACTTTTTACCATGCCACCACCGATTTAAAAAAATCTTTCACCATTAGAATGCTACATTATCCCTGATGAATATAGGCTATATTTTATCCCGAGAAAGTGAAGTTTTCCCAGGGGAGCGCGGGTAACACCGCGACGGACAGCTAGTTAGTTATAAATCATAGCTAAGCTGATGATTCCTGGACCGATCTTGGACAGATATTGTCAATTAGCTAACGCTATTCACTATGCTATTGTCCGATACGTCTACAAATCAGACTAACACACAGCCAATACAATGTCGTTGGTTCACTTCAATCGATTTCTTACACAAATCTTCCTTAGGTTTTTCAGGGGAGATTTCTGAACATTCAATTTTCCATGGCCCTTTTTGATGAGATTTTAAGGAGGTTTTGAGACTTATTTTTAGATTTCCAAAATACTAGGGATTTCGGGACGTCGAGACATCTTTGGCTGGGTGTATCTCAACACTATCAGGATCATATTAGTGAACCAAAGATGCAGTTGTAAATCAGTTTTATTTTATTTTCAAGAGATAATTACCTAAGAGTTTGGTTCTTTTAGAACTTCCTTTACTGTCTCTGTTCGCTTTGACGGTATAATAACGAGTCTTTTTTTATCATCAAAGTCTAGTTTCCTGTATACATTAGGAATCTAGTTATTTATCTTTACACTGTATCTTAGATCAATCGGAAACTATTAATCACGTCTATTAGCACAGCTAATCCCCAATTGAAAGACAGATGGACGCAAACGAGAATAGATTACGCGTAAGGAATTGAAATACGAAGATTTTCCATATTTGGCACTGAACTCGAGCCTGATGTAAGGCGCATTTAAATAGAAAGCTGGTGGCTAATGGCTCCGGAAAAGTTATGACAATTTCAACTTTTACATGGAAATATATACCATCCACTAAATTAAATTAGTTTTTGTAAATGGCACCCACTTTTGGAAAAAAGTTTGTTTTCTATAACCCCCAAAAACACTTTCGTTTAAACGCAAATGTATTTTTTTTTATAGAAACGCTATGTTCATACTATCGAAGTTTAAAATTCAAGCTTGGAACACGTGACTGTCACTGACAAAAACGACAACAAATAAAAAAAAAAAAAAAAAATAATGCTGGACATTTTCACACAGCATCATCTAGCCCCAAACTAAGCAAAGCTTGTACTATGGGAACCAGATAACTGATATAATACTTATATACTTTTCGTTTGTAAATACATACATATTATACATAGAAACACCCAGACCCGATATATAATAGAAGTAAACACTGAGTAAAAACTGTTCTAATAAGACAGAGAGGGTGGTAGGCAGTTTTCTGTGTAAATCTGCTCACCGGGTCAGACAGGGCAACATTCGGAGTTTTCTCGAACAACCGTCACTCACTGTCATCCTAGTTGGATATTCTAAACTGTGTCAGACGGTTGTATTCATTTTTCTCCGTTTCGCTATGTTCCTGTAGTATGACTTTGGCATGACGTAGACACAAATATTTGTCTATCCAACAATAAATAGTAAACGTTGTATATCGTGCTTAAAACGTTCTTATTCTTATCATCTTCGATAAAGCTTCATCAAATAAAATAAAACAATGTTGTAGTGAATACTATTATTTTTATGTTTTAGTAAATAAATTATACCTCTATTTATGTTTTTTTCTTTAATTTAAAAAGTTAACTTTCTTAATAAACCTTAAATATTTGTTTGGTTGCTAAACAAGAACTAGTGTCGAATCTCAAACAACGTAACCTTTTCTATTTCCCTCTATCGAATCGCCTAGAAGGCTCATGCTAAGAGAGCAGTAGTTTTGCTCTATTTGTGACCCATTTATAGATAGACTGCAGCTGAAAAACCTTTTTGAAATGTTTTTTTTAGTTGTTCATCATTGTTGTCTGTTTCAAAATACGAGGTGTTTAGATTGTTTTGAGTCATTTTTGATGAACTTATATTTTACAAAGAATTACTTGCAAAAAAAAATTACACAGTAGGTTAATCCTTCTAAACGATTTCGTCGATATATCTCGATAGATTGGCGGTTTGGTATGTTAATTTGGTAAAAGTGTTTGATTTTGTTTTTTTATATTGACCAATTTCTAGATCTTCAAAATGGCCAGTAAAAAAACTTTTTTTTTAAACGGAGGTTGTTTTTTCTTCAAAATAACAATCCTCGAAACAAAACCGTTTTAACTACAAAATTTAAAGAAGCTGCTCTCAATGAGGTAAATTTTGCTTCCTGTATATTCTCTGTATGTAGTTTAAACAACATCGAATATAAGTTCAGGAGCTCGGGGCGCTTAGCCTTTTGCCGGAGTAGTATCAACTGCGAAGTTATTATAACTTGTGTTTCTAATTTGACGATTTCACGCAACTGTTAGTAGTTAGAACGCAAAGCATTTTACGGCTTCTATTTTATACAGAAACAAACATGATTCTACGGTACTTACTTTTTATATTTTATATTACTATTATATTCAAAGTCAAAGTCAAAAAGCATTTATTCAGTAGGACCGCTGGGATCACTTTGAATTTTATTACCTACTATGTACCTAACTAGTAGCTGAAAATAAGGATGTGCCTTTTGCTTTTCTAGTAGCAAATCACACTTGCGTACCTAACTATTGATCACGCGCTGTACCTATAGGAGGATCACTGATATCCCAAACACAGGGCAACCTAGTTGGGAGTTTGAGATCAGCCATGTACACTGTAAGCTCAATACCATAAGGTGCTACCTACCTTCCTAACATGTTTGTATGAGCCAAGTTTCGGGGTTTACCGATAAATAGGTTAGGTATTTACCTCGCGGATACCTTTGCTTTACCCAAGGTGTGTACATGGAATGTATTGTATTTAGTTCTATAAGTTTTTTCCAATAAAGCTTTTTATTATTTATTTTTTATTTATATTTTCTTTACTTTGACCTAGTTTAAATAACCTTATTTATTTTTGTGAAAACGGTGAAGGAAAACATCGAGAGGAAACCCGCAGCTTAGCTGACTAAGCTGCGGGTTTTCTCTCGATGTATTCCTCCACACGTATTGACGTCGTCTTTCCTGTGGGCCAGGCTGATTAAGCTGAGAGGATGGTTTAGATTCTGGGCAAGCCTATTCCATCTCAAATAATGTCTAAGGCACTACAGCGTTAAGTGTAAGCATAGGTCCTCCAGACGCTGCATAAATCATCTAATATAGATGTAAAGGCCTAATTTTTTTTATTTTTTTTTTGTGAATAAATAAAGTGAGTGGTATCTTATCCAGCCTTAATATTATATTATTATTTTTAGGTACTTAAAAATAATAATAGTGATGATAGTATTGAAGATGTATTTTCTGTGGACAAGGCCATTTAAGCTGAGAGGATGGTTGCTTCCTGACGCTGTTTAGATCATCTTGTTTAAAGGCCAAAGTTTTAATCGTAAGTATGTAGGTACTTATTCCAATCTGTCCTAAATGATGCCTAATCTTACCAAGAAGTAAGACAACAATGGATCGTCTCCGTACCATCCAATATCGAGATTTGATCCGAATGGCAACTAACGGATAACTTGGCGAGGTCATAACTCATTCATAACGCTGAGAGATTGGTTCTTTGAAGATTATTAAGTAAGTATCACTATTTCCATTCTCAGTTTTGTTCAGATTTTGAATTTAATTTTGATTTATTATTGTATAGCATAAAATAATTGTTTTTTTTTATGTTGAATGGGTCGGCTCTTGACCTCGAAACTTACAGGCATGAGTGAGGTCTACGATGAAGCGAGCCTACCCAGAAGGTGCCTATTAACTCTCTTCTTATAAACAACAGGGTCATAGCTCAGCGGAAATACAGACGCTGGAAGCTGATTCCAAATTTTTGCAAATACATTTAGTAAAAATAAAATTCATTTCATGTCTAGATCATACAAACGTTCTTACCAATTTTATATCCTGCTATACTGTTCTAATTCTACGTACTACTTACATTTTAAATCTTAAAGCTTGGTATTTTAATCATGTCTGCCTTTGGGCTGATTTGAATGAAATTTGGAATGAATGTAGATCATCACTCGGAACCACATTATGGGCTATTTAAAATGTTAGTTACGCGAGTGAAGCTACGAGTAGAAGCTACTGACTTTGACTTCGATATGATAGTTGCAATCTCCTAACAAATAGAATATCTTTGATCAAATTGTGCACGTATAATAATGCTAGCTTCGAGTAAATGTTTGTGGAACCCAAGAACCAATCAGAAGCTTGAGGTTACTAATGAACGAGAATTATGTGCACCTAGAGTTAAGCTGGGTGTACACTGTATTGTCATCTAAGGGCGTTCAAACTGTTTCTGTGACTTGGATAAATAAATAAAATAAATAAATAAGAACTTTATTGAGGACACAGTGTTACATGAAGTAGTTACATGCTAAGTTTCGACAGTATTGTCCTACAATCGGCGGTCTTATCGCTCAAGGCGATTTCTTCCAGACAACCTTATACTTATACTAAGTAATACTAAAGCTAGGTAAATGTAAGACAACAGACTGGATTCAGTTGGATTCAATGTTGTCACAATGGTAGGCTAGTGAAATCGTAAACAATGAGCGTTTGGTGTGATCGAACACGGAGAATGCATGTTCGATATCTTATCGTATGCAATAACTATCATGACAATAGGTAAGTTTGAGCTAGTAGCCAGCTTTAGGGACGAAGTTTTAAGGTCGTTTTAAGGCCCTTTGGATGGCTTAGACAACTTTAAAAAAAAAACACGAAGTATTTTCTTAAAAGTTTGATTAGTTAAAAAATGCATCTACTCAATAATAAATAAGGCGATCTGTTGCAACCATCTATACATGGCTTTACACTTGGCTGTGCAAATATTGATAGGATTACGAGTATATTGGCAGTCTAATGGGAGCCAGTCTGGTTTCCCATTTGACGTAGAAGGATATATTGCAACGTCTAATGACCGTATTTGCATTGGAATTGATTGGCTGTAAGAGCTGGGATTGTAAATCACTGAAGTTATAGAACGTGGACTCTGCTTTAGGTCAATAAGTATTTTGGATTACATTGAGCAACGTGGAGTTCCTGGCTCTATACAGGGTGTAATAATTACGTTTTTATAATAAAAAGAAAACCGACTTCAATGTTTCACTCGAAACGCGGTGTGACTCAGGGCGTCAAGCTGTCGATTCGATTTCTATTTGTGACATGGCTAGGAGGGAAGGTGTTTAGAGTTTAACGGGGAAACTATCAATCCCTCAGGAATAAAATTTAT
Source organism: Epirrhoe tristata (assembly GCA_951394285.1). NCBI lineage: Eukaryota > Metazoa > Arthropoda > Insecta > Lepidoptera > Geometridae > Epirrhoe > Epirrhoe tristata. The sequence goes on along the minus strand of OX596143.1, from coordinate 10,229,848 downwards.
ATGGGACCACCTCTGGAGTATACCCTTTCAAACATGAAAAGAATTTTGCAAATCGGTCAACAAATGGCGGCAGACGAATTGAGAACCTCCTCCTTTTTTGAAGTCGGTTGAAAAGACGTCTACCGAAGCCGAAAGGGGTAGGTACAGCATCCCAACACACAACCAAATCCAAAAGGATTTTCTGAAAAAATATTATATCCGGAGAAAACAGCGTTTGAAGATTACTGTTTGCGTATTTACTGGGCGAGTTGTTTTACGTAGATTGCTGGATTTTGAGTTTTAACTGTTTTTTCTTTTATATAGGGTCTTTTATTTTAAACTACACAAATTGGGAATAGATATTAATAGGCATAGAACGCTTTTTTGTGGTAACAGTTTTGTTTTGACATGTGTTTAACCAAGGTTTTACGTTTTTATAATAAGCAGCTAAAAATGTCTTAGTAAGTGCGACGGTCACCGGGTTGTATGCCTCGCATACCGCTGATCCTAGGTCGCTACAAAAATACCGCAACCAACAAAACTGCTAAGTCGGCAACAATGAAACCTTTCTTATTACCGTAACCGCGACGTTTTGTACCTTTTTCCTTTTGTACAATTTATCCCCCAACCTGTACTTCACGCAACATTAAACACGCATTAAAATGTATAAAAATAGAGAGTTTTTATTGTATCTTCCACACGCAAGAAGATCTATGAATTGATAAAAAAATATCGTCAAAAATGTTATTGACTTTCTATATTTGACGACCTCTGTGGCGCAGTGGGCGAAGGTCCGCCTGCGACGCAAAAGGTTGCGGGTTCGATCCCCGCGGCGGGACAAATGTTTGTATGACCTACAGATATTTGTCTCGGGTCTGGGTGTTTCTATGTATAATATGTAGGTATGATTTACTAACAAAAAGTATATAAATAGTTTATCAGTCATTCTAGTACCCATTACACAAGCTCTGCTTACTTTGGGGCTAGATGATGCTGTGTGAAAAGGTCCAGCATAAAAAAATATATATATATTATAATAACGAAGCTTCATAGAATTATGATGCAAATGACAAGTTACAATTTAATGGGTAAGTTTTTCATTTTGTAAATGTATATAATTATTTTTTCCATGAACTAGATAAATATTTTAACAAAAAACTATCACACTTTGACATTAAAAAAAAAATTAAAACCAAAAAGGAAAAAGACTTAAATTGCGTAAAAACTCGTAAAGCTATTTGAATAAAAAATAGAAACGCAACTATGAATGGTATTTAAATTCGCTCAACAGATTCTGTACTTTTTTTTGTTTCTACTGGTACTGGTACAAATAAAAAAAAGTAGCTGAAATAATATAATATTTTGGATAGGTTGGACCCAATCAAATTAATATCCTATTCTATATCAAACAAAGTCCCAGGCACTACGGCGCGGCGTCCCATTGAGTATAGGTTGCCTCCCGATGCTGTATAAATCATTTACTAAGATGTAAAGACCTGAGTTTTTACCATCCAATCCCAAATAGGTTTATAATAGCCACCAAAAGAAATTCCTAACCTAATAACCCAAACACGTCTAAAATAGACATACGTGCGTATTTAATTATAAACATATATGAAGCTGTTGTCCGTGGGGTTCTGGAGCCCTTCGGGTTTTCAAAATTCTTTCAGGGCGTCTGGTCGAAGCGACGCGTGATCCGAGAGCTGTCACATTTTTGGCTCAAAGGATCAGCATTGCCATCCAGCGTGGTAATGCCGCCAGTGTTTTGGGCACGCTTCCGACTGACAGTGACCTGGATCAGTTGAGCTATCTATAGATCGTTTGTAACGATCCTTAGATAGCTTGACTAATCCTGTTGTATTTGGTAAATATATGTAAATATGTAGTAGCTTAGTTTCTGTAAATAAATATTCGAGACGCTGTTGAAATAAAATAAATAAATAAATAACGCTGGACTTTTCACACAGCATCATCTAGCCTCAAAGTAAGCAGAGCTTGTGTTATGGGTACTAGAATGACTGATACAATACTTATATACTTTTTGTTTGTAAATACATACATATTATACATATAAACATCCAGACCCGGGACAAATATCTGTAGGTCATACAAACATTTGTCCCGCGGCGGGGATCGAACCCGCAACCTTCTGCGTCGCAGGCGGACCTTCGCCCACTGCGCCACAGAGGTCGTCAACATAACATGGAGTTTCACTTCTAGGTAAGAAATTGGTTCCTAAATTTTCCTGTCATTTTATCTCATTAGTGAATTTGCTGCTGATTTACTGTTTGCGTTATCAACTTTGGCAGTTTGATTAATATTTTTGCAATTCGACATTTTCGAAGGATTTGTCGATGAAGATGAAAACCACGCTGTTATTGAATTTTGAAAATATGAGCAAGAGTCTGCTATTGATGAAATAGTGTTCGTAAGAATCGTTAAGATGAGTGTAAATTGACTGTATTTATTAATCAATTTTTAAAAATTAAAAAAGAAAATCGGGGACTTCTTATTGGGAAATGAAAAGTCATCAAAAATTTCGATTCCGACGTGCTATAACCGATAAAATATGAGCTTATCAAAAATTTCGATTCTGACGACACGGATTCTGTGGCTGAATGTTAAGGCACTCCGGCTTAAGGAGGATCGTCTGATCGTTGCGGGTTCGAATCCCGTCGGAATCGAAAATTTTGATAAGACTTTTCATTTCTTAAGAAAACCGATAGGTTATTATTGTAATTTCTTGAACAAAGAAATATGAATTTTTTTTATGTTTTGCTCGATTTACTGTACCTTCATACTACGTAGATTCACATGGAAGAACTCAGAGAAATTATTTCTCTGAGCTGAGAAATAATGACAATGAAACAACTTTGTATTCATAATGTGCGATCCATTATTCATAGTTAACGGATACACTGGTGTGAGCTAGTGTTTAATGGCGGAAAAAAACAAGAAGATAATAATTAATTGCACTTCTGTGGAAGCCTTTCTTGTGGAATTGCACCGTTTTTATATTCCTGGCTGCATTTGTGTTGCCATGCTCTGGTTGAATTATGTAGTTCTCGATAAATCTAAACGACTCCCAAAAGCATGGTAGACATTTTTTTCTGACTCTCTGAGTATCTTATGCATTATTATTTAAATAAAACAAATAGTTTCTAAACATTTGTATTTGTATTTATATAAAAACATTACATATTACATGTTAAAATATATTGAGAAGAGAGTGTTTTTGTTATTTAAATAATGTAAGGCTGAGAGATATCGGACGCCGATACGATGGCGGGGCAAGTAAAATTGTATGAAATTGATAGCTCCGATATCAGATATCGGATCGGATATGTAAAAGACAGGTACATATTTGATACATTTACTTGCCTCCGATATCGTATCGGAGTCCGATACCGATATTGGATCGGATAATGTGAAAACACTCTGACACGCACATAGTTGGTTTTTTTAAACGCACTTTTTGTCCTTCTGCAAGATGTGGGCATGTATCAAATATGTGTTTGGAAATGCCTCTGACTACCCCCCTTAGACATCTTCAAAGGATCTGGAATAAGTAACAAAAAGATCTGAGAGAATGTCTACCGCACCTTGGGGATACAGTCGTGAACCTGTGTTTACGTTTACTTTTGTCCCGATTTTAATCCCAATCATGAGAGTCGAATGTTTTAGAATCTTTTATTTTTATTTAAAAGACTCCTAAAAATATCTCAACCACTCAAATCTTAAAACATTTTGAATTCATGGATTAAATCACGCTCAGACCGCAAACCGTTCATTCATTTACCGTTCAATTTTATAAAATTATTCGAGGGAAAACATCGACGTGCCTGAAAGAGACATCTATACATGACAGTAATGAGGGGGAAGGGGACGGACGTATAATAAAATCGAAGTGAGAAAACTATGTTGCAAATGGAGATAAAATAGTATAGCTCGGTCCTCAATTTTCATTCAAAATGGTATTCAATTCAAAAATCTTACAAAAAATTGTATACTAGAAAAAGGACAATTTATTTTTATGTGTACAATAATAAATCAAAAATACAGGGTGGTAGAGTTAATTTTACGTTTAGTTTTGTGAGCAACTTTGTACGAATCTCAGCAATTGAATATTAGAACTATTTCTTATAGCGTTTTTTTATAGCGCAATTTTGATAGCAAAATGAAAATATTTTTGGATCTAAGTTCCTTTTCGGACGGTATCGAGGATGAGAGCTAGAAGATTTTTTTTTTACCGTCACGACATATCGCTGTCTCCTGGGAATAAAAGGATAACTGAAAAAACACAACTTTACAGGAGAAGCAAAAAACATGTTTTCGTTGGTAACTTCACAAATTGTGTAAAATGTATTTTTTTTAAGTTTCAAAAATTACAAAAACGACAAAAAAGTCGAAGTTGAAACTTGGTTTCAACCGAGTGTTCCACGATACTCACCTACTTTTTTTACTAGACAATAAGAGCTAATGCTACTAACTACCATTTGACATAGGTTATCAAAAAAGAATAACATAGACATAGACATAGACATTTATTTATTTGCCACTCAAGCACACACAAAATACAGTAACAAAATGAAAACAAAAAAAAAAGAGAATACAAGTAAAAAAAAAAGCCTGTCATGTATGTGTGCTACAGCAGCAAAAGGGCTTCGACTCAGCATAATGCCTCGCCACAGCGAGGTAGCGAGGCGCTGGTATTCTGTCGAAAACCATCGGTCAGCCAATAGACCCTGTGAGGGTATTTATGTGGAGTGTTGTGTTCCATAAACTAAATAAAATATAATGCTTGCCAAGTAAAAAGTAAATACAAAAATTAAGTGGTGGTTTAATTGTAATATTCGGTACTTACATAAATATTTAATAACAAATAAGCAAAGGTTGAAATACATAAAAATAAATACATAACAAAAACAAAAGTAGGTAGGTAACCTTACCTACCCTCTAGCAAATGAAGGGCGCACTATTACTATAATAACCGGATATTTACCATACATAGTCTATGGAAAATAAATTCCAATTCGTTAAAGGTCGAATATATTTTCAAGAGAATAATCCTAGGAGTGATTCACACTAGTGTGGTTAGTAAAATTATTTCCTAACCGTAACACCAATGTGACAGAGCGGTGTGAGGGTGAGTCGGGCGGGTTATATCAACTTTTGGGTATTACCTTTTGTAAAAGTAATCTCTTAGTAATTTAAATGTAAGGATAATCCGTAAAATCAAGAAAATGAAAAGAAAACTTTATACGCCCTCAAGATATTCAAGTTAATTATGTTATCACATCACGCATCAGATTTTACGAACTGGATGACGAAGACGTCTTAATTCTGTTTCGTCTTTTCAAGGCAACCAAAATTATGTTCCAAATGCCTTGGAGCGAATTATGCCACTTCACACATCAAATAAAGACGTGTGTAAATTCCGTGCCGAAAATATCTTAGCAACTTAGGCTGTTATACGATCATACTCAGAAAGATTGCCCGTCAGTCAAAATATCGAGAATCTTTGAGTGTCTGTTTACCATGACCATTAGAGCAACCATTAATTATGGACCCGTGATCATGATACCAGATTTAATTCACCTACGGTAAAATAGAGAATAAGTACATAAAAAATTTAATTTAGACGATTTTGAGTTTCATCGTGGTTGTAAGAATTTTTGAGTTTTTTTTTTTCAATGAATAACCAAAATTAAGTTTAGTTGGTGGAATTGTTCTAAAATAATATCTTTACATATGCAAAAAAACAATTCTAATCCAATTATTATCACCGCTGAGTAAAATAAAGTTGCTTTTTGACGCTCTTAGTATTTGGCTTCAGAAATGGATGTAAAGCTAATTTTGAAGCAAATTGTAAAGCTACAGACGCTTGTACATCCAATGAAAATGTAACAAAGTTACGCAACAGTATAAACTTGGTATTTTATCACACATAGAATTCGCCGTCTCATTCGTAAGTCGCAAATTAGTCTATTCATTCGAAAATACAGGGATTTCAACAATTACAAGTCACGGCTCCCTTCTTCTTTGTGTTTGAAGTTATTCTCAATGTTGCGAAGTTATTTAAGGCAAATTTTATGAAAAAAAGGCTTGATTTAAAAGGAGATTACAAGAACTGGGATTGAAAGATTGAAGATTGAATATTAGGAGAGATTAATGACGAAACAGCTTGCCAATATTTATCTGGGGATTTCTAGAATTTTGCAGTTGGAAGCGCGGTCTCAAAGACTCTAGACTCCGTGTGGGTCACTTTATAGCCCTGAATTTACACGAAGGAAATGACTCTTGGATTATTATTTCCTTTAAGGGATTCAGTGATGGCAGTTTTTTAGTACCAAAGGGAACGGGCATAAAAAATGTACCTACTCTCTGCGACCGTGAAATTATTCCCGGCTAAATAATGTATGGAGTAAACATACTTCAAGCGAGGTTTGCTTGATGTATAAGTCAATGTGTGAAATCAGAATAACCGAAAAAATTTGAATAACATGAAGCATTTATTATATGGAAATACTGACCCTTCAAGATAAACATCGCTATATTTTAGTACAGGAATAAATAGAAGATGCGAAATTAAAAACTACTAGCTACTGCGCGCGGCTTCGCCCGCGTGGTACCAACATTTTGAATAGCCTATGTGCTATTCCAGGTGACTATCTACGCCTATTCCAAGTGTCATCCAAATCGGTTCACTTGTTTTAGCGTGATTAAAACACAAACATACAAACATCTAAACAAACTCACAAACTTTCAGCTTTATTATATTAGTGGGATACTCTTGTTGCTAAGATCAAGGTAAACGTACGAATTATATTAGATGATTTATACAGCGTCAGGAGGCAACCTATGCCTACACTTAACGGGACGCTGTAGTGCCTGGGACATTTTTCTTGAGATGGAATGGGCTTGCCTAGCACCTAAACCATCCTCTCAGCTTTAATCGGCTTTATCCACAGGAAAAATTACGTCAGTAAAATACTTGTAGAGCTGACTAAGCTGCGGGTTTACTCATGATGTTTTCCTTCATCGTTTAATGCTCGAGTTAAAGCGCAGATAAATTGTAAGAATCGAACAATCCATTAAGGCTGGTATTCGAACCCACGACCTTTGGATTGAAAGTCGAGGCACAATCCCATGCAGCCGACACGGCTCCATGATCAAGGCAACACAATACATCCATACTAATCCATACTAATATTATAAAGCTGAAAATTAGAAGATTAGCCGGTTTAAACACAGCCCAAAACGCAACGTGGCGCGATATAATTTTTCCTGTGTCACCATCTATTAAGTAGTAAAATGTCTCTGTCTGTCTGTTTGTTTGTTACCTTTTCACGTCTAAACCACTGAACATATTATGCTGAAATCACAATGACATGGGTAAAGATTATGTCCCAGGGACGGACATAGGCTACTATTTTTTAAAAATAATCATGGAGAGCGTGAAATAAGGGTTGAAAGTTTGTATGGGGAGTTGGAAGTTCCAGGTAAAGGCAACTAGATGGCGTTGCTAACCTACGGCTGAGGTTGAGATGGTGCTATTTGTCTGTCTGTCTGTTACGCTTTCACGCCCAAACCGCTGAACAGATTAAGCTGAAATTTGGCATATTAGTTAAAGGTTGTATCCCAGGGAAAGACATAAGCTACTTTTTATCCCAAAAAAGAGAAAAAAATCCGAGGGACCGCGGGTTACACCGCGGGAGCGCAGCTAGTATGAAATAAAGCATAAACTCAAAACAAACAAGAACTTGTCAGAACTCACGATTAAACAGAACTTATCCCGAATGGTCCCGGCTCATTCGTCTTACAACTTTCCGTGGGAACTTACTGTTCTCATTGTGAATAAGGTTGCTAATCTGTACAATGTGACATTAACATAGACAAGTATAACATATCTACAATACACATCTTTTAGTAGACATCTACTCGTATAAGCGTGGGGTAAAATTACAAATGGTATAAGAAGTATAGTAAGCACAGCGGATCTTTAGCTCTCTGAAGTTAGGTGCAATAGACGATTGCGCAGGTTTGGTAGAGTAAGCGACATAGCACGATTTTAGGCGTCATCGAAAATGGGTTCTGCGCAGCTACTTCAAAGTGTTAAAGAACTATTGTGCGTATTGTATGTTACAAATCGAAATAGAATAAAAATCAACTCCACATGCGTCTAAGGGTCAACATTGCTAAAACTGCATACATTCTTCTTCCTGCCCTTATCCCACATGTCGGCACAACATGTTTCTCTCTTCCATTTCCCTCTATCACCCGTCATATCAGAACTCACTCCTTTCACAAACATATCCGCGTTCACACAGTCCATCCATCTTTTCTTAGGCCTACCCCTACCGGTATATCCATCCACATTCATTACTCATCGCTCGTCGTGTTATATGACCCTCATCCCTCCTCATGACATGCCCATACCACGCCAACCTTTCACTTTTCAATTATTTTTTTCAAAATTGCATACATTATAGGTATATAAGTCAAGTATCGCGGCAAGTGGCCTTGCTCTATGGTAATCGTCAGTTGATTCCTATGATATCGCTTAAAAGGAACTAGGTACCTATTCGTAGAGAGAAGTAAAACATTCATTTGGAATCAGCTTCCAGCGTCTGTATTTCCGCTGAGCTACGACCCTGTTGTTATTAAGAAGAGAGTTAATGGCACCTTCTGGGTAGTTGCTCCATCGTAGACCTCACTCTTGCCTGTGTACGTTTTGTGATCAAGAGCCAACCCATTCATCATTAAAAAAAAACATTCAAGCAAAAAGTAAAACTCGTATCTCGTCAGATACGAGCGTGCTGACTGCACAAAAATGACACTGTAGTGTTCCAACGTATTTTTTATTTTACTTTTGTCGAGTATTGGTGATGAGAATACGGTGTGCTTAAAAACTTAAACCATCCTCAAAAATAACGACGAAAAGTATGATTAAATGCAAAAGTTTCGCATTGCTGCACTTACGATGTTTTGTGAGAATGCTTGCTTGCATTTAATTTAAATTCTTCAGAGACAATTGGGTTGTTTATGGTTATAACTTTAGTTTTCGCTATTCGTTGATTCTTTCTCGATAGTTCTATAAGGTGTAAGAAAGTGTCTGTTTTTATGTTTTAAAAGGTGTGTTTGAAATTCATCGTGCGTTTCAAGACCCTTCAAAAGTGTCTTAGGGGATAGTTTGAGGCACCTCGAAATACCAAGATAATTATTACCCGTTTAAATTTTACAGAAATTAGCATTCAATAGGTAGCAAGTCCTTCACCGCTTGTAAGAAAACCACTGGATTTCTCTTAAAAAAATCCTTCAGAGCTTGTTAATGTGCGTTATAAATTTTTAAAAATGAAAATTTTCATTAATTCACCATCTGGCTCCAAACCTCTACTCGAGACACTTGCCACTAAGCTACCAGCGCTCCAACCATCAGATAGTTTTGTATTGAAACAAAAGCAAGACGTTTCGATAGACTTGTATCAATGGCCTCAATCTTCGCATTGTTCTAACCGTAAGATATTTCCAATGAAATAGAAGCCTTGTCGGGTGGAGAAAGTACCTAGCCTTGAAGTACTCAAACTTACTTTGACGAGACTAACTTAGTTCGATTGGCTCCCCACTGGAGCTTTATTTAGATTTAAAAGGATCAAAAAGACTGCCTCAAACTTTATTTGTTACCCTGGTTATTTAGGTGGTCATGATGGAATAGAAGTGGATATACCGGTAGGGTAGGCCTAAGAAAAGATGGATGGACTGTGTGAATGCGGATATGTTTGTGAATGGAGTGAGTTCTGATATGACGGGTAATAGAGGGAAATGGAAGAGAGAAACATGTTGTGCCGACCCCACTTAAGTGGAATAAGGGCAGGAAGAAGAAGAAGAGATGGAACAGAAGAAGAATCTCTCTCTTAAGACTATTTCTATGCCTGCATTTAAAGGGACTCATCTGAGTCTATTGCCACCAAATTGCCACTAATGAGTCCGTTATACAATATCTAAGCATGTAATGTCAAAAAAAAAAAAACTACAGCGTCCCATTAAGTGTAGGCATAGGTTGCCTCCTGACGCTATAAAATCATCTGATATACTCGTAGATGTAAAGGCCTAAGTAGTAGTAGTAATGTCAAAAATCACGACTATAATTGGTAAGAACCTAGCATTACAGCCGGTTTCTCGAACGCTTTTCAAATTGACAAACCGATTAAACTTAGATTCCTTGGTTCTCAATTAGTTAATTTTGAAGATGATTATTCAGACAAAATTAACCAAACTCCAGTTAAGAATATTTTTAAAGCCCGACTTTTCAAAACGGTAGGTAAGCGCAATGTGACCAAAAAAGGCCCGCCATTTCGTCATAAAAGAAACTAAGCACGATCGTATTCGGTTACGTAAAGGTACAGTCATAGTTTTAATGGTTAATGACCCATTTGGGAGTCCGTTTTATGACAGCTAATGAATAGGACAAAAAGAAGGAAACATTAATTAAACGATAAAATAGAGACTTGGCGATCAAAGGACGTAAAAGAAACGTTATAACAGCTATATTTTTATAGATGTAAAAAACTCAGACCTAATTTTTACGGATTTTTATGGATGTAGAAAACTTAGGCGTTATTTTTACTAGATCGTTTCACAGCGCCAGGAGACGAACCAGGGGCCGTATTCGCATGATTTTTTTCGTTTGTTTGATGAATATTCTGATGCATCTTGATACGATTCCTGACTTCAAGAGCCAATTTTTTGGCTTGGTATATTTGGTCCTAGGTTAGAACCGTGTTTTGACGTTTTAAAAATTTGCCCTTGAAGTCAAATACCGTAGTAAGAGACATCCGAATATTCATCAAACGAACGAAAAAACTAACGGGAGTAACCCTGTGCTTTTCAGCGGGATGATATAATAAGTGCCTGGGAGCATTACTAAAGTGAAGTAGCACTTGGTTTCCCAATACCAAAACCATGCATGTAATTTTCTTGGTTTGCATTACACTTAACACTTACGCCAAAAATATAATCCTAAGACTAAATATTCCGAAAAATAATCAAATATTAGAGGGCATCTAAGTCAAAGTCAAAGTCAAAAAGCATTTATTCAGTAGGAACGCTGGGATCACTTTGAAACGTCTTAAAACTAGGTGATTTTACTCCTGTTTCTTCGCGACCAATACCGTGAAGAACATCTCACACAGCGTCAGTTATTTAGCCAACTAAACAAATCTGCGAAAACATAGGCTGTCATTAATAAACACGAACTAAGGTGGTATTAGCGCTAATCCAAAGCATAAGGCTGTAGTAGGTCAATTCAGTATTAATAAATAAAGACCAAGGAGGAACTAAGCTAATTCGACTCTACTCTCGGAGTAAGAGTTACGCCTAGGCGCCACCTAGTATAGAGATGGAGTAGGCAGAGGTATCATGAATTTTGTCATTTTTACGTCACAAAAAAGGTTGTGCAAATAGGATGGATTATGTTGATGATTTGTGGAAGAATTGAATGAGGATGGATACCAGTTTCAAAAATGTGGCGAGTGAAAATTTACAAGAATCTATTGGACGATCTCGAAAAACTGAACTTAAAATCCAAGTAACACTGCATAGGTATAGATTTTGTGGTGAAAAACCATTCGGATTAGCAAGAAACAATAAAACAGTTAAAATGACTAAATACTTTTTTATGAATAAAAATTTTTTGGTCGACAATGAACACCAAAAAGTTTTAGAAGAATAAAACCTCTTTGAATAAAACAGATTGTCAAATACAAATTATTGTCTATCTCTGTCATTCATATAATTAATGACAGAGATAGACAATATTTTGAATGATAATATCATTCGTTCATTCACTCTTTTTCTACTAATCCCGATGTAAGAAATGTATTACTCATTCGAGACTACTACCAGTTTATTAATAACATCAAAATATTCAACTTGCTCCCTCGTTACTAAAGAAGTAACAACTCTGAGATTTGTCTCGTATTTAGCTAGAATTAGGGAAATCTAATTAATAAGAGCTCTAGTGTTTTACCGTTATTTAACATTAGTACGAAATCCTATTAAAAATTATATAGCTCCACATTTGAGCACGCCTTGCTGAGCACTGATAAAAGTTATGAATAGTCAGTAAAGTTAGGTCATAATACCTACATATAAAGGCTGTACTACGAAAACAATCTAGGTAACATCAAATTGCTTTCAAAAGCACCTGAGAACGAAAACAAAGCGAAAAGAACTGAGTAAATAAAAGTGAACATGAAGACCTAATTTGTTGGGTCAAAGTTCAATTTTGTAAAGAATTCTATCACCGAATAATAACGTTTTAATACTAAAAAGAAAACCGACTTCAATGTTTGACTCGAAACGCGGTGTGACTCAGGGCGTCAAGCTGTCGATTCGATTTCTATTTGTGACATGGAGGGAAGGTGTTTAGAGTTTTACGGGGAAACTATCAATTCCTCAGGAATAAAATTTATATGGGACCACCTCTGGAGTTTACCCTTTCAAACATAAATAGAATTTTGCAAATCGGTCAACAAATGGCGGAACAATCGCGTAACAAGATACAAAAAAATAAAAAAAATAAATAAAAAAAAAACATACAGACGACTTGAGAACCTCCTCATTTTTTGAAGTCGGTTGAAAAGGTTGTACCTTGACTTTCAATCCGAAGGTCGAACAGCGCATCAATTTTGCGTAAAATTTATATGCACACACGTGCTCTGAACAGTGAAGAAAATCGTGAGGACACCTGTTAGTATTCTTATAAGCTGCTATGTTACAACCGTCACGTTGCAATACTAACTTCTGCAAGATGTGGACATGTATCAAATATGTTTTTGTCACATATATTAAGTCTGAGGAATATGGAAGTCTTAGGTAGTCTAAAACTCCAACACCAGGGTTATTCGCGTTCGTTTTTTTGTTCATTTGATTAATATTCGAATGCTTCTTACTACGAGCTACATTGTATTCAGTCGATAAGATCAACAAACACGGTCCTAACCTAGAACCAAATATTCCAAACCGAAAAATTGGCCCTTGAAGTCAGAAATCTTCGTAAGAAACATCCGAATATTCATCAAACGAACTAAAATAAGAACGAGAATACGGCCCCAGAACTGGTCACTAGCATAAACAGGACCTTTTGCACGATCTTTGAAGAGCAAAAAAGCAAGCTAAACCACAGACTTTTCTTTTTCAGAGCATCATTGAATCTTAAAAGCATCGACGTTCCCCTTTTGATTTTCTAACCACTCTACAGTATATTGCTTGAAGGAAATAACCCCTTTGATGCAAAATCAGTTTCTATTCTAATTAATATACGTAATTAAGTTCTCCCTCGCACTTTGTAAGATAAGAGTATACTCTACATACAGCAATCTATTTACGTATACATTTTATATACCTAGTTTCAACTAAATTAAAACCTACTTACGTACTACAAAATTATCAGATATACTAAATTTTTCAATTAGTATAGTATAATGAGCTAGAAGTTGATTTATTTAAATTGAATAATTATCTAATTGTATCAAATATGTGTTTGGACATGCCTCTGACTACCCCCCTTAGACATCTTCAAAGGATCTGGAATAAGTAACATAAAAAGATCTGAGAGAATGTCTATGTCTACCGCACCTTGGGATACAGTCGTGAACCTGTTTTTTTTGTTTTACGAATAATTTACTAGAAGTCTTTTAAATTATCTTGTGAAATGAAATCATAATGGATGTCTATCATCTTTTAAGATTACTATACGTATGTAGTTTTATGTATTAGGTACTAAAAAACTATGGCTCTATTATAAGTATGACCAATAGATTCTTAAAATATTACTTGTCAACCAATTATGAGATACTGAAATGAAAAGAGATCAAAGAGTCTGAAATAAGTATTGTCAAAAAAATCCAAAATCAATCTTACAAAGAGTTCATTGTACCAGCTATGAAAGGCTGATTCATTAAAGTGTATCATAATTAACTGCACGGTTCATTTACTTCATACAATCGAGCACTCACCATATATCATGGAGACAAACAGCAACACAGCATTCACTATGTATGAATGCCTCTTCAGCCTTTCAAAGCTATCGCCCATCTTGACCATAATTCCTTATGTTTAATCTATTTTAATTTGACACTTCTTTTCCTCATCACTCGTCACACTAATTCTAGTTTAAATACTATACTAAATCACCTAGCATTTACTCTAATTAATTACTCTGACAAATAACTTTATGACACTAGAGCTTTTAAAAAGATGTCACATCATTAAATGTTCTCGTTCTATTTTTATTTTACTCTAACACGCATAAATTGAGTTGAGACGGTTTCAGTGTATAAGCGTGCACGGATTACTTCGTGCAACATAATGACAGCGCATCTATTTTAAACAGAAATCTCCCTTGTTTTCAGAGATAAATCTTGTATAATCCCCGCGCAAGTTTAAAAGAAATTTCGCTTTGGCACGGCATTTCCGTTGGATCTGATTTACGAGCACTGCACTGTTCACTGTTTATAGTTTAGAAGCACTCGGATCTCCAGCGATCTTGTGTGTATAGGGGCCGGGAATTTTCGGCATTTTCGTGCGCGGTTCTTTGAGCTCTCCGCACGTCTGCTCGCAAAGGCCGTCATGAAAGCACTGACTTACATAAGGAATTCGCTTCGGCTGCGGCGGGTATGTCAGAGCAGGATGGGGATGGTTTTTCGTAAGGGTTGCAGGTCGCGGTTCTCTGAAACGAAAGGGACAGAAAATTCCACATTAGAGCCTGGACTGAAAACGTCGGAATCCTGTGTGAAGACGCAATTAAAATGTACATAAATCTGGGAGAGATAAGTTTGCGAGGCAACACATCCGAGTTAATAAGTGTTTAATCTACCATTTAATAGCTTTTCCACCTATTTGTTCAACACTGAAGGATGTGTGGATTTTGGGTGACACCTAGAGTAAATTAAGCTCATTTAAATTGTATGAGCATACTTTGAAAACAGGCCAAATAAAATTTGCACCATTTAGCAAATATAAAAATGTAAATTTTTTGCAAGTAATAACAATTTACTTACTCATTTTCTACAAGATTTCAAGTCAGTATAGTTGTCCTAGTAGGTAAAAAACTCAGGCCTTTACATCTATACTAGATGATTTATACAGCGTCAAGAGGCAACCTATGCCTACACTTAACGGGACGCTGTAGTGCCTGGGACATTGTTTGAGATGGAATAGGCTTGCCCAGCACCTAAACCATCCTCTCAGCTTAATCAGCCTGGCCCATAGAAAAGACGATGTCAATACGTGTGGAGCTGACTTGACTAAGCTGCGGGTTTCCTCACGATGTTTTCCTTCACCGTTATGAGCTCGTGTTAAAGCGCATATAAATTTTTCGAAACGAAAAATACAGTGATGCACGGCCGGGATTCGAACCCACGACCTTCGGATTGAAAGTCGAGGCACAACTCCATTGACCAACACGGCTCTTATCCTAGTAGGTAATTTCACTTTAGTGACGGTAAATTAAAATAAAATTAAGATGACAATAGGGATAGGACATTGAATGACAAGATGACAGGAGAAGTGAAACAGAAACCTTGCAAAAGACATTTAGAATCAAGCCGTCGATTTTATTATTGGTAATGGCAGGAGTGCTTTATCTGCAAATTACAGAAGTTTTTATTGAGTTTTCTGACTTCATTAGAGAACGGGGTGTTCTTTCATGAAATTGGTTCTTTTGTGGTTATTCAACGTAGTGGCTTTGGAATGAGTATTTGGATTTAATTGTTGGGTCCATCTAGGCTGAGTTAAGAGAAGATAAAAATACAAGACTGAATAATATAGTAAGATATTTATATATTCTAGCTTCCGACGCGTGATCCGAGAACTGGCACATTTTTGGCTCAAAGGATCAGCATTGCCATCCAGGATGGTAATGCCGCCAATGTTTTGGGCACGCTTCTGACTGACAGTAACCTGGATCAGTTGAGCTATCTATAGATCGTTTCTAACGATCCTTAGATAGCTTGACTAATCCTGTTGTATTTTGTAAATATATGTAAATATGTAGTAGCTTAGTTTCTGTGAATAAACTATTTATTTTCTAGCTTCTATTTAAAAATTCAATCAGACTTTCGATACAAAATGATTTTATTTCTCATTTAAAAAAATGTTGACTTTGACGCGAGCTCTGCAAAAGTCGACCATGTAGGATGTCTCAACGCAAATTAGTGTTCCTACGTAGTACTTACCTACAATTAAAGAAAAATATTTATTCTAAGACCTAAATTACGGTTTCCTGAAAAAAAGTGACCGTTTGAAGACGTTATTGAATATTTTGTATCTGCAGATTTTTTTGCATTTGACCTCCCTCTGCCTGATGTTAAGCAGAAGTGATGTCTTAGATGGAGCATGCTTTCCTAGAAGGAACCTATTTATTCTTGATTTGAAGACCCCTATATTGTACTTTTCGGGAAATACAGTACCCGGCAATGAGTTCCACAATTTGGCAGTGCCAACTGTGATAGTGTCATTAATGAGCAATTTATAGGTACGTGAGTGTCGTGGAACACTCGGTTGGTAAATATAAAATAATTATATGATTCATTTAAGTTATTTTGAGATGGCGGCGGCAGTATCTTGTTAAAGGGCCCGTCAAGGGTCATCTTAAACAATATTAGTTCAGGATCACATTGTAATGAAGATTAGGGGCATGGAGGTAGGATAGGTAATGTAACTGGGATAGATCCAACACTGAAAGGGACTGTGTTAATGAAGGGAATGATAGGATGACTGTGAATTAACCAGAAAACTAGTATGAGTATCTATCTATCTACTCGATCTTTTTTGAAACGACGACGACGACGACGGTATCGAGTATGGAGCTAGAAGAAAAAAAGCGTTCGATTTTACCGTCACGACACAAACATAAGTCAAAACGTCACAGTGCAAAGTGCGCAGTCGCAAAACAGTAACATTGTTAGTACGGAAGAGCGTTTCTAGGATTTTATTTGACAAATGCCAAATGTCGAAGTTGAAATTTCTTTCCAACCGAGTGTTCCACGACACTCACATACTTTTTTTTATAACCTATGTTGTCTCATTGCTGGGAAAAAGTCTTCCCATTACTTTTCCATTATTCATATTAAAAAATATTCGTAAGTAGGTATTTTTTTATTAGTCGCTTCATAAAAGTGCAACATGGAAACAACGGTTTAAGCATGAGCTATCCGTATCCATACTATCCATTAGGGTGGATCGACAATGTATGAAAAAAAAATTTTTTTCGACAATCGTTTGCTAATAGTGGGGGAAAGTTGTATTATAGTGAGCATAGAAACTGTGATTTTTTTCAGATTTTTAAAGTAACATCTAATGCTGCCGCATTGAAGTTGAAAAAAATTTTTTTACTGAAAATTTGCCTTACTCTCTAACATTGAAATTGTTATTTTGAATATGATATTTTTATAAATTTTGTTATAAAATACAAATATAAACTGTATATTTAAATAATTAATTAAAAAAATAAATAAAACATCCATGAAACTACTAAAACTACAGAGCTAAGTTTGACCTAAAATCTCTCTTTTTCTCAAACTTGGCCATGGCTTTGCGAGATTCTTATTTTGTTTGAATCAAGCTTTTTCTAGCTTATGATGAGCAGACAGAACATAGAGCTTTTATTACAATTAGTAAAAACTCATTCAACAGCTTGTATGTGGCAAGGTAGACTTGAAAGAGACCCTTAATAAACATTTAGCTGATAATTTTCGGACGTACGCCGCTCATCCGTTATCGAAGTTTTTCAGGATGAGCGAAGTAGCTATTCCTCTGGATTACTGGTCTACTATCTTCTTTAGATTTGGTGGGAGGTATTTAGAGTTTAATAATTGCTGAAACAGAGATGTTGGGCCCATTATTACACGAAGAGTGTTTTTTATAGGAACCACGGCTCGGTGCGTAAAGTTTTACTACAAATTTTGAAATTTTGGTGCAATATCTCCGTGAAAATGTAAAATCGTAATACCTATAGGAATAGCATAGTGCTACCATGCGTGTGACAGCCTTTCAGGAGATATATTACTTTGCTAAATCGTCTGCAACATAGCTAATCGCAGAAAAAATATTCTGTGTAAAAAAATTGATCAGCACTCAACACAGATCATCTGTATTTTCAAGCAAGGCATCACTTATACTCTGAAAGGATTTATAATAATAAAGATTTATATAATAATAACAGCTTCTAGTTTTAAAGTGCTTTGCCCATCATTTCCACGTAAGATTGTGGTCCTAAAGTTAAACCATCATGGTAAAGGGACAAAGGGGCAACTCGTTCATAGTAACAGGCAAATTATCCCCTGCATTGGTCTTCCAGTTCGTTTTTAAGCAACCGAATGATGCCACCGCCGCATTTAGTTAGTTCTTCGTTAGTTCCATCACATGCTATGACTATAGGCTGCTTTTTGACGATATTTTTATAATAAAGATCTGACTGACAACTTTCTCTAATAACTTAGCAGTATCTGCCATTATGCGGTGGTTTATGACCCAAATAGACAGATCCAGGCTCTTCTATTATTGAAATGTGATCCTCCACCATAATCTACTGGTAGTTCCGTTTATTATTTTTCGGTATTTGCATCGTCCTGACTTATTTTCCGTCAAAAAAACAATAGTGCGAATAAGTTCGAAACATGCGTCTTTGGGAACATTTTCACGAGTTTTCTCTTCGCACTTTGTATCGATGTATTACGGATATGTTTGACTTCTGCGGTGAAAACTTTAGTTCTAATTCATTGTTCTACTCAACATCTAGAGAATAGTGTACTTAAAAACAAATTAAACTTAAAATGCGATGATCATAGATGCTCGACAAAATTATGAAAAATTACCTATATTGCAAAAGTTCAATGACCTTGCGGCGGCACTTACCCTTTCTTGATCCTAATAATATTTTGCACACTTTATTTTGAGCCCATAAGACACCCTTTTTTTGCTATTAGCAAACCATTTTCAAAAAAAGTGAATTTCGATCCACCCTACTATCCATACTATCCATACTATCCATACTATCCATACTATAATTACTATTTACTATATACTATATATACTATACTATCCATACTAATATTATAAATGTGAAAGTAACTCTGTCTGTCTGTCTGTCTGTTTGTTACGCTTTCACGCCCAAACCGCTGAACAGATTAAGCTGAAATTTGGTATAGTTAAAGGTTGTATCCCAGGGAAGGACATAGGCTACCTTTTATCACGAAAAAATGAAAAAATCCCGAGGGTTCGCGGGTCACACCGCGGGAGCGCAGCTAATAGCTAATAAGAAAGGTAAACGTAAAAATACGACGCTCGCTCAGCCGTTGAATGGCATCGGCTTGGCAAAACGAGCCAAAAATTGCATCATGTAAGCATTTACATGATGCAACAAAAAATATAACCCTATTTTTTGTTTACCAGAAATATTTTAACCGTGGTCTCGGTATCTGTTACTGATCATTATTTGTGTTTTATCATTTATGTGGGTAAAACTCAAAAAAAAAGAAAAAAAAATAACCTCAAAAGGAGACGAGACGAGTCAGACATGGATTTATGATAGCTATTGCGGTTTTACTGACTGGGGATGGTACGAGAGCATACTTTGAATGAGAGTCTGTACGCGATTGTTATCTGTAGTCCTCAATTGAATCTTTAATATCCTTAATAATAATCCTTAGCGTGGTAATGCCGCCAGTGTTTTGGGCACGCTTCCGACTGACAGTGACCTGGATCAGTTGAGCTATCTATAGATCGTTTCAAACGATCCTTAGATAGCTTAACTAATCCTGTTGTATTTTGTAAATATATGTGAATATGTAGTAGCTTAGTTTCAACAAATATATTTATCTTATGCTTAATTCAATAGTTTTCTTAAATTTTTGTTCGGTTTTGGTCGACTGCAATGCTCGATAACTTTGTGATAGTTAAATAAAAAAAAAATCTGACCATGCCATTTTCTGCATCTACTGCAACTGTCCTTAAATTTTTTTTTGGTAGTCATAAAAAGCGGTGTATACAGGGTGTAAAAAGACGTCTACCGAAGCCGAAAGGGGTAGGTACAGCATCTCAACACACAACTAAATCCAAAAGGATTTTCCGAAAAAATCATTATATCCGGAGAAAACAGCGTTTGAAGATTACTGTTTGCGTATGTACTGGGCGCGTTTTTATACGTAGATTGCTGGATTTTGAGTTTTAATAGTTGTTTTCTTTTATAAATGCAATTATTAGGTAGGTATGGTCTTATTATGTTGTAATAGTAGTAAATAACTAGAAAATAAAATAAAATGACGTAGCTAAGTCAAAATTTTTTTTGCGTTAAATATGTTCAGAATCATGGTCCTTTTACACCCTGTATAATTAATATAATTATGTAAGTAATCCAAAGCTAATGCTGCTTATTACATAAACGTTAATCCTTAGTTGAACCCCATATTGACACATGTCAAAACAAAACCCTTACCACAAAAAAGCGTTCTATGTACGAGTATTCAAAGATCGTTTTTCTAAAGACAGTTTTATTAGTTAGCCTTAGTCTAAACTCGGTTAATTTTCTTGCAATAAGACAGAATGAATCTACTTTAGAATACAAAACCTCAATTAGAGAGAAAACTAAATTAGACGTAGACACATAAACAATTTAAAGGGCTTCTTTAAATAATTTAGCCCAAATTATTGTCAATTAGCACAAACAAATAAAATGTCAAACAAAATGTCAAATGAAATTCACAAAACTATAAATTCTAATTTTGCTTCTACGACGCCTCATCTATTAGGGAATTTTATCTTTAGGAATTGTTTAGCAGAGGATTAGGGTGCACACACACTGTGATTTTACGATTTAAGGCTAGGCTCGTTTTTAAGCGAGTGAGAGCTTTTTGTTTTGAAGTTCCTTTTCGGACGGTATCGAGGATGGTGGCTTGAAGAAAAAGCGTTATATTTTAACGTCACGACACATATAGGTCAAAACGTCACAGTGCGAAGTGCGCAGACTCGAAAGAGTCCATAGATTGTTACATTGTTAGTACGGAAGAGCGTTTCTAGGATTTTAATATTTTGACAAATGCCAAATGTCAAAGTTGAAACTTCGTTCCAACCGAGTGTTCCACGGAGGTTCCACGACACTCACGTTCTTTTTTTTTGTATGTATGCAATTATAGGGTCTTTCATTTTATACTAACTTAATTTAGGAATTGGGTTCAAAAAATTAATTTTGTATAATATAGTAATATAGTTAAAATATTTAAGTAATATTTTTTTTGTTTTGTTATGAGTTGTTTGTATACTTATGTTTGTCCCGAGAAAATCGATAAAAACTATCCTTTGAATTGATTGTTGCTTCTTGTATAACTTAGCCCATTCGTGACGTAGCTGCGCTGCGATTGGTGGAACGTCTGTTCTGCTTGAAAATCACTATGCAACAATTCTAAAACATCAATAAATGATAAATTTTGAACTGAAAAAAAAAAGTCTATTTACAACCCAAAAATAAGGCCCTGTCAGTTTGTGTAGTTTAAAACGAAAGATCCTATATATTATTTTGAGGGTTATGAGTATCTTCGATGTAATTTCATAATTTCGATGACATCACTAAGTTAGAAGAACGGTAGGCTAATGCAGCTTGTGAGCTTTTAGAGCATGAAAGTTCTGACTGAATGCTATCTATTTCCAAACCAGTAGGTTCTGAATTTTTCATTCACTAAACTGTTATATAAGGAAAAAAGATCTATCATTAATACAGTCGCGTGAATAGCACCCTAACAATTTTATCTTTTAAAGCGGCATCTAAAGGAGACAGTTAATTCTACGTGGCATAAATAAAACGGAGGGCATTCCCTCCAAGGGAAAAAATAACAAACATATCTCTTAAAGTAAGAAAACAAACAACGTATGTTAACATCTGTCGCGGCACGAGCGGTACAGACGCAAACAGAAGCTTTAGCGGCTTCCGTAAATGTAGGTATACTTTTTTTGGAAACAAATAAATAAATAATGCTGGACTTTTCACACAGCATCATCTAGCCCCAAAGTAAGCAAAGCTTGTGTTATGGGTACTAGATGACTGATATACTACTTATATACTTTTTGTTTCTAAATACATACCTACATATTATACATAGAAACACCCAGACCCTAAACAAATATCACAATTATCTTATAATTAGCATTTTAAGGGATAAAGGTATTCTAGCTATGGATGGTCTCAAAATTTGATGTGTTAATACTGTGTAGAACAATTGTTTTATTTCAGTTTTAGTGTTTTAAGTACAGAAAAAAAAGATTATAAGAAGTTTAATTGCAGGTATACCTTTTTTCAGTAAGAATTAATAGCATCTGATGGATCATTAAAAAGTTTTCAATACAATGGCAAGCTTATTGAGAGCGAACAACTCTGAAGAAATAAAATTATTAAAAAAAACCTTATTTATTATGAATTAACTGTCAATAAGTGCTTTATACATAAGTGCTTTTGCTCGCGTAGTTATTACTACATAAGTGACTCCACACTAAATAAACACATAAGTCAGAGTTAACACAGCATAATATATAAGAAAAACTATTCGTCAACTTTCGTGTTTTATTATTAGTAAAAATAAGCGACGATGGTAATTTGACAATGTCAACTTGTTTGTAGAAGTACACATTTCATATTTCATTGTCATTGACTTTACTAATTTGAGTCTGAAGTAAATTATTTGTAATGGAGTGTCTCAAAAGACTGTTCAAGGAATTAAATTAATTTGACACACATTAAAAAGTTATTGCTGTAAGAACTCCTTGCTTTTCACGTCAATTTCATTACAACAAATATTTATACTCACTATATATTTTAAATAATGACCAAATTTTTTTAGATATAACTATAAAAAATTACGAACGAACGCTTACATAAATTGTATTTAAATAGATAGGTAAATAATAGACGTAAAAGGATATGACTCACCATTTTCTTTTATTTACTTCACGACTGTACCGAATACTCGAAATTCAATACGTCAGTGTTGATTGCAGTTAATTATAAAACCGTCCCCCTTCCATTGTCCATACTATTTATAAATCCTCCTTCAAATTTTCTGTCACAGCAATTTCAGCTCAAGTTGTTCGTTATAGGGATTAAAATAGCCTGGCAAGTTCGAAATGTTTCAGGTTCTTTAATGTATACTCATCCTAAATCAAATCCAAATCAGTGTTTAAAAGCTTTGAGGGTATTACTTCCGCTAATAAAATGTTTTACCTTGTCCGGGAACAAACGAACCGAATTCAGAATCTTTTAATGTCAAATTCTTTTATAATCACATCTTTTCCATTTTTTGAGGAATGACTTGGTCCATCCAAAGCCCGTAAAGATTTTTTTTTTTCAGTAAATCAATAAAACGTAGCTAATCTTATATATAAAAATGAATCCCTTTTTCTCTTGGTCACGGGATCACGCGTGAACGGCTGGACGGATTTTTATTTTTGTTGTGTTTGTTATTGTCAAGAGGAGGTTCTTATGACACATTATAATAATAGTTATTTCAGAACAATCCGTAGACATTATTTAGGCAAAATCCTTCGGATTCTAGTTAAAAAGTCATTAATACCGCTGTCCCTTTAAACACCGGTATTAACCGGATTGTTCCGGATCCGGATTTTCAACAAACGTTTAAAGACTAAGCGATTTGAATAATTTAGAATAGCTTCAGTTTTTAATAAATAACGGTGATTTATTAGTTTTACCTTCTACAAGCCGTGTTCTAAAGCCGTGTTGGCCGAATGGGGTTGTACCTCAACTTTCAATCCGAAGGTTGTGGGTTCGAATCCCGGCCGAGCATCAATGGATTTTGCGTTTCGTAAAATTTATATGCGCTTTAACACGTGCTCTAAACGGTGAATCTCTCTCTAAATCGTGAGGAAACCAGTTAGTGTTCTTATAAGCGGCGATAAGCTTGCAACCTGTCACGTATGGAATACTAACTTCTGCAAGATGTGGGCATGTATCAAATATGTGTTTGGACATGCCTCTGACTAGCCCCTTAGACATCTTCATAGGATCTGGAATAAGTAACATAAAAAGATCTGAGATAATGTCTACCGCACCTTGGGGATACAGTCGTGAACCTGTTTACGTTTACGTTTACCTTCTACACTTTTTTATCCCTGGGGTTATAATCTTTGCCCATGCAAATTTTTAGCTTAATCCGTTCAGCGGTTTGGGCGTGAAAAGGTAACAAACAGACAGACAGACAGAGTTACTTTCACATTTATAATATTGGTATGGATAGTATGGAAGTATGGATTATATAGGTCTATTTTATATGTTTTGGGGCAAATTTGAAACTAAATGAGTGAATCTAATTGCCTTGACTCATTAGAGACGCTGTCTGAAATTAGTTTCTGTGATGTTTTTTTTTAATAATAGCCTCTGGTAATCAAAGAATAAGTTTATTCATTAAAATAACAGAGATCGTTTAATTAATTCGTAAATGTCTAACAAGATTTAACAGGTGAGTTAGGAGCATAGTTTGATTTAGAAACTCTTGTTGATCGACTAAAAACTTAGGCCTTTACATCTATATTAGATGATTTATACAGCGTCAATATTCCTATGCCTACACTTAACGTGACGCTGCAGTGCCTGGGACATTGTTTGAGATGGAATAGGCTTGCCCAGCACCTAAACCATCCTCTCAGCTTAATCAGCCGCCCACAGGAAAGACGACGTCAATACGTGCGGAGCTGACTAAGCAGAGGGTTTGATCGACTTAAAAGGCATAGATTTTATACATACCTAGATAAGATATATTAATCTTAGTAATTTTTGATCAGTTTTTTGTAAAACTTCGTTAGACTAAACAAGACGTTTTTTTGGAACGAAGTTCCTTTTCGGACGGTATTGGATGGGGCTAGACGAAAAAAAGTGTTCGATTTTTGCGTCACGACACATGTTTTTTTTTATTATTGAAACTAGCACGGCTACAACACCAATTTACGCTAATTACAAAATTATCAGAGTCAAAATTAAATGCTATTAAAAAAAAACATTGTAAAAATAATGTAGTGTGTTATAGTTAAACACATGTACATAATTATGTCAAACCGTCAGTACGAAGTGCGCAGTTGCGAAGCAGTCCATAGATTGTTACATTGTTAATCGGAAGAGCGTTTCTAGGATTTTAATAAATAATTTAAACTTCGTAAACTCACGTACTTTTTTATTTACCAATTGAAATAGAACATAAACATATAACTACTAAGGTAAGTATACCAACAGTTCAATGACGACGGCTAGCGGCTTGCTAACATTTCTTAATTAAATATTTTTATCATTGATATTAGTATTTTAATGAATGAAGTGTATTTATTACAGGTAATAAATAGTAATAATAATAATAAGGGACAGGTCCCTTGATTCAGACTTCAGCGGAATGCATTCGGGTCGGAATAGGTCAGCTGTTCAACCGACTGCAACCAATTACAGGGCAAGAAACGTCAGTTTTGGATCAATTCCTGCACTCTGATACGTCTCTGACCGATTCCGATCCAAATAATTCCCGCTGAAGTCTGAATCACTATGCTGGATCCGTTATCTTCCACGCCCTGTGTTTCAAGGCCACAGTTTGCCAGTCTGGCTCAAATGCATTTAAATCGTCACCTTTCCTAAGTCTTCCACGTTTTCGACTGTTCAGTCATCGAGTCACAAGCTTCATTCAATGCTCTGGGTTGAAGTGAAACACTTAATAATGCTGGACTTCTTACACAGCATCATCTAGCCCCAAAGTAAGCAGAGCTTGTGTTATGGGTACTAGAATGACTGATAAACTACTTATATACTTTTTGTTTGTAAATACATACATATTATACATAGAAACACCCAGACCCGGGACAAATATCTGTAGGTCATACATACATTTGTCCCGCAGCGGGGATCGAACCCGCAACCTTCTGCGTCGCAGGCGGACCTTCGCCCACTGCGCCACAGAGGTCGTTAAAAATTCTAAATCAAAGTGAATTAGCAGTTTTTAAGATTTATTGGAAAAGTTGCTTCCAATTTGGATAAACAGTAAATTGCTTTGAAGGAACATCACCCAAATTGCTTCTTTTGATTCTCCTCGGCACGATTCTCAGAAGTCATGCTATATTTACAAAGCAAACTGTTAATCTTGACAAATGCGAAACATCCAACTGCTAGGGGGACTCAAAATGTCTTCGTTACGTATGACTTTATTTTGGGAAAATTTTAAATAAGAATAAAAAATAGTCGTGTTGGCAAAGTGCTTCAACGATCTGAAGTTAGTGGGTTCGGGTCCCAGCTTCAAAAGTGATAATAATTTTGGAAAAATTTAGATACCTACACTTTATAAAAAGGCACATGCTAACAAATTGGAACACTTTTACTGAATTGCCTGAAATGTCTTAGCGTTTGTGTGTAGTTATTGATGTGTACTGCAACTCTTTAGAAACTAGACCAAACAGCAACCGCGTTCTCATAAAATGAACAACCTAATAAAAAAATTTGAAAAAAAAAATTGAACCGACTTCACAGAACACAAACAGAAGAACCTTCTACACACTAAAAAGAGAAAAATAAGAATATAATTTGAAGTCGGTGCCAAGTGAATACGATTAGGTACCTAAATAAAAAGAAATCGAGCGATAGCGTACCAGGATACAATTTCGTACCCAAGTTCTTTTGAATTTCTTAGATGTAAAAAAAAAACATACATACAGCCGAACATATAACCTCCTTTTTTTGAAGTCGATTAAAAATAAAATAACATTTGAAGTTCAAAATCCGTTTACAGATTCATTCAGTTTGAATTTGGAGTTATTCGTTTCTTTCTCTAAAAAAACAACCATAAACAATTTCATATTCGCCCATTCGAAAAAACTCTAATTCAGTTTATCTCGAAGTTCGCTATCTATGGTGCTACCTGAATCCCGTAATTAACCTCTTTGTTTACGTTCTTTTTTCGCCCCGAGGAAAAAGGAAAACTAAAGATTTCCTTTTGCTCGCTTCCTGTTTATTTTTTCACAATCCCCGAACCGCAATTCAGTTTCGATTATCTGAATAAGTTTGTTCTTTATGTTGGAATGTATTTAGATAAGTGTTATGAATAATTTGAGGGGCTTTTATGTTGTAGTTGTAGTTATTACAGAAACTAATCTACTACATTATTTGTGTAATTGAAAATGATGCAATAGAACCTACAGAAATCTAATGATTGTTGAAAACGATCTATCAACAGCCCCATTTTGCTTCACCCTAAGGCTCAATCCACATTGAATTGGCAGCGACGTGACGATCATTTTTGATAACAAGACAATATAAACACCAAAAAAAAGCTAGGCCCCAAACCGTGTTTGTTGCCCTGGTTTTTCACGGTATTGGTCGCGAAGGAACAGGAGTAGTTTTAAGACATTTCAAAGTGAGCAGCGGTCATCCATACTATCCATACTAATATTATAAATGTGAAAGTAACTCTGTCTGTCTGTCTGTCTATCTGTCTGTCTATCTGTCTGTCTATCTGTCTGTCTGTCTGTTTGTTACGCTTTCACGCCCAAACCAGCGGTTTGAGCGTGAAAGCGTAACAGATTAAGCTATATTAAGCTATATAGAACATACCAGCTTAAGCTGAAATTTGGCATAGTTAAAGGTTGTATCCCAGGGAAGGACATAGGCTACTTTTTATCCCGAAAAATAAAAAAAATTCTGAGGGAGCGCGGGTAACACCGCGGGAGCGCAGCTAGTACTGAATAAATGTTTTTTGACTTTGACTTTAAATTTGAAACCTTAAAAACAATTCTATAAGATAAAGAAACGCTCGAACCGAGTCGCCGGCGCCGGCGCGAGACTACTCGCGAGGCTGCTCGACAGTATATCTTATAACATTGTGCTTAAGGTTTAAAATGTTATTAAAACTAATCGTCGCATCTATGTATTGAGCCTTAAGCTTAGACCGTATGCTCGCCTCTTAGTTTTCTACGTATGTAATTACATGCGTAGAAAACTAGAGGCGAGAATCTGTAGAGAATCGATACTGAAGTCAGTTTTATTTCTCGTTTTAGCGCTATCCAACAAAAGACATGCTACCATGTTACAATTATATTCACTGGCTATTCCCTGATTAGTAAGCAAAAAGTTTATTTAAAAAATCTTATTACCAATCTAAGACAGAGTAGATAGGACGGAACCATTGACGTCGAATAAATGAATTTCAAACCATACAAAGTGCTTGTCCCAATACAAAGAGAAATAAAACCAAAACTAATTACACTCAGTTTATAAATTCTCTTTGAAACAAACATAGTACTTTCATTCTAATTTACACTCTAATACTATGTGCATCAGAGATTAGATTTGTTAGTACACTTCAATGTTTACGTGTACCACAAATCAAAAAGCAATCTAAGTGCATTTTATTCGTTCGTTCTATTTAGGATTTGTTTCCTTCATGTTGAATGGTCGTTACCCATTTCAGCAGTTCAAAATATTTAATCGAACTTCGACTTTATTGTCTAGTACTTACAGTTCTTTATAGTAGTTGATTTTAACACCATTGTGTAAAGTGATGCTTTGTAATGTCTATAAAATGATTCTAATCTTGATTATTCTTAAGAGACCTAAACTGAACCTAAAATTGTTGGCCTTACCATTGAGTGAAAGACATTCTAAACAAAACGAACCGGGGGATGTATTCGCCTTCCTTTTTTTGTTCGTTCGATGAATATTCGGATGCTTCCCACCACGATTTCTAACTTAAAAAACAACAACAGGTTCACGACTGTATCCCCAAGGCGCGGTAGACATTCTCTCGGATCTTTTTTTATGTTACTTATTCCAGATCCTTTTGAAGATGTCTAAGTGGGGTAGTCAAAAGCATGCCCAAATACATATTTATCAAATATGCCCACATCTTGCAGAATTCCATACGTGACAGGTTGCAAGCCCATCGCCGCCTATAAGAACACTAACTGGTTTCCTCACGATGTTTTCCCTCACCGTTTAGAGTACATGTTAAAGCGCATACAAATTTTACGAAACGCAAAATCCATTGATGCTCGGCCAGGATTCGAACCCACAACCTTCGGATTGAAAGTCGAGGTACAACCCCATTCGGCCAACACGGCTCTTTAGCTTTAAAAAGGGTATTATAATTAATATGTTAAAAGCATAAGGTACAAGAGGTTTCTATTCGTGTTTCATCAAATGGAGCCCTAATAATGTAAAAGTAATTCAGCCAAGGTTTAAAAGCTTTCATAATTTACGAGATAGTCTAAGAGCTAGAAATGTAACGTCTGAAATAAGACCTAATGTAAAATAACCGAAATGTGTAAAGGCAACTGTCAACGAAAGCAAACAATATTAGAATAGCTTATCAAAAATATTGATTCCACTAAAATCTGCGACATCAAATATAAATTTTTAGTTTCTTCTTTTTAGCATTTCATAAGTATTCATTTTAGTAGGTATTTAATTAATTATACATATATTAGTATATTGTTTTTATATTAATAACTAGCTGGAACCTGCGACTTCGTCAGCAAAATAACATACTTAATAAAAACAGAACTGAAAACTGCTGTTCAGAAG
The DNA here is from genome assembly GCA_951394285.1 of Epirrhoe tristata. Lineage (NCBI taxonomy): Eukaryota > Metazoa > Arthropoda > Insecta > Lepidoptera > Geometridae > Epirrhoe > Epirrhoe tristata. The sequence goes on along the minus strand of OX596143.1, from coordinate 10,200,261 downwards.
CCATCTCGACCTCAGCCATAGGACAGCAACGCCATCTAGTGGCCTTCAACTGGAACTTCACTTTAAGTCCCCATACAAAATTTCAACCCTTATTACACGCCCTTCATGATTAGATTTGAAAAAAAAGTAGCCTATGTCCGTCCCTGGGACATAATCTTTATCCATGTCATATTTCAGCATCATCTGTTCAGTGGTTTAGGCGTGAAAAGGTAACAAACAAACAGACAGACAGACATATCATATCTACATAATAGATGGCGCCACAGGAAAAAATAGATCGCGCTATCGTTGCGTTTTGGGGAACGTAACATATAAACTCGCCAATCCTCTACTTTCAGCTTTATAATATTAGTATGGATGGCATGTTTTAGGATAATTTAAATACTTTTTCAAGCTTTGATTTCCTCTAAATAAAACTTCTGTGCACTACCGTCCTTTTTGTATGCTTCTTTGGTTTATTTTACATCCAAAGGTTGCCTAGAAGAAATCGCTTTCAGCGATAAGGCCGCCCATTGTACAAATTTTGAACGTGTTTTATTTATATGTTGTTTTGTTATTAATTGGTGTACAATAAAGTGTTCATTCATTCATTCATTAAAAAAACCGTAGATTTTTGATGGCAACGACCGATTTTAATGACACTTAGGCCATATTTTAGTGCTATTCTGACAGTCAGTGCGTACCTAGTACAATAGAATAGTAGTTTGTAATACGCGTACGCCAGTGCTAGCTACGGACACCAGCAACCATACCTACTGACCGTCAGAATAACGCTAAATAGAACCTTAGAGTAAATGTAAAAAGCCTGGATAGTATTTTGGAAATACAATGAAGAAGGAGAAAAGGCGTCTGGTCGAAGCGACGCGTGATCCGAGAGCTGGCACATTTTTGGCTCAAAGGATCAGCATTGCCATCCAGCGTGGTAATGCCGCCAGTGTTTTGGGCACGCTACCGACTGACGGTGACCTGGATCAGTTGAGCTATCTATAGATCGTTTCTAACGATCCTTAGATAGCTTGACTAATCCTATTGTATTTTGTAAATATACAGGGTGTAAAAAGGCTACTACCGAAAACTGAGGGGTAGCAATCAGACCATGATTCTAAACATATTTAGCAAAAAAAATTTGACTTAGCTACGTCATTTTATGTAATTTCCGGTTATTTACTACTAGTACAACATAATAAGACCATACCTACCTAATAATTTCATTTGTAAAAGAAAAAACAGTTAAAACTCGAAATCCAGCAATCTACGTAAAACAACGCGCCCAGTACATACGCAAACAGTCTTCAAACGCTGTTTTCTCCGGTTATAATGATTTTTTCGGAAAATCCTTTTGAATTTGCTTGTGTGTTGGGATGCTGTACCTTTCGGCTTCGGTAGACGTCTTTTTACACCCTGTATGTAAATATCTAGTAGCTTAGTTTCTGTAAATATTTTTTTTAGGAGAAATAAATCACTTGGCCAAAACGGCCAAAGTTGTATTACTTTAGTCGGTGGTTGGCTTTATTAAAGTATTTTAGTGTGCCAATGCTTTTGGACTCTAGGGTCCGGAAATTTTGCCCGTAAACCTTGGAGGTATTTGAGATATGAAGATGTAATGCTTAGGCTTGGCTTGCTGTTTTAAAAATCGGTGACCACAATAAAACGGATGTGATGTGAAATGATGACTTATTTTTAACCGACTTCAAAAAAAGGAGGAGGTTATATGTTCGGCTGTATGTATGTTTTTTTTTTTTTATGTATGTTCACCGATATTTCCGTCAGTTGTGGACCGATTTCCAAAATTTTTTTTTGTTTGAAAGGGTATACTGTCATTGTGGTCCCATATAAATTTTCCTGAGGGATTCATAGTTTTCCCGTAAAACTAAAACTATCACTGAACTTTAAGAAAATTGTGGCCCGATTTCCAAATTTTTTTTTTTAGAAAGAGGAATACTCTCAAGGTGGCGCCATATATTTTTTTTTCCTGAGGGATTCATAGTTTTCCCGTAAAACTAAAACTATCACTGAACTTTAAGAAAATTGTGGCCCGATTTCCAAATTTTTTTTTTTAGAAAGAGGAATACTCTCAAGGTGGCGCCATATATTTTTTTTTCCTGAGGGATTAATAGTTTTCCCGTAAAACTAAAACAATCACTGAACTTTAAGAAAATTGTGGACCGATTTCCAAATTTTTTTTTTGTTAGAAAGTGTAAAGGACACACTCTCAAGGTGGCACAATATTTTTTATTTTCCTAAGGGATTGACAGTTTTCCCGTATAACATTCAAAAAACCTCATTCTCACTTCACAACACACCTACACACACACCACTCACAATCTGAGTCAAACATTAAATAGTTTGAAAGGGTATTACACCCGAGGTAGTCCAAAATATTTTCTTTTCCTTATGGATTGATAGTTTTCCCCCTTGCTGAACTCCGGTGTGTCCTTTAGTAGGTCTGCCCATGACTTCTCTTATCCTTTCCTACTTAAGCTACGATAAGCAAAGTCTTAATGTACTCGTAGCTTACTATATTATTTACACATACATACACTTTTATTTACACAGTATTTATTTACTTACAGTAAAAAGTGAAAAATAAATTTTTTTTTTAAAATTTTGCACCCAAGTTCTTTTGAAATTCTTAGATGTAAATGAATAGTTGGCACCGACTTCAAATTATATTCTTATTTTTCTCTTTTTAGTGTGTAGAAGGTTCTTCTGTTTGTGTTCTGTGAAGTCGGTTCAATTTTTTTTTTCAAAAATTGTTATTTCCCTATTGTATCTAAAACTAGTAACTTTACGCCTCAGATTTTGTTCGAACGCATGATTGTCAAAATGTTCAAGTTTTTCCCACCCACGTCAATAAACAAAATTGTTAGGCGTTGACTCTGCTACTACTCAGTTTTCTAACTTTTGCGGTAGTCAACCATTTTGTATTTTCGCTCTCATTTTTTATTCCAAATTAAAAAAAGATTAAAATATAATGATTTTTCTTCTTTACTTACCTCCCCACAAACATTGTTTTCCATTTTTCTCCAATACTATTACGGTTTAGGTGCTGGGTAAGCCTATTCCATCTCAAACAATGTCTCAGGCACTACAGCGTCCCGTTAATTGTAGGCATGGATTGCCTACTGACGCTATATAAATCATCTAATATTCTAATATAGATGTAAATGCCTAAGTTTTTTTTTCTAATACTGCGGCAGTAATTTAAATTTTACGCTATCTAGAAAACTTAAGATTTTTTACAGAAATTATCGAGTCAGCAATCCGACACAATTTATTTGAATTCGTCTGTTTTATAAGATTTTGTCAGGTTGTCATTCAGTGTCTGAAAAATGTGGAAAATAAGTTTTTTTATGAAAAATCATTATTGACGACAGATTTCTGAATTCTCCAGGGTAAAAGTGTAAATCTGCTTGATTTACACGTTCATTGTTCACGAAAAATTGAAATGTTGATTTTTTTTGTTTTTCATTTTGATTAACACCACGCTATTGAACCATCAATTATTTGTAAAACGATACATTTTTTTTTATGGAAGAGGGGGCAAACGAGCCAGAGGCACACCTGATGGTAAGTGATCACCACCGCCCACAGACAACTGCAGCATCAAGAAGCACTGCAGATGCGTTGCCGGCCTTTAAGGTAGGAATTCATTTCTAGCATACGGTCATACATCATATCGGTCGTGCTGTCGTTCTTGATAGATCGTCGAAGTTAAGCAACGTTCGAAACGGTCTGTAAGTGGATGGGTGACCGCCAGTGGCATATATGTCTGAGCGCTTCCGTGCTTCGGATGGCACGTTAAATTGTCGGTCCCGGCTATTTAAGTCGTTAAGCCATGACGGAGGCCTTAAGGCGGCCTAAAAACTCCGTCACCAGAGTTGGCCACCGATTCATACGAACTTACCGCATTTAGCGCTCAAGAAAATAGAAAAACATCATCTCCCTGACCTTATCCCACGCTAAGTGGGGTCGGCACAACATGTCTTCTTCTTCCACTCACTCCTATCACTCGTCAATTGTGCATCCACTCCTTTTACATTCATATCCTCTCTCACACAATCCAACCACTTCTTCTTCGGCCTTCCTCTTCTTACATACCCAGCCACACTCATCTTCATAACTCTTTGGGTAACATGGTTTTCATCCCTCCTCATAACGACCATACCAAGATAGCCTAGCACTCCTCACCTTTTCAGAAATAGGTGCCACTTTCAAACTTCCTCTGATATACTCATTCCTTATCTTATCTAACCGTGTTACCCCACACATCCATCCATCCATTCAACCAACTTTTTTCAAGAAAATAGAAAAACAAACTCCTAAATTAGCCACATAAACCAATAACCGAAGGGGCCCGAAGCTAAATCAAAGCTTGCAACCAATCGATCGGACACACTATTTATTTCGACATGTGCTCGCGACTGTACCCGGCACCGACAGCTGTTAACATATGCCCGTGTTTTCTTTATTTAAGATATCTGTTTGTTACTTTTTGTACGAAAACGCGGCGCCTCCGGTCTCTCACTTATTATTTATGACGGTGAATGTACCGTACGTTGAAGTAGAGTTTGCAAATAGGACAGCGTACGCTGTGAGAATGGAGTTAAAAGTGTTTACTAACTTATGCTATAGGTAATTGCTTTTTTTATTGACAAGGCAAATGATTTCGATTTAGCATTCACAGCATATTGGACATCAAAAAAAATTTAAATTTATGTAGTAAATAAAACTCACCTATCTTCATTATATGTGTTCCCTTTCCAATTGTAGCATGCTTTTTGCTTAAAATTTGACTCTACTTTGGGATAGTAAATCAGTGTAATTAGATATTCTCTCTTCTCTTCAAACTCTAAATTCAGTTCCTTTTGCTGAAAAACCTTAATTTAAATCAAACACTGAATCGCTTAGCTTTTGCAATTTGAACTTAAATTCCATGAAATTCCAGTTTCTTTTTGCATGTCAAATTCAATAGGTATTTAAACAACGAGAGCGCTTCTAGTATCGTTCACTCTTCGCTACAAAGTGTACGCTCATGTAGAGATCGGACAAGTTTCCACATAACTCAAACCACTCGATTTGCTAGCCGACTTTATTATTTGTGCGCGCTGATACAGTACACTGACGCACAGAAGCTTTGTGCGCCTTTGTACATTCACGAGGTGCCATTTTTTTATTTAATTTTTTCGATATTTAAATGAACAAAGTTTGTTTCGTTGAACAAAGAATACAGTTTTCACAACTAACTTTTTTTATTTTTAAAATTTTCTCCTTCATTGTCAAAGCCAATTAGCTTAATCTGAGTTTTGGAATCATTTTGATAACCACTGGAATCAGTTAGAATCGTTTTACAAGCTAAATGATTATTCTTTTGTTCTGTACCTTGTTATTGAAAGACGTTTAATTTTTAAATTTATTTCTTTGCTGTTGCCGAATGCTAGACGGAAGAGATCGTTTGAATATTTTTTTTTTTATATTTGATAGCGTTAAAACATAGTTAAATGTACTTAACGTAAACATAGTTAAATGTACTTAAATGTACGTAACGTTAGTTTATATTGCATGTGAAAAGGCATGGTATCTTTGTTCGTTGATGTTTCGTTTCAAGGCAATGATGACAAAGAGATACGCAGAACAGTGCTTTGTGGCTGTCATTCTATACATTAGAAATGTATGAATATGATATCACTGAGGATAAGAGAATGACATTTCGATGGAACGAAACTCACAATTTTTATGACAAGATTACATTGGTGAGAAATTTTGATAAATTTTTAAGTTATCGAGATCAAAATAATGTCTAGGAGGGTAGTTAGAGACACGCCCAAATAAGTTACAGCAATTTCGAAGCCGCATAAAATAATGCATGAATGGTCTAATTGAACGCTGACTTGTGCAAAAGAGTATGACATTGACATTGACATATGACATGACTCATGACATTGTAATGAAGGCGAATTATTTATTTTAAAAGAACATGTACAGTACGCACAACCGATCTTTAGCTCTCTGAAGTTAGGTGCGATATACGATTGCGCAGGTTTGAGCGAGTAGGCGAGATAGGACGATGCAACGAACTAAGCGAGTGAGCGAGGCAGCTATAAAACGCTGTCTTCGTCGTTTAGGCGTCATCAAAAATGGGTTCTGCGCAGCTGATTCAGAGAGCTAAACATTGGTTGTGCGTACTGTACATACTGTTTTAAAATAAATGCAAAATTGTTCTTTTAGTTGCTTCCCTTTTGAAGCAGTTGGTATCGCTTGGTTGTCAAACTAGATGCTGTGATTAGTATTGCATAATTCCACTGCTGCAGTATTGACGTTTATGGGCTTCAAACAGCGGTCACCGTTTCTTTTAAAACAATGGCTATACAAAGGGCACTTGGCATTGCTTCACAGCATCCGCTGCACTCGGTAAACATCGAAGATCAAAGAAAAGTGCTCAGATGAGTCATCTGACTAGCTGACTGACTGTCTCAATGGTTATGTGTTTAAATGTTTATTTAGCTACATAAGATACATTTAAAAGTCCATAGCTGCGTACGGACTTCGCGTTCCAATGAACGCGTAGCCCGGTTACGCGTACACAGGAACGATGAAACGCGTATACGTTTTGTTATTTTTACATCGACTCGCGCGAGTCAACCTGTACGCGGAACGCTTGAACGCGTAGCCTGGAACGCGTGAACGCGTAGTCCGTACGTTTTATTGTGGTGCTCCTCCGCGTTGCACTATGAGGCATGCATTTTTCATAATATATAATTTCTGTTCTAAACTGTCCAAAGTTTTGATAAACTTTGTTTTGACTGATGTCAGAGACCACAGATTTCTACTCGCTATGATTTTGCCAAATAAAAACATGAAGATTGCTGGAAAACGCGCACTTAAAGACTCATAAAAAATGGAGCGTAACATAAAAATAAGTTCCTTTTTTTGTTTTCTATTGAAATAGATCGGATAAGAAATGATAACTACTTTATTTCACGTCTAAATTGATGTCGTTGTGGATAACTTCAAAAGGAGCTTTATTGAGCAAAATATTTTGATTGACATGTTTTCGTAAGATAAGAAAATGTTTACGATTGTTCTGTAGACGAATCAGTGAGCTAGTTCAAAGTGGTATTAAAAAACTTTGCATATTTTAGTTGGAAAATGGAGCAAGTGCTAAAACATGACCAATACTTTTTATAGTGTCTGAGAGTATTTGTGTCGTCAGCTCAGCTTTAGGCTTTAAAATAAGCAAGCTATTAAGAAATTTACTATCATTGAATTCAATTAAATGTCATATTTATTATTCTCCAAGATGTGGACATGTATCAATTATGTGTTTGGACATGCCTCTGACTACTCCTTAGACATCGTCAAAGGATCTGGAATAAGTAACATAAAAAGATCTGAGAGAATGTCTACCGCACCTTGGGGATACAGTCGTGAACCTGTTTACGTTTTTTTATTAATAGACTAGATGGCGATACACGATTAATTAAGATCTATTGTTGTGTTTCGCGCTGTAATTTTTTTCAGGTCTGGGATAGAAGATAGTATACATTAAGGTACGTGGTTTAATTCCTATAACACAAGGCAAATGTGGAAGCAAAAAACTCCGAATCTACAAGGGCTTAAGACAAGCGCTATGGTAGGTATTATTATACTTAGAAATACCTTTCCAATCATATAAAAATTATTGCTATTGGAGCGGGTACCAGCTTTTATACATTTTTGACCATTATCCTTTTATTTAATTATAAAATATTTTTTTACGCTAATTAGTGTGAATTGAAATTGATTGTATTGAATACTAAACTCTGAGTCAAATCATTGTTCGAACAAAAAAATAGAAAAAAGTTATTAGAATATTTAAGACATTTAGAAGACAATAAAATATGCAAAAAGTAAACTCAGGTTCAAATATATTTCATTGTAAATAATTGGTTGTCTGTAAAGTCGGTTTACTGACGATAGTTGAACGTGACAACGTCTACGCATCGCTCACTCAAGTAGGAGAGAGACGGATGTCGAACGCTGCCGAACGCAAAGGCCGATTGTGCTTCTTTGTCGCTCGTTCCGCGCTCTCGCATGCACTTCAGGCCTTACATGGAACGCCTCAGAGCGAGGTAACGCCTCATGACGTCATGTTTTTTCGTGCGTGCAGCCGGCTCTATCGAATTATAAGACGTAGTCACGTCAAAAATAGACTGACTACCATAATAGTTTCAAAATGCCATTATCTACGTCGTGATTTTTATAACCAGGTTCAACTCCTGAATACCTTACGCAATTGAATTCATCCATAAAAGTAAGCATTTCTAGTAAAGGGTACTTAGGAGCGTTTTAAATAAGATTTTCAGTGAATAAAAACCAAAAGCTTTTACCTCATTCAGTACTTAAATAGAACATAAAAAAGGTAAGCCGAACGCTAAAAAAATGTTCGGCACACGCCTCTAAGCCATATACATGATCTATGGCCATTTTATATTGGGTTGAACTGGGGCGTCGGTACAGGCAATATATTCGGGTAAGTACCACGACGCCCAATGCCTAACACTATAAACTATAATACATTTGGTTATAGATAGCATAACTAATTGGTATGTTCCAATGAGCAAGGTAAATTATCCAAACCAGCTAGTTTATATTCATCATCATCATCATGTCAGCCATCTAGTGTCCACTGCTGAACATAGGCCTCCTCCATCGATTTCCAATGCGATCGATCTTGTGCAGCCTGCACCCAACGGCTCCCAGCAACCTTTACCAGATCGTCTTTCCATCTAGTGGGGGCCGTCCTCTACTGCGGTTTCCAGTGCGTGGCCTTCACTCGAGAACTTTTCTGCCCCAACGGCCGTCAGTTCTACGAGCTATGTGCCCCGCCCACTGCTACTTCAACTCGCTAATCTTGTGGGCTATGTCGGTGACTTTAGTGCGTCTACGGATCTCTTCATTTCTGATTGGATCTCGTAGAGCCACCAAGCATAGCCCTTTCCAGTTTATATTATGAAGTTAAAATTATATTCTAAGCCTTGGATAACGTAAAATGCCTGCAAACTCAAGCAGACTCTAGTTAGTAACAAAACTACGACAAAGCTGAACTGACACAGCTTTTGATGAACCCTAAAGTGAATTAAAATTTGTTATGTCCTGAATTTCCAATATTTTAACCGGTTTACTGCGCAGCAAAACTTTAGTTAGCTTTAAAACATTTTCGATGCCCCTTTATGATTGAGTAGTTGAAAGAGTTGTAATAGTTTGTATATTAAAACTGGTTTGGGTCATTGCATAGATAACGAGTGTTTAGTGGTTGTGAAATCGTTCGAGGCAAGCGAATTATTGTTAAATGGGTGTAATGAGAATCATCATCATCATAATTCATAGCCCGATCTAGCCCACTGCTGGGCATAGGCCTTCCTTTGTTTGTGCCATCCAATACGATCCCGTGCTAATTCCATCCATCTAATGCTTGTGAAAAACCGGAATTGTTTTTGATAACTTACTTCGATAGCAAAAACTTTTTGAAAATTTAGTTTTGGAATAACGTGTTTTATTTTTTATCTTAAATTTTTTTGTTTTTTTACATTAAGTTCTTAATTCTTAATTCTTTATTGTACAAAAAGATACACATAGGATAATATATAATAGGATAAATAACATAAAAAAAGACATGTACAAAGGCGAGCTTAACCCTAGAAACCCTGGAAGAATCCAGCAAACCTTCGAGGCTAGAGAGATGTGCAAAATATATTAAGTCCTGTTGCTAAACTCACAGAACTTTGAAAATAAATAAATAGTCTAATTTAATACTCGATAAAGCCTCAAGCAAACATAAAACTACAAAAGAAGTAGAATAACATGCTACTAAACCCATTACTTTGATCAAAATCAACTCATTGAGCTTTCAAAACGCACTCGATTGTGAACAATCATCCTTTTGAAATAAATACCTATATCGTTTTACGCAATTTATATGTAAAGAGTACCTATACCCTTAGCTAGTATACAGGGTGTTAATAGACGTCTACCGAAGCCGAAAGGGGTAGGTACAGCATCCCAACACACAACCAAATCCAAAAGGATTTTCCGAAAAAATCATTATATCTAGAGAAAACCGACCTCGCACAGCTGGTCGAGCGTATGTACTGGGCGCGTTTTTATCCATAGATTGCTGGATTTTGAGTTTTAATTTTTGTTTTCTTTTATAAATGAAATTTTTAGGTTGGTATGGCCTTATTATGTTGTACTAGTAGTAAATAACTAGAAAATAAAATATAATGACGTAGCTAAGTCAAATTTTTTTTGCGTTTTTTTTTCGCTAAAGATGTTCAGAATCATGGTCTTATTGCGACCCCTCAGTTTTCGGTAGCAGTCTTTTTACACCCTGTATAGACATTCCAAGGAAAGCGATGGTTTTATAACTATACGTAGACTTGGACTAGACCGATTTCGATAAGGTTGTGTAAAGTCAGCGTTACCAACTTGTGCATGATGCTTGAAGGGCCATTACCAACCGTATTGAATTTCTGTGCTTACATTCATTTTTAGCGTATATTGAATAACTAGAGAAGCCATACCTATATAATTATCAATTTCCCAGGCACTATGGACTAGGAAGCAACCATATCCACACTAATATTATAAATGTGAAAGTAATTCTGTCTGTCTGTCTGTTTGTTACCTTTTCACGCCCAAACCGCTGAACAGATTAAGCTGTGAATAAAGATTATACGCCAGGGACGGACATAGGCTAGGTTTTCAAGTATTTTGCTGACAAACACAGTCAACAAAGTCGCGGGTACCAGCTAGTGCTATATAAATTTCTATTATAAATGACCAAAGAGTAGAACAACACCGGTTTTTTGTTACAGACAGTCTTTAAGAAACAAAGACCTGATTTTTTTTCTGTGTCTAATCTGTCCTTTGTATTGAACTTTTGTCTTTGATCAAAAGCTTTGAACAAAGTGTAACTCACTTGCCACACACTCAAAGTGGCATGATAAAAAGACAACTTTTTCTCAAACTTATCGAGATTGGAATTTTCTAAAGCTGCTTTGATGCTGCCTTGTCTATAAGGTTTAATCTTAGGCCTTTACTTTTATATTAGATGATTTATACAGTGTCAGGTGGCAATCCATGCCTACACTTAACGGGACGCTGTAGTGCCTGGGACATTGCTTGAGATGGAATAGGCTTGCCCAGCACCTAAACTATCCTCTCAGTTTATCAACCTGGCCCACAGGAAAGACGACGTCGATACGTGTGGAGCTGACTAAGCTGCGGGTTTCCTCACGATGTTTTCCTTCACCGCTAAGAGCTCGTGGTATAGTGCATATAAATTTTACGAAACGAAAAATCCATTGATGCACGGCTGGGAATCGAACCCACGACCTTCAGATTGAAAGTCGAGGCATAAACCCATTTGACCAACACACCCTCACAGCTCAACAGCTCACCCTCGATAAGGTTTAGGCAGAAGTAAAATGCTATTTTATGACTTTCTACACTATTCCAAGTTTAACCTTAATCAATCGATTAAGGCATGATTAAAATACAATCATACAAACTTTCTGATAAATAAATAAATAAATAATGCTGGACTTTTCACACATCATCTTCTAGCCCCAAAGTAAGCAGAGCTTGAGTTATGGGTACTAGATGACTGATAAACTACTTATATACTTTTTGTTTGTAAATACATACATATTATACATAGAAACACCCAGACCCGAGACAAATATCTGTAGGTCATACAAACATTTGTCCCGCGGCGGGGATCGAACCCGCAACCTTCTGCATCGCAGGCGGACCTTCGCCCACTGCGCCACAGAGGTCGTCAGTATGATGTATAATATGAGTAGGAATTGAGATAGTAAGATAGGACTATGATTCTAATTAAGTCAGCGCTGTTTTTAAAGCATTACAACACCTACAAAAACTTTTTCAATGAATGAACGTAGTTGCGACATGTCGATGTAAATAGATCTATGGATAAGCTTCGATATATGTTAGCAATTTCCCCAGCAAGGGGCGAACGGCTAAGAAGAATATTTCGCTTCAAACGTTCCTTTTATCCCAAATATTCTATAAGTCGAACATTCACAATCATCTCCACCCTAACACCTCAAGAATAAAGTCTAATTTGGGATACAAAATAATAAGGAAAATAGTTTTATTCAGATCCGGGAGTTTTGTTTGACCGTTGTGCAATGTGCATTGGCGAAGCCAGGTATAGGTTTGTACATTGTACCAATACAAATATTTTCGATGAACCTTTGAACAATTCACAGAACATAAAAAAACTTTATTTACACGTCGAACCTCTATCAGAACTATTAAAGTAAGTATCTGAAGCTATACCATTAGTCATGGGAATTTTCCTTATTTATCATCATCGGCATAAGATTATTATTTTATTTTTAGCGATAAGACCGCCGATTGTATATCATAGTTAAGTTTTTTGTATGTTTTTGTTTTACTTTTTATGTGGTGTGCAATAAAGTATTTTCTATCTATCTATCTATCTATCATCGGCAACTCAAAATGATAGACCACTGCTGCTCCTTCCTCAAACGCTACTCAAAATAAGCCTTATACCACCTGCCATCACCAAATCAAGTGGCCCGCCCAGCGCAACCCAACATTATTACGTCACAAGTCTGTCTCTCGGCAGGAATCGAACCCGTAAATTTCTGCATCGCAGGTGAGCCTTCACCCACCACGCCACAGAGATTGTCACCCATCTACGGACCGATCAGAATGTTGCCTAACTCCGACGATCTACCAAAACTGACTTAGCAAGCTACGCCATTAGCTCTTACTTAACAAAATCCTGATGGGGGAGAATAGAAATAAATATAATAAATAAATAAATAATGCTGGACTTTTCACACAGCATCATCTAGCCCCAAAGTAAGCAGAGCTTGTGTTATGGGTACTAGATGACTGATATACTACTTATATACTTTTTGTTTGTAAATACATACATATTATACATAGAAACACCCAGACCCGAGACAAATAATTTTAAATCATACAAACATAGGTCCCGCGGCGGGGATCGAACCCGCAACCTTCTGCGTCGCAGGCGGGCCTTCGCCCACGGCGCCACAGAGGTCGTCGAGAAGTCGAGAAAGAATTAATATTATAATCCTCGTCACTTATTTTACAAGTAACAACAAAACAAAACTGATTGCTACTAGCACATCTGAGTTATTCTATTTAGAAAAACGGCAAAACTCTCCAGACCTCGTCTTTGTAAGATGAAAGTTGAACATATTCATACATATAGCAGAGCCTCGGAAAATCGGTGCTTACTCTGATAAACTACCCTAACGTGCGAGGGGTTTCCACGTAAAAAGGAAAATAGTAAAGAAGAAATAATAGTTCCTAGTACATGCTGAGTTGCTTGTAGCCATTTCACTCAAAGTAACTTTATAAAAACTGTTTCTCTTTTTGATTTGAGTCTTTTCGCTTGAAGTACATTTTCTACCGACTTCAAAAAAGGAGGTTTTCAAGTCTGTATGTTCTTATTTTTTTTTTGTATCTTGTTACGCGATTGTTCCGCCATTTATTGACCGATTTGTAAAATTATTTTTATGTTTGAAAGGCTTCAGAGGTGGTCCCATATAAATTTTGAGGGATTGATAGTTTCCCCGTAAAACTCTAAACACCTTCCCTCCTAGCCATGTCACAAAAAGAAATCGAATCGACAGCTTGACGCCCTGAGTCACACCGCGTTTCGAGTCAAACATTGAAGTTGGTTTTATTTTTAGTATTAAAACGTAATTATATGCAATAAGTCAAATCAAACGCATAGAAAATAAATTTGCAGTAGGACAAAGGCCTTCAAGGAAATAAGGCAGAGGCTGAAAAAATTTACATGCTGACCAGGCCTAGTCCATTTCAAACAACATCTCACGCCTAAAGCATCATTGAGTGTAGGCATAGGTTGCCTCCTGACGCTGTATCATCTAGTAGAGATAGGAATCTTGGTTTTTAGGCAAGATTTTCTTCACTGAAAGTGAAACAGAGTAGTTTAGTTTCCTTCCGTTTTGAATACAAAACCTTCGCTATTGTTAATGACCCGAGAACGGGAAAACTTTTATAATGCCTCTTTGTTTAGTTGATAGGAACGAATATTATTTTTGTTCTACTTTTGGTTTTACTATTTTTTGTGACTGGCGGGAGCCGATGACAATTCGCTGTTTTGTAAAAGTGTCATAACTCAAAAATAAGTTTTAAAATTACACACCAAATGCAATTCATCTGACTTTGCTTGTTTTTACTTTCCTTCGCCGTTTAGAGCTTGATTAAATTTAAACATTATCCATGTAATTTTTTCATAAAAACCATTACAAATATCCATCCCCATACAAGCCATTATGTTATCGTAGTAAATGTCGACCCACGCTCATTTACAATGTAAAAATAATTGACTAACATAAATTCAGAGCTGAACAATTTGCAAAAAGCTATTGCTCGTATTCATCATTGTCTTATCAGTTGATCTGAGTCACAGGAAAATGAGAGAGAACATATTTCTGTTCTCTTCTATTCACAAACTATTTACCTCAAACTGCGTACGGACTTCGGAATGCACCATATGCGTTGGTGGCACTCAAAATGCTATTACACTAATCCGCCTGTCGATTGCATAAATGACTTTTTCAAAACCAAATTCACGTGACTTATTACATATTTGAGAGGTGAAGATACTTGACATTGGCAGAATTATACTGTTAATACAGTTTAAATTTAGTTACCATTAATTAAAGAAGACGAGGAAGAAGGAATAAAGGGAGGAAGAAGGAATAAAGAGGAGAAGAAGCCGGGGAATAAAGTGAAACCAGAAGAAACCAAGAAGTGAAGTGAGAGAGAAGAAGACTGAGCCAAGATGTTACTGATTGGGCGGTATAGTCGCTCAGCGACAAAGCCCTTTTCTTTTTTGTTCATATAAATCTTATAAATGACTGGTAGCTTTCATTTGTCAAGAAGCGTTCAACAATCTATTACCTATTTAAAAAAATACTTGTTGATAGTGAAATAAATCATAGGTCAAAATAAGATAAGTAATTAATACAAGGCTTGTTTTTGTATGTGCAAATTGCGCAAATATTAAAACAATCGTTTGACATAAGTAGTATAAAACTCGCTTCCATCGCGTCCATATGTATGCTTAAATTTTTAAGACTACGCAACGGATTTTAAAGCGCTTTTTTTATGGATAGAGAGATTCAAGAGGAAGGTTTATATATGTATAATACGAGTACATGCATTTAGTATCAGCATTGCACCCAAGTGGTCTTTGAATTTTGCAAATATGAATAATCATATTTGCAAAGTTCAAAGACCACTAGGGATAGGTATTATGTCAGATAGGTATAAACCTATCTGACATATACCTATCTTTTAGATAAAATAAATATAACTAACACAAGTAGCAGTAAAACATAACAAACAGTAATGACTGAACATTGAACACAGTTTTTATAAAAAGCTTACCCGCAAAACATATCTCACTTTATTTAAACTCCACTGTGTATCATTGGATTTGATATTTTTCCCGCCATTTTATTGAGTTGCTACGGTTTAACTAAACGTTTCGATGTTCAAACGGATTTGCTAACAGCTTTTTACTTTTTGTGACTATCGATTGAGCTTTTTGTGTTTGACTTATGACTGCACTTTGCGGAAGGGTTTTCTATGAAATTATACATTTATTTACAAGTGTTTTGATTATTAAACGTAAAAAAGGAGTAAAAAATTACCTTATAAGTTTATTAGAAAACTAATATTTACTTTAAGATTTAAGCTTCTCAGTAATTCCGAATTCATGACATTACTCACGTTGCCTAAGCCAACATAAATCTCACAATAAAGTTAAGAGAAGCGAAAAGTCAAATGCCTCATATTTTTTATTGTATGTGCGATGCTGCGTTACGTTTCCACTTTAATTTCAGTCTCCACTAGACCAGACCAAGAGACACTAATCTATCTTATTTTACTTAATTTCGTTGTATACTTTTTGTGTGTGCATGTGCAATGCTCACAAATCACAAAATTATGTTTTAGTGCTACATGATACGACTTCATAATATCAGCTGATCGTAACACAAACTGGCTTGCGAAATATGATCTAATTTAGTTCTTAATCCAATCTTGTAAACTCAATTTGTTACCGAGGACTCACTATATGCTTCAAGTGATAAGGAATTGCCGTTTCATTGCTATATTTCAATACAAAAAGAGGCTTAAGCAGCTTTTTTACATGTCGCACTAGCGGTTGAACTGCGGGGCGGCACAATTTTGTGGCGGATAAGTGCGGAAACACGGCCCGCCACGCGGCTAGCCGCCCCGCGGTTCAACCGCTAGTGTTAAAGTCCCGAAGGCTGTATGCACTGCACAAACCGGAGCTTAGCTAGGATCTTGGCTCTACTTGCAGAGATGAATGAATGAACGAATTAATGAATGAATGAGAATTATTTATTGTACACCATAAACAATGAAACAAAGTAATTAAATATAACAACTGAATGACAATGTGAAAGGAGATTTCATTTTTACAGTGAAAGCATTAGGAAGAGTCCTTGCAACGAATTTAATATGGAATATTTTTGGTGAGATTTATTATTTCCAAAAAAATTTTGAAAATTAAAATACAATAATCTTCTCCCGTCGATCTGATGTTGTCTAAATAACAGGACTTATTACGGAAAGGGCACAAATCGAAAAACCGCACCAAAAAATAAAAAAGTCTTGTTAAAAAATTATACGCAAATGATTTTTTTATATCCGCTACATCTTACAATTTAAATCACAGTTATAAGTAGAAGCAAAGCTCGATAGGACACCGTCGCCTTAGGAACTGCGACCCTTATCAACATCGTCGGTTCACTCGGATTCCCTAATGTACATTGTGTCACCTTGTATCGGATCTAACATACCAACATCAACCTTGTTACAACCGAATACGATGCAATTTACAGATTGCAGTTTTGCGGAGGTTAGGTCATTTTCGGTTTAGATAAAGAAAATTTACTATCGCCCTCATATTAACTCAATTGAGTTATATTGTTTCGTCTCACCTTTGTAATATTCAATCATTCATGAGTAGTTGTGGTCTTTGTTCTTTATATCTGCCAATAAATAATGTCAAAATTAAATTGATAAAAAACTACCAAACACTTTTAGGACATGTAATTTTTTTTAGGCTCACTAAAACGCTGTGAATTGTTTTTACAAGCCTCGGTGAAAATATCAGTCAGAGACAGCATTTTGCTGTCGGCATACCTACGAGTATTTAAAAGAATTTATGATTCCATGTTGCAATGGGCTTTTCTTTAAGAGGGTTTTTTTAGTTATCTAATAGGAGGTCATCCTCCTTAATTGGTTTCCTCACGATGTTTTTCTTATACGTTAGAAGCTCGTATTGAAATGCGCAATACAAAAACGATACCCGCATCCACGGCCGGGATTCAAACTGACGACGGATTGAAATTCGAGGCACTACCCTTAGGCTGTTTACAACACGTGTCGGGTAGTTTATCATAATCTACAAAGGTCAAATGGATACATCGTGAAATATAAACTTCTTCGAGGTTTTTGAACTAGCAACTCCAGACTAACAATTTTATTCTTAGTTTCACAAGAAACCAATTTCCTTCAAACCTAAAAAGGGTTTTGTCACAAACTACACTTTCCAAACTTTCCAACCGGAACCCAGAGGAAATATGCGAAAAATAAAAAGCAAAACTCGATTTAGTCGGTACAAGACCAGCTTATAAATAACTGAAGAAGTTTAGAACCTTGTCACAACAAAACTGCTGGGTATTCTCCCGCGCGGTGTACAAAAGTCGGGGCTAGTTACTGCGACATAGTCCGTCGGCTGTATACTTGTAAAAGTTAAGAAGTTGGTCGGAGTGGAGTGCGTAACTCGAACCCATATCAATGTGGAGTGACGTTTTGGTTCTGTGGAATGGAATTGGGAGCTGGTTGGCTGCCAACATTAAACTATTGCTAACACAAGTTAGTGGTCTGAGGACAGTGGAATAATTGAAAATACGGATTTATTTTATACTAACTTTACTGAGACCTAACTTAAATATTGGCGGTGTTGGAATGTTGAATGATTTCGCGAATGTTTGTTTAAAAGCTCTTTTCAAAGAATGTCAAAGGTGAGTATTCAAACAATGTTTCTTTATTGTTTGTATGCATACATATTAATATGCATTCAAGCTTCATATAAAACAGCCAGTTCTATTAGCAAAGAATATCTGCAATCCTACGTTAAGAATGGACACTCCTCATCCTGCGCCAAACCGGACTTAGCCTCCGTCGATTTTCGATCACATTCTAACGGCCACACCAAAATATACAGCTCTTCTTCTTGTCGCATCACTAGTTTTACACCAGTGTAGTGAAAGGACTTTGAGTGCGCCTCAAAGAGGTTCCTTTCTGATATCATGATCACGGGAAAAAGACGGAAGGCAACGCATCTGCAGTTCTTCTTGATGCTGCAGTTTTCTGTGAGCGGTGGTAATCACTACCATCAGGTGTGCTACCTGCTCGTTTGCCCCCTCTTCCATAAAAAAAAGACCCAGTCTAAAAGCTCCTAACCCCAATTAGACACCAAGCCCTACCTTTACAAGTGTCTGGGCTAAATAATAGTTCCACCTCACCAGTATATCAAATTTATCGGCACCGCAAGCCCGAATCACAATAATTACTTAGCGCATTAATCATACCGAATCGGAAACCAATGACATAGTAATGATACATTGCCAGGCACATTAAGGTGAGTAAACTTAACTTACCGCCTGATTAGTTGGTTTGAGCAATCCGTCTTTGTAAAATATAATTAGTCACGATAGATTGGGCCTTTATGGAAATTGAGTATCGGGAATATCTGTCACGATTAAAATATGGCGTAGCTTTTACCTACGCACTTTAGTTTCCGCTGGTACTATACGCCAAAGCTAAGAAAACAATTGATATTATTTTTATTTTTATCGGGTGAGTACGTAGTAAAATGAAACTGGGGGACTACGAACCGGACCCCATACTAATTTAATGAGATAGACCAATTTTCTTGTCCTTGACCAAAGAAAATGTGGGCTTATGCGATGTGGTCATAGATCTCCATACTCCCAAATATGTAGGTATTTGAACTGCTGACTACATCATTTAAGAGATCAATCATGTTTGATGATTCGTCATGATTATTTAAATTTTTACTATCTGAATTGGGTTAAAAATACAGAACTGTTCAGATTAGGTCGTGGAAGAAACGAATGGCATAAGGCCGGTACTTCGTACACACACATACAGTGGGCGTACATAAGAAAATGCCAAACTAAAGCAAACCTCACAGAGAGTATTATAGTTTGTTTGTGCTCCCAAAATTATTTTTGCCATAATTCCCTCCCAACATTAATCACGAACACTGCTTGCCAAGTCCTTATCACGTCAAGCATTTATCTCGCAGTGAATAGGCCACAGACTTTGACATATCGCTGTCACAGCGCAAGTTAGTAAACTTGAGCTTAAAGCCGGGAATACACATGCCAGTAAAACGGAACAGTAGCGTGCATGCCAGTTCCTCCTCCTCGAGTCGTATTCCTCAATGCTGAGGGTCGTGATCTCCTTTAGGTATCACCTTCTCCCTAATAATCTTTCTCCATCTTCCTTTGTCCCCAGGAGGAGCATTGTGAACCGTGGTGTCAAGAGTTGTGCGAATTTGGTCAGACCGCAACGGACTTCGCCCTCGAGGTCTTTTTGAGGCATGCCAGCTAAAGGCATGTAAAAGTAACTGGCACACAGTGAATACACCTGAAAAACTTGCGATTCGCATTCTGGCATGCCTGCATTACTAAGATGCCAGGAACGCACATGGCTTTAGCTGGTACCTGCTGGCACACTGGTTTTGCAGTCCCCCACGACTCCTCCCTCATATTGCGTGCCAGTGAAACAAAATGTTTGCAATCTGTTTGCATGGCAGATACAGACATGTCAGTCAGTATGTGTACACACGACACACGACAGTAGGTGGCACGTACAAGGGGCTGTTATGCAAGTGTGCCAGCTAAAGGCATGTGTATTCCCGGCTTAACTTAGCTTTATGTCTTTGGAACTTGTAGCACTGTTTTATGACAATTTGAAATGCTGTACGGATCGTAAAATCGTGATTAGGATTAGAAGTTACCTTACGGATTTATCTACGTCATGTTTGTGCTGAATGCAGTGGAATTGGATAAACTGTGTGAAAGATTTGGAATCCTAGTCATATGACTAGGATTCCAAATCTTTCAAGGAATAGTTTGCAGCTTAGTCAGCTTTCTGTGGGCCAGGTTGATTAAGCTGAGAGGATGGTTTAGGTGCTGGGCAAGCCTATTCCATCTCAAACAATGACCCAGGGACTACAGCGTCCCGTTAAGTGTAGGCATGGATTGTCTCCTGACGCTGTATAAATCATCTAAAATAGATGTAAAGGCCTAAGTCCTTTGGGAAAGTACACTTACAAAAGTTCGAAATGCATAAATAACTTTCGTCGAGGAATTGTAAAAGGTATCTCAAAACGAACTGTTGAATTTTATTTATTGTGATTTATTTTTTCTAAGGTTTTTGAAAGTTGTTGATGGCCTTTTAACTTTTTCCGCTTTTTGATATCCATCATAATGCTTATTCATAGAACCTATAAATTTAAAGTAGTTCAACTTTACTGAATATTGGAAGAAGTGTGTTTCCACTGTTAGTTGTTGTTTAATGTTTATTTGCAAAGCAACCTTGACCGTAAAACTTTTCTCACAACGGATGCTGAAAAACATCCGACTGACACAACCTCGAACGACAACACAAGATTAACTACCAAAACTACCATCGAATAAATCCAAATAAAGGCACTGCTACAAAAAACTTTTCGCAGAAACCGCAAGACAAACTGTTTTCGACCCCTGGCTATTCATCAAACTTCAAAACTACGAGCAGCTACGCGCTGTTCAGACAATGCGTTGAAACACTTGCGAAGTCCGGACACGGATGCGTCCGTGTCGCAGTAAAAAAACGTAAACCGGTTCACGACTGTATCCCAAAAGTGCGGTAGACATTCTCTTAGATATTTTTATGTTACTTATTCCAGATCCTTTGAAGATGTCTAAAGGGGGCAGTCATCAAATATGTGTTTGGACATGCCTCTGGCTACCCCCCGTGTCGCAGTGGCTGTTGAAATACAACAAATTTAAAACATCGTCCACGAGTTCAGTTTTCAACCGACTTCAAAAAAAGAGGAGGTTCTCAATTCGTCTGTATGTTTTGTTTTTTTTTTTTTTTAATTTTGTTACGCGATTGCTCCGCCATTTGTTGACCGATTTGCAAAATTCTTTTCATGTTTGAAAGGGTATACTCCAGAGGTGGTCCCATATAAATTTTATTCCTGAGGGATTGATAGTTTCCCTGTAAAACTCTTAAACACCTTCCCTCCTAGCCATGTCACAAATAGAAATCGAATCGACAGCTTGACGCCCTGAGTCACACCGCGTTTCGAGTCAAACATTGAAGTCGGTTTTCTTTTTAGTATAAAAACGTAATTATTAGGAACTCAAGCTGTAAAAGTTAACTTGTACATAATACATGAGTCTTAGATAAAAATACTTCAAACGTTATTTGTTTTTCTATCAAATAATAATAGGTAGGTAGTATTTATTCTCAGAGAAAGTTTTTTCGCCTATGATGTCCTTATTGAGCTTGCTTAGTAGTGTAAGTAGGTTTTTAATGAACAAGTAAATAATTACTTTCGGTAAAAAAAACATTTGGAAATCGGTCCACAATGACGGAAATATCGCTGTACATACATTAAAAAAAATACATACAGCCGAACATAGAACCTCCTTTTTTTTAAGTCGGTTAAAAACGCGACGTCGCACCGTAATGTGTGGCTCGACCTTACAACCAAAATTAAAATGTATTTACCATTGTCCCGGCTGATAAAATATGAAAAAAGACGTTGACAGATAGGAGGCGCAATTTTTAGGCTTATTTTATGACACAATAAGCACAAGTCACTTTGTAGGGGAAGTTACCATCAAAGTGTCAATTTTTCAAAGGATCTAATCACGAATAGGATTAATGATGTTTATAAAGACCGTGAAACTGTTGGGTGGGTTTGGGGTAATGGATTTTGTGACGTTTACAGAGTTTTTACCGACGGTATTTTGTAGGAAAGGGGAAAAAGGATGAAAGGAACACGTATACCATAGAGTGACAGTTTTCAATGAAATTTGGTAAGGTGAAAAGTATAACTCCAGAATAGCATATAGGCTACTTTTATCCCAAAAAACGTTCCTGAAAACCAAAAAATATATAAAAGGACAACGGGAATATTGCATAAAAACTTTGGCAGTACTCTGTTTGACACAAAGAGCACTTTTCAAAATGGCGATGTCATTTCGTTCTACTCTGCTTTGAACAATTTTTATTACTTAAATTAAAAGACAATTTGTGGGTTTGTGATGCCTACATAAGTTTTTTTAATAAATAGCGTAACACGTATTTATTATTTTTTCAAAAATACCAACTTAGATGTGTACTTATTTATATTTATTAAAGACAGCAAATCCAAAAATTGGATTGAAACAAGGTAGTTCTATCTCAAAGTTTGTATGACGAAACAATGCGCAGACGAAGTCGCACCCGGGTCCACTAGTGTACAATAAAACAAGGTATTAATACTAAAGATTAACTACCAATGTTCTTTAAGTAAAAGTATTAATTGCTATTAAATAATAAGCCCAAAAGCCATTTCCTATAATAATTACGTTGAGTCCGAAAATCCGCTGCTTATTCATTAGCGATGCTTCTAATCAGTGTAATTACTTTGGGACACACACTTACCGTGGCCAGCAAATTGCGAATAACCGCTCCAAATGGATGTAGATGATTATAATAATGTATTATGATAATGTATAACGACTTTGCGAAGGACCTTGAGCGTGACACACGGATGTTTAGATTGGAGATCATTTAGGAGAGATCTGATGTTTCTTTAATACAACGAAAACAATTGGAAGACATCGCTGTTGCTTCAGAATAACAAGCTGAGTTCACAACAAAATTGTATATACTCCCCAGTCCACTGAGCTTACATGATATTGGTTATATGATTGTAAAAAACTCAAGATTAAATCAAAGAAAGTACAGACATTCTAATGTCTTAAAAAGTAAAAAAAATCTTTATCTTCAAAATCTATAACAAATATATATGATAAACATATACTCCTTCTTACCTAATTGTTGATAATGTCTTTTTCTTTTTCATAGCCACTTTCGACCCTTTAGGTGTAGGCCTCCATCATAATTTGCCATTTCTTGCGGTCTTGTGCAATTTCTATTAATTTGCGTCCAGCTTTTGATGTCATCGTACCAACGCATTTGCGGTCTCCACTGTGGTCGTTTTCGCCCCATGGTCCATTAGGCAAGTCTTTTGCACCACGAGCCTTTTTTATTTTTTTGTTGATGATATTGTTTGCCGATCTCATTCTCCAAAGATCTCCGCATTCAGAAAGCAGATGGTGACAATTGGGCGTTACCGCCGGCTCATCTAATCCACTCTTCGACTAATTAATTCCATTATCAGAACGATACAGGCTACAAGGTGTCTGTTGCGCAACTTTTTCGGGCACTCTTTATCGCTATTTCAAATCTTAATGGGTTCCGTGTTTTGTCTTTATCAATAGATGGGGATTCGACTCAGCTTTATATTGGTAGCACATACGGCCTTTATAAAACATGTAGTTTAATAATAGCATATAATACGCACAATCGTTCTTTAGATCTCTGAAGTAGCTGCGCTGAACCCATTTTTGATGACGCCTAAAATCGTGCTATCTCGCTTACTCTACCAAACCTGCGCAATCGTCTATTGCACCTTACTTCAGAGAGCTAAAGATCCGTTGGGCGTATTGTAAAAAATTTTTTGTTTATACATGTCATAACTTTATCATCGTCATCATCATCATGTCAGCCCTCTAGTGTCCACTGCTGAACATGGCCTTCCCCGTCGATTGTGCAGCCTGCACCCAACGGCTCCCAGCAACCTTTACCAGATCGTCTTTCCATCTATAGGGGGGGGGGGGGGGGGGTGTCCTCAACGTTTATAAGTAAGCCCGTTGGAATACTTTTACACACAATTACAAAGTTTTGGTTTGCACTATTCGTTCTAGCGTCACTCTTCACTCTTCTCTTCCTCATGCCATCTTTATAGTTCATCTACCTCATCTACCTTTTCAATAGCCCTTTTCCTTCACCTCTACTACTACTACTACTACTACTACTACTACTACTACTACTACTACTACTACTACTACTACTACTACTACTACTACTACTACTACTACTAACCTGAGATACTGTAACTTGCTTGTTGCTGTTATCAAACTGTCCCTTTTGTTGGACAAAAGCCAACTATATTTACAAATTTTTAATACGTACTTATTTTTTAGTATTTATTTATTTATGGGAAAAAAAAACATTGTCTACACGTCATCATCCTATTATTATGTAGTTTATAAGTTAATTGTATATGTATATATTATATGTATTTAGCCAATACTTAACAGCTTTAAATTCATTTTCTTTTCATTATACACCTGACCAATCCTTCTTTCACTGAGTTCCTCTCCATTCAAAGATTGCCTGGAAGAGATCGCTTATTAGCGATAAGACCGCCCATTGTACATTATCATTATTTGTTATACTTATTATTTTGTTTCATAGTTTAAGGTGTACAATAAAGAGTTCTTTTTACTTTTATTCAGTTATGTACTATATATAATATAGTACATAACTATATAATACATTATTTTCATTATATTCATAGTTTGCTGTACTACCATGAATAGATTGAGTGCAAAATTTACTGAGCATAATCAGCAATACCTCAAATGTGAGACACATAAATAATGTGGAGTCGGTACATAGAGTTCTTCTCTCATTCTCTTCTATCATCTCAGCTCTCACATAAAACCTCAGACGACAAATTGTCATCCGAATATTCATCGAACGAATGAAAAAAACGAACGCGAATAACCCTCCTGGACCACCATTCCAAAATCTTTTGTTTCATATGAATAAACTTGAAATATTATTTTGCCTTTTCAAACATTTACATTTGTCATTGTTCTTTTGCGTGTGAAATGTAGCTGTCATGATTTTTACGTGGGTAATACACAAATACAAAGCTAATTTGAAATGGGCCTTTGTAAAAGTTTTCAACGTTAAAAGGTTGGGTCGAGGTCTCCAGACACGTCTGCTGGAAAATTGACCCTTGGTCAAGAGGTAATAAGAGCATCGATATTCAAAAATGTACCTCATGAAAGAAAGTAAATCTGGTAAAAAATATAAACACGATCACTTATCCCTAAGATGCGGTAGCCATTCTCAAATTTGATGTCTAAGAGGGTAGTCAAAAACATGTCGAAATACATATTTGCCTATATTTTGCAGAAGTTAGTATTCCATACGTCCAGGTTGTAAGCCCATCTCCGCCAGTAAGCTAACTGGTTTTCCCACGATGTTTTCCTTCACCATTTAGATAAATTTTACGAAACACAAAACCCATGAAAAATTATGATTTTTTCTGATCTAAAAATACAAGGTCTTTCATTTTAAACTACACAAACTACGAGTAACAAGGCCTTTTCGGGTTGTAAATAGACGTTTGACCATATCAATTTAATTCATAAACCGTTTAAGTATAGTTTTCACTTAAAAATATTATTTATTGATCTTTTAGAAATGTTGCATAATGAGTGTTTATCGATTTTCTCGAGATTTTCATAACAAATAAAAAAAACAATACATAAATATTTTTTCATATATTTGTTGAACCTAATTCCTGAATTAAGTTAGTTTAAAATGAAAGACCCTATATAAATTCTGCATGACGACTCTGTCTAGGTACGAATTGTCTTCAGGAACTCGAACTATACTCGTAGTTAGAGTAGGGTCCTTACGTCCTATGTTCTAACAGTATTAGGAAAAGTAATATATTGGGGTCGGAGAGGCAAAAGGTGATCGCGTGTGATACGTTTAGCTAATTGAATTGTTATGTAAGAACTCGATCGCTTCGAATTTCCACTGTTTTTAGAGGACTTGAATAAACTGTCCCTGGAATAGCTTTGAATACGTTATAGTAGGAATGGTAATGCCTTAAAATTAAACAGCTATTATTTGGTATACGAGTAGAGCCGTAACCGTAGCCGGAAACCGCAGTAGAGGACGGCCCCCCACTAGATGGAAAGACGATCTGGTAAAGGCTGCTGGGAGCCGTTGGGTGCAGGCTGCACAAGATCGATCGCTGTGGAAATCGATGGGGGAGGCCTATGTTCAGCAGTAGACACTAGATGGCTGAGATGATGATGATGATGATGATGAGTAGAGCCGTGTTGGTCGAATGGGGTTGTGCCTCGACTTTCAATCTAAAGGTGGTCGTGGTCGTGGGTTCGAATCCCGGCCGTGTATCAATGGATTTCTCGTTTTGTAAAATTTATATGCGCTTTAACACGAGCTCTTAACGGTGAAGGAAACATCGTGAGGAAACCCGCAGCTTAGTCAGCTCCACACGTATTGACGTCGTCTTTCCTGTGGGCGGCTGATTAAGCTGAGAGGATGGCTTAGGTGCTGGGCAAGCGTATTCGATCTCAAACAATGTCCCAGGCACTACACCGTCCCGTTAAGTGTAGGCATAGATTGCTTCCTGACGCTGTATAAATCATCTAATATAGATGTAAAGGCCTAACTAGTTTTATTATTTGGTACAATAGGCTAAATTTTACACTTTTTGAAAACTATTTTAAATCAATCCTGAGGTATAAACCAGTAGTTTTTTTAACCGATAAATGCCTTGAAATCGCATTTTAATTTATGATTTTAATTTTTGCGCGGAAACGATCGTGTTAAATACCCTATTGTCACTATTGTAATGTTCCAAGTTAGAAGAAGACTAAGCTAAGCTGTTACTGATTGGGCGACCTCAAAAAAAGGAGGAGGTTCTATGTTCGCATGTATGTATGTGTTTTTTTATGTATGTTCACCGATATCTCCGTCAATTACGGACCGATTTCCAAAATTCTTTTTTTGTTTGAAAGAGTATACTCCCGAGGTGGTCTCATATAAATTTTATTCCTAAGGGTTTGAAAAAAACCTCTTCTTCAGTGAAAAACGCCGCGCCCTGTAAGTTAAACATTGAAGTCGGTGTTTTTTTTAGCTTTTAAAAAACGCAATTAATTATTATACACCTGAGCAATCCTTCTTTCACTGAGTTTCTCTCCATCCAAAGGTTGTCTGGAAGAGATCACTAATTAGCGATAAGGCCGCCCATTGTACATTGTCATTATTTGTTATTATTTTGTTTCATAGTTTAAGGTGTACAATAAAGAATTCTCATTCATTCATTCATTCATTCGATTATCTATATTTACCTAGTATCACAATTTTACTTCTTCAAATTTTTTGATACTTTTCTTGCAGGAGCTACTCTACCAAGTCTTGTATCGAGTACGTTAGGTACCCAATACAATTTTTCCTTTCCAATAACAGTTATGACAGCGGAAGTTCCCGCTGCAGTCAACAGCATCTGGGGCGGATCTGAGCGGAATGGAAACTTTGCTAATATATCGCTGCCATGATTTATGTAAAGGCTTGTAACGAAAATAAACGAGGTTTACTGATTTTAGTTTATTTTACGTATTTTGTTGGTTAACAGATTATTGTTCTGATAAAAATAACTTAGGCCTTTACATCTATATTAGATGATTTATACAGCGTCAGGAGGTAACCTATGCCTACACTTAACGGGACGCTGTAATGCCTGGGACATTGTTTGAGATGGAATACACTGAGAAAAATGAATCTCGTCCTTCATTAAATTTAAACATGAAGAATTATAACTAATCATGACAACTGTGTTAGTATCATGTGCAATTTAAAATGTTATTCAGCCGGCTTCGATTTACGTTGCATCACAACTAGTTACAATGAAAAACTTGGTTGGTTGTCATGATTGTGCATCAGTCGAACGTAAAGTTACATACCAATGAATTATCAGCAATAGCATGACGTTTTATCGAGAAAGTCATAGTAATCTGTTGTTTTCCTGATTAAATGACAAGAACGATATTTTTAAAGTTTATAACTTACAATTACCAAGACTGCGCATGAATTAATGTCAAGACTGTATTGACTAAAGACAAAATTCGTCACGTTACAAAAATTATATCATGAATTCATTCTAACTTTATCTGTGGGGTTTATCAGTAGAGTCACTATAGATAGTTGGGAAAACCTAAAAGTATATTATGCTATCATGATGAACTATCGTGCTATCATGATAATATTTCATGCTGTCATAATAAAAGTTTGGTTTAATCGATCCTAACTAACGGTATTTAACGTCATAGTAAATGACGGCACGATGGAATGTCAAGAAAGACCTCTTTTTTTGACTGGTTTTTTTATAGGTCACATCCATAGATTATGTCACATCAAGGCAGGCTTGTCAAGTTTTTGGGTTTTTCCCTAAATATAGGGAGTATATTATCATTTCGATACTTGTATAATTAATAAAACTAATAATTTATTATTAAAATAGTTAATAAACGTTCTGTTTCATACTAATAGCGTGGAATCCATATAGCTGTGATGCTGTATCTCATTTAGGAACCTAAGTGAAACAAAACCAAAAAACTTAGTGCCTACCTACAATGTTTTACTTTGTTTTTTTTTTCTTTCATGGACTGAAATTGTTCAACAAAACATTCGTTTTATTCAGTTTTAACTACTCTAGCCTCTTCATTTCATATAAAAAAAACGTACGTAGATCTACTTAATTTTCTAACCTGGGTTAAGCCTTTTTTTAAATCCGAGTTGACAACACTGGTCAGTTGGTTGTCCCTCCTTACTTGGCTTCGTTTCTATCTGATTCAATTTGAATCTGCCGGCGTCTTGAAATAAATTGGATTGTGTGTTATCATTTCTCTGTGAGTAATACTGTGATATTGTGTGTGATGTGAATGTGACCTAAGAAAGACCTGACAATGGACCAATATACATCTAAACTTCTCTGTAAGTGGGGACTATTGGAATATGTGAATATATTCGCAGGTGAGTACTGTTCGCCCAACGAATCTAGGCATTCGTGAAGTTAGCACTTTATCTGCCCAGTAACCGCTTTATCATACAAAATAGTGTTCTGCGCAGACAAACGGCTAACTTCACGAATGCCAAGATCCGTTGAAAGAACTGTAAGTAAATTACGAATGCTGTCTTTCTGTTTCTATTCGATGCATGTGTGGCACGTCTCAGCAACCGTGTCGTGTTCCTCGATATTTCTCCAGCATCAAGCTTGTACCTACCTACAAGCATAGTGCTGGTGAAATATCGAGACGGGACTCCGCTCATTGCAGGAGTCGAGGCGGAGTTCTTCCAACGGATCTAGGCATTCGTGAAGTTAGCCGTTTGTCTGCGCAGTAACCGCTTTTTCATACAAAATTGTGTTGTGTTCTGCGCAGACGAACAGCTATCTTCACGAATACTTAGATCCGTTGAAAGAACTGTAGTCTGTGTTTACTTTAATTAGAAAACAATATTTTATTACAATTCACAATACTTACTGAAATGACGCAGCAAGTGCTGCGCCACAACGGGTATGGCGCCACTGAAAACCAGCGCTCCAACACTCTCGAGCTGTTGGAGCAAGTGCTGAGGGGTAGCCGTATTTTAACCCACATAAAATTGTGTAGATTTAAGTACCTATTGTGTAACTGTTGTATATGATGTGGAGAAAATAAAACTTTATCCTATTCTATTCTATTCTATAAATAATTATGATTGTTGCAGCTTCCAGAACTCAGTTCTATCTATATGAAAATTTATATCCGAATAATACTGCTGGCCTGACAAATTTGCTGAGTGTCTGTAAAAACATTATAAAAATTGCTACAGCTAAAGCAAACACAACCACAGATGCTACCATCAAGAAAGCTATCCAGGGCTATATAAACGCTATTGATGGTGAGTACTCAACTTGCTTATTGGTTTACTTGGGTAAACTTGATATCATCATCAATAACCTATTAATACCCACTGCTGGGCGTAGGCCTCCTCTCTAACCCGCCACTCTTCTCGGTTCCGTGCTATCTTCATCCATTGTCGTCCAACCACGCCGACCCAAACTTGACTGAATTATTATTAAACTTATCTGCTAAACGTAATTTTTTTTCAATAACAATCGCATGTATTTGCGCATCTGTGACAAAACAATGTGTATTCTTTATTTAATAAGTACCTTTATTTTGTTTCAGAAAATAATGAAGAAGATGTAAGCCTGCTCCCTTACATCATAAACATTCCACCTGTACGGAGAAAAGGCGCTTGGAAGCCATCTCAAGCTGAGTTCATATTTTGGTCAACGTAAGAAATGTAAATGTACCTAAAATATGTCTAGTATTCTTTCGTGCTAGTGTATATATTTAGAAGATTAATACAGTACATGTACAATTACAACAAAAATACAATGTATGTATTTTAATAAAAATAAAATAATGATTACCTTACCCTATGTGTTTATTTTTTCTGTTTACACCTAAAATTCGCTTACAATAGGTATACCGAGTTATGATCATAAAATATTGTATCTGTAAGTACTTTACCTAGGTACTTTATGTTAAATCTGTGTGTATTCTGCTTTGGTATGCCATATTGTATTATGTAATATTAAGGTTTTTTTTTATATTTCTAGGCTTTAATGTTTTTCCATGATGTTTTTACTACTTGACTGTCTGCAATGATTATTAGGTCCTGTTAGATTTACTTTCTCCTAATATTGCGGGGATGTTTTCTCGTGGACATTTTACCATTACCCACCTGCCCCTTTAGCACGGGCCAGGGATAAAAAAAATGTCCCCTGTTTAATCCACCTTCAAGAGTATTTTATCTCAGATGGATAAAAACAGGAGATTTTTTTTAAATCCTCGGCCACTGTTAAGGTGGCAGGTGGGAAATGGTAAAATATGTCCACGAGAAAACACCCCTGCAATATTAGGAGTAAGTACTTCCAAAAAGCGGTAATATTACCGTTAATATATTGGGAAAGCATACAGATTTGACATGACAGTACTAATAGTTTATAGTTATGAGAGGTCACACTATCCTTAAAATACCAACAACAATTAGGGTAGGTCATGATATATTTGGATTTCGTAATGATAAACTACTAGGAAGCTCAATATAAATGTCATGACTATCAGGAAATATATTCTCAAGTTTCACAAAGCATAATTAGGAAATTTCTACTGATTATCATGATGTCCGTACCAATATGACATTCTAATAATGATACTGTAATATGACTTTAACAATTTCTATCATTCTCATCATGATTTCTCATCATTATTGTTAGGAGTATTCATAGAGTTCGTCATGACAAAATGTTATGACGCGTAGCGATAACACACGAGTATGCAGCACTCAATATCATTCCCGTCATGATTGAAACTCATTTCTAGTAATGATTGCTAGACGCAGGCAGAGAGTTAGTCATGACATTTTGTTATGACATGTAACGTTAAGACGCGAGTTTACAGCACTTTGTATTAACGTGATATTGTAATGATGTTCATTGGTGATGAGTTTAATGATAGATTGTTACGATTTACTCACAAAGTGTTAGTAAGGACTCTTGGTCCGTTTTTGTTGGGAATACGGATAAAATTGCTGGAATTCCTTTATAATTGTTCGTAATCATGAACGTTATTTCTCTCAGTGTAGGCTTGCCTAGCACCTAAACCATCCTCTCAGCTTAAACAGCCTGGCCCACAGGAAAGACGACGTCAATACGTGTGGACCTAAGCTGCGGGTTTCCTCACGATGTTTTCCTTCCCGTTAAGAGCTCGTGTTATAGCGCATATAAATTTTACGAAACGAAAAATCCATTGATGCACGGCCGGAATTTGAACCCACGACCTTCAGATTGAAAGTCGAGGCACAACCCCATTCGACCAACACATATCGGTACATTTACAGAACTATTATCTACACGCAAACACCATTCAAAGTCTTTGTTTATATAAACACTATAGTGCCACTAGTTAAGAAGTAACTTTTGACATTTATCAATTTACAAATGGTTGCCAGGAAGAGATCGCTTTTAGCGATATGGCCGCCCATTGTACAATTTGTTTATTTGATAATATTCTCTGTATTATGTACTTGTGTACAATAAAGAGTTAATCTATCTATCAATTTATCGTGATGTATTACTTTGATTCATAATTGTTTTAGGCTTCTTTTTGTCGTGTCACTATTTTATCGAACCAGTGTGATGAAAGGATTTCAAGTACACCTCATAGAGGCTCCAGGTTTAGGTTTCAGACTGTACCTACTCTGAAGAAGCACCTAGAAAAATTCTCATGATCGCATTAACATTTACGTTTTTCTTAGGGTTACGTTAGGGGTTTTAATTGTTTAGTTTATCATTTCTTCAATCAAATCTTAATATCTTGAAAATCTTGAGGACGACAATTGGACAGCTTTTTACTTACGAAAATTTAAAAAAATACTTGTCTGTCAAAAAAAACTTCTTAATGTGCCAGAACTGTAGATCTAGAAATCTAGATTTGCTACTGAAGTCGGTTATGTTGACTTCTCTTTATTTGATTATTTTTGCTGTGGCTTTTGCCGTATCGCAGTATGATTTTACTGCTAATCGTGGTAAGTTTGCATCATCATCTTCCTGCCCTTTTTCCACATTATGTGGGGTCGGCACGACATGTGCTCTTCCATTCTCCTCTATCAGCCGTCATCTCAACATTCACCCCGTGATTCACCCCTTTCTTACTCATGTCATCCTTCACACAATCCATCCATCTTTTCTTTGGCCTACCTCTACTCGTAAATCCATCAACATTCATACCAAGCTCCTAGTTACATGACATTCTTCCCTTCTCATTACATGCCCATACCATGCTAGCCTGTTCCTCCTCTTCGGGGTAAGTTTCCATATTACTTGTATAATAGCCCGGTCAAATTAGACATTCAGTTTTGACCGGGCTATTGGTTTTTTTGAAGTAGTTTTTTTTTAAATACGTTAATATTTTTCTGAGTCATGTACAGATACACTAATAGAGGATCGAACATAGGTTTGGCAGTAAATTATTTACAACGCTTGTAGTGTAGTTTGTTTAGTCGTTCTTGATAGATCGTTGAAGTGAAGCTATGATCTGTGTGGTCACAAATTGGATTGGTGACCGCTAGTGGCATTATCAACTGAGCGCTTCTGATGGGCAAGCTAAATTGTCGGTACAATCTATAAGGTTGGCGAGCCGTGTTGGTCGAATGGGGTTGTGTCTCGACTTTCGATCCGAAGGTCATGGGTTCAAATCCCGGCCGTGCATCGATGGATTTTTCGTTTCGTAAAATTTATAAGCACTTTAACACGAGCTCTTAACGGTGAAGGAAAACATCGTGAGGAAACCCGCAGCTTAGTCAGCACCACACGTATCGACGTCGTCTTTCCTGTGGGCGGCTGATTAAGCTGAGAGGATGGATTAGTTGCTGGGCAAGCCTATTCCATCTCAAGCAATGTCCCAGGCACTACAGCGTCCGGTTAAGTGTAGGCATGGATTGCCTCCTGACGCTGTATAAAATCATCTTAAGTTTTTTTTTCTTCAGAAAAAAAAACTTTTTTGCGGTCTAAAACGTCACCAGAGCTGTCCAAGTCATACGTACTTACATTTTGTTTCAGTTGTACCAATGTACATACAACATGCTCTGCGCAAGAAGGACAAGTTCAAACCGGTACCGCATGCCAAGAAGCTTACCATCTCCAACCTGACCCTGACGCAGGTCTTTGAGAAGATCAGAGACATTACTGCCTCTTTGAATAAGAAAGCGAAGAGGAATGGCTTTAAAGTAGACTATAAGTTACGAATTGTATAAGATATTTTTTAACACACTTGCTCATAAAGTGGCTCTATGGTCACCGCAATTAGGCACATAATGACACCCATAATCAAACTGTGACTTTTTCATTACTATAACTCACTAGTGAGTAATAGATTTTTTTTTAATTTTAATGGTTGAGTTGCTTTGTTCTTAAAAAAGTTTTTATTCAAAAAAAAGATCGTGTTCAATAGAACAAATAAATTAATGTTCCTATTGCTTGCTCATTTCATGCAACTTCTTATTTAAATAGATAATTTTAACTCGTACGTGTTTAATAAATAAAACTTTCACTCAAATATAACTTTTGTTTTCTCTGTAATAAAAGAAAACTTTAAATTTCCCATTTCGTACGTGGCAGAATAGGCCGCAAACCCTATGCGCGGCGCGGAAATATAGTCTGTGGCCGATCGCAATGCGCGCGCATAGGAAAACTGATAAATTTTTCCCGCAATAGCGAAACATTTTTCACAACTCGTTTTCACTGTTGAAAATGAGTTTTTATTGTTATTTTATTCACAAGTGTGTTGAAAAACGTCGTATGATACACGTGTGTATTGATGATTACCGTCCTCAGCTCTGTTAAGAGCCTCGCCTAACGGCTCGGCTCTTAAAACGCCTCGGCGGTAATTACCAATGTTACACACTAGTACCATAATGTACTAATAGATGTTATTCAACAAAATGCTTATATGGGTAGGTTATAATTTCACAGTAAATCAGTAGGTAAATTAAGTTCCACATCAAAAAATTTTGCTAGTTTGTCTTCATTGTGTATAGGTATGTTTTGTTACTCTTCCCACTGAAAAGGTTTAACAAATTAGGATGTTAATGATGAAAGTATAGGTGTTATAGGTATGGACTCATGCCCTAGCTAGACTAACACTATGTGTTGGTATTTTGGGGTATAAAGCCTATGCTTTATACCAAAATATAACTAACTCGTGTAAAAATAAATCGTGTTATTACAATTCTAGCAAAATGCTAATATTGTGATAGTAAATAGATAGATATCTTTATTTCTCAGAAAACTTTACAATCTTTATTTAGTGGTGTTTCTAAGCCTATATTAGGTTTGTCTAAACACTACGTTCTCGTTGACAATAATATGTTTAGTAGGTACAAAGTTTGAGACATCGAATACAATAATTTAGGTAGGTAAAAATGAATAAAAAAATCGTAATTATGAGCAGACGCGTACCTAGAAAGATAATGGTTGCACGCACACATCCAAAAAAAACAAACCAAATATAGGCTTAGAAACACTACTAAATAAGGATTGTAAAGTTTGCTTAGATATAAAGATATCTATCTATCTAAAACAGCTTGCATATTCCACTACGCTTGTGTGCGTACGCTTACTAGAAAGACTATATAGAACTTTCATACAAGATTACAAACTCGCAAGACATTGTTTTATCTCGTAGAGTACACAGTAAACACGATTCAACTCCACATAAAATAATGTTAAGGTTACTACGAGTATGAGGTTCACGCGAAAGTGCGTTTTTCTCATTTTATCTAGATCAGCTTTTCGCGAATTTTTCTCACAAATGTAAATGTCAGTATAGTAAAGAAAAGCTTATTCATGTTTTATTGTTTCTAGACCTCACTGTCAAACGCCATTGCCTGCCACCGATTATTCATAAGTTATTTTATAAAATAAGTAAGTCTATAGTATAATCTACCGTGTCTTGTGGATATGGTCGAAAGGGGTTGTGCTTCGACTTTCATTCCGAAGGTCGTGGGTTCAAAATCCGGCCGTGCATCAATGGATTTATATGCGCTTTAACACGAACTCTTAACGGTGAAGGAAAACATCGTGAGGAAACCCGCAGCTTAGTCAGCTCCACACGTATTGACGTCGTCTTTCCTGTGGGCTCGCTGATTAAGCTGAGAGGATGGTTTAGGTGTTGGGCAAGCCTATTCCATCTCAAAAACAATGTCCCAGGCATAGCGGCACATATAGCGTCCCGTTAAGTAGGCATAGGTTGCTTCCTGACGCTGTATAAATCATCTAATATGGATGTAAAGGCCTAAGTTTTTTTGTGGATACAATCGTGAACGTGTATTTTACTGTAAAGTTTGGGAACTACAATTCCATAGTCACACTCAGATACACAAAAAATTATATCATTTTCCTCCTCTAGTACTCTTCTACTTTGCTTTCACATTTTATACCCCTTTGATAAAGAATCTCTGTGTTTTACATCCTAGTGACCCATAGAAACACACTCAATAAAAACACTAGTATTTTTCAATTTCAACAATCAAAAACGATCTTCGAGTTCCAGTAGTATGAATAAAGAGGTGAGTTATGTTATTTAGAAATACCTAAGTCAACAGACGCGGGCATGTTGGGACAGAGGCCTGGTTAAACAATAATTCTGTTATTAGATTTCTGCTCGTCACAGCGAGGCCAAAAATCTACATTCTACAAACATCTGAGAATAACGTACTAAAAGATATATTCAAGTTTAGTTTTACTATGCATAATAGTTTTATTAGATACTCTAAATAAAATTAAAATTTTAAGCAACCACAGTAGAATTGAGCCAAATAACCTGCTTTAAAAGTCAGTAAAGTGAATTAAACAATGTGAAAAGACTTGAGCAAATTCGTTAAGATTTACGTTAAACTTGGTATTTCTGGTTTCTACAATAACTTCAGTGAATTATCACAGTAAAAGCTTTTTAGGCGAGTTTTTTATGACATAAATGCGCTAAAAATTGATTAAATGATCAACACTTTCAACGAATAATCAACGAAATAAAGATTATGTACATTAAGAATTAGGCTAGTGGCGGTGAAGCATAACTTACATTCAATAGAACACATTTCAATAGCGCTAGCCATCTTTAAGATCTTTAAAATGGGCAAGGTCATTAAGTTGGTTCCGCATAGGTGCAGTAAATTTTAAGGCGCATTTCAAGAATCCGATTTTATTCTATAAACAGCTATAAACCGTTTTGTTAGGCCAAGAAAAAACTATCGAGCGTCACAAAAATCGCGCAGGAATAGCAGAAGAATTGCCCAGCGCAATGATCTCAACCTCCTACTAAAAATGCTTTTTGACTTTGACTGACCATAACAAATAAGTCGCTTTGAAAATCCATAGTAAGTTGCAATGCAATAGCCCAGGCCTTTAGAATATCTATTACTATTGTACCGTTTATTGATCACGATTCGCCAAATCCTGCGGCAGCCTCTGCCTCATCTTGCTCGATGTGTTTTCTATTGATCCCCTCTGTCCATTTGAGGCTTTAGTCACAGCTTATTTATAAATAGCTACTTAATGTTTTCAACGATTACTAGCGTAAAACAGCCAGATATTCACCAAAAATAACTTTTAAATAAGGAATAAAAAACGGGTAACAAAATATACATATACTTATATGGGGTATTTTGGAATACTAGATTTTTTCTTTTGAATTTACTGTTTGGACCACCTTGTATTAGTTATCTAGCAAATAGACTACGTAATGGTAGCCCAATCATGCTCAAAGGCCACGAGGAAGACCATCCGCTCAATGGTCGAATGACATTATTGTAACTGGCAAAGTGAGGAAAAGGACTGCCCAGGACCGAATAGAGTGGCGTTATAGAAAGTTTCATCCGAATCTTATTTTTTATTGTGATGGGTTGTGTGAACTGCAACTTAGCTGCTCAAACTTAGCTGTGCCCTTGGTTCCCAGGGATAACCCATTTGTGAGGGATTGGAGCCGGAATTATTGTGCAATTGGCATACATTGTATTTGGTAATTGGATTTTTGTGCCATTCCGCGTATTGGGAAAGTGATTCTAGCACAGTACTGGTTGACTTTTAATGGGAACTGTAGTTTTAAATCGATTTTCAATTGTAATGGTTGATAGATGAACAGAGATTTTGCGTTTGTTTTTCTAATAGTGGTGCGAGGGAGTTTTAAAGTTTATATGTATTTTTTTTGTTTATTTTCATTCACTCAAAAATCCTGAACAACAACGCGCAGACAAGCCACGTGGGTCAGGAAGTCTATTATGTTCAGTGGAAATGAGGCCTATATTCATCAGTGGGTGTGGATGTGGAATTATATAGATCAATGACCGAGATGTGAGTATAAACGAAGGTCGTCCGGCTAGATGGGTAGACGATATTGTTTTTGTTTCCCATGTAAAACGAGAACTATAGAATATATACTATATATAACTATAAATAATAGAAAATATTTAACTTGGATTACTTATGGTTGTCAGGTGCTACTCCCGACAGTTGAACCGATTCCAGTAGTGATCGAAGCCTCTTTGAGGTTTACTTAAAATCATTTCATTACACTGGTTCAAAAGAAAGTAAAGAAAAATGTAATCGAATCTAATTATTACAAAATTAAAATTACGCCTCTTTTCCACAGGGGCAGTCGGATACCACAAACATCTTATTATTTATTATTTTATAGTTTTCATACAAGCTCACCAGTTCAGAATACTTTTGACGTAGGCCCTTCTTCAAAATGTCACCAACTTGATCCAAGTATATCTCTATATACTCCAAGTATATATAGACGACCTCTGTGGCACAGTGGGTGAAAGCCCGCTTGGGACGCAGAAGGTTGCGGGTTCGATCCCCGCCGCGGGATAAATATTTGTATGATCTGCAAATATTTATCTCGGGTCTGGGTGTTTCTATGTATAATA
Organism: Epirrhoe tristata; assembly: GCA_951394285.1. NCBI lineage: Eukaryota > Metazoa > Arthropoda > Insecta > Lepidoptera > Geometridae > Epirrhoe > Epirrhoe tristata. The sequence goes on along the minus strand of OX596143.1, from coordinate 10,161,615 downwards.
TGTATGTATTTACAAACAAAAAGTATATAAGTAGTATATCAGTTATCTGGTTCCCATAGTACAAGCTTTGCTTAGTTTGGGGCTAGATGATGCTGTGTGAAAAATGTCCAGCATTATATATAAAAATGAATCCCTATTTCCCTTGGTCACGGCATCACGCGTGAACGGCTGGACCGATTTCGCTAATATTTTTTTTGTTGTGTTTGTTATTGTCAGGAGAAGGTTCTTATGACAGAAAAAATCGATATATTTATCATGGAGGGCGTGAAATAAGGGTTGAAAGTTTGTATGGGCAGTTGGAAGTTCCAGTTAAAAACTGGCGCTATATGTTATTTCGCTGACGAAGTCGCGGGTACCAGCTAGTTTTCCTATGTTTTCTTCTTCCTTTCACGTTTCATTCACCTAATTTACAAAATACACTAGAATCAGTTGAGCGATCTATTGATCGTTATATTATTAAATTATCAATACGATCCAACCTATCCCTGTCCATAGGAAACCCGACGTGTCAACAAAAGCAAGCAGATCCTCAGCGTGGAATCCTAACAAGCATAGAGCCTGGACCATGCGTTTGCGATGCGGTTCCTCATGAATATTCCCCTGGATAATGCCGTTTAATATCGCCTGGCGAGCGTTCCGACACTTTGCTTTACAGATTTCAGTGTTTTGGCAGGCCTGTGTCACTAACAGTAAATAAACTCGGATATTGTGGCTATCGGTTATGCTGTTACTATAGCTGCGAGAATCATAAGGGCTGTTTCTCTAGGTAATGATATTTTATCTACTTGGAAGTTTGAATTTGTCAGTTTTAAAGGGTCAATATTTCATTTACAGAAACTAAGGTACTACATATTTATATATATTTACATTGGATTAGTCAAGCTATCTAAGGATCGTTAGAAACGATCAATAGAAAGTTTGAAAGTGTTATTTGATACAAAAAAATGGCATACTATAAATCTACCTATAACTTGTTTATTTACAGAGAGAATATTAATAAGTAAAGTTTTTACTTTTTTTTTTACTTTAACTAAAACACTGGTTTTACTACGCTAAATGATAATGTTGATCTGATGAGCCATGTGAGAGCTTGCGTTAATGCGCATATCAATTTTACTAAACTTATGACTTTGAATGATGATGGTGATAATGAAAGTGAGTAAAATGAAAGTAGAAGTGAAACTGCTTTCCCAAAATATCATGATAAACTAATATGTTTTCTGTGGCTTTAGCTGTTGCGTTAGTTAGCGGGAAAAACTGGGATTTACATAACCAGGCCAAAGTTTCGTGTTGCCACCTTGTTATCCCTAGACGGTATATTTTGAATTTAATTAATTAATTCCATTTTGAATACAACAGAATACACAAGAAGCTTAGAACATACCTACGCGAAGAAAAAAAAATTCATTGATGCACGGCCGGGATTTGAACCCACATTTCGTGTTGGTCGAATGAGGTTGTGCCTCGACTTTTAGTAATAGCATAGTATATATAACTATTTTCACTGAAAAACTCATTAATACCCGAACAGACTTTCCACCGACGCTGCTTTTATACAAACCAGAAGAATACGAGTAACAAGTTAGAGTCGCGATAAAGCCTTGATTTTGTACTGATAATTCAATTCAAAACATGTATTTTCAAACTTTTTTGATAAGACGTAATATCAACCGGAATTATTAAACTGTTTATAATAACATCGCAAGCATTTATAAGAAGTCGCAAGTAATTGCCGCGCGTCCATTCATCATGATCCATCTTGCTGCGAGTGGCGAGCGCTTAGCGATACAAGCCGTGTGTGTTAATGGATGGAAATACTGTTTGTCGTATCGATTTCTGAAGGACGACCGTATCGGGATTAAAGTAAGAAATTAATAATGCTGGACATTACACACAACATACTCTGGCACCAATGTAAGCAGAGCTGTATTAGCTAAGTTACTGTGATTGATTCAGAAACAAGACTGCAAATTGCTTCAGAAAACAAGACTGCAGATTGCTTCAGAAAACCTAAACAGAATTATATCTGTAGGGGATAGGTGATAGATAAGGCACAAATAATGCACGCGTATACATAAAATAAAAATAAAATAAGTGTAGTTGTGGTGTAAGACCTACTCATTGGTTATCTCAATATTTGGACTCAGTATACACCTAGTACATTCGTTTTATGTCCAATTTATGTGCACTACAACTGATTACATTTCGTAATTTGATCGCCTAAAAAAATAGCATTTTCAACAAATTCAAACATTGCATCCAAATTTCAATTTCCCATCATGCGCGATTACATCAGACAAATAAGGGTGTAAATGCATTCTAATTTCCAACTAACAAGCAACTCTCAGGTGATGTCGAAGGAACACTTTAGTGTAGCAATCAATCTTAGTCTTGCACAGTGGGGTTTAGTTACTGTGTGAACTATAAAAAATATTATATTTTAAAAAGACTCTTTCGTTTTCTCACGGCCCTTTTTAATGTTTTTTTTTAATATGAATAGGTTTGCTTTTACATCACTCTGACTGATGTAAAACAACTAACAGTGAAGTCCACAATGGAACTTCCTTAGAAATAACCTGTTCTGAGATTATTAATCAGTTTTAACAATTTTTTTATGTAATTTTTATCACCCTACAATATATTATCATAGGCTTCCGTATTTTCACCAAAATATAAAACATTTTACTATATCAAATTTATTGTAAAATAATAAGTGAAATCACTATCCGAAATAAATCACAATCAAATATCCGCAAATGTAAAAAACTAGTTCGCCGTAAAGAAATGAAGTTAAAAGTAAACTTACCAAAAACTTCAGTTTTCAAAGTAACAACACACCTCAACCCACTATGCAAGATAGCTCAGATGCTTCCGTGAAGCCACTTCTATGTTATTGCTCCTCAACTGTTTGCACTCAGCTCACTGTGCACTGTAAAAATATTATACTCTTCATGACATGAAATAAGATATTTGTTTTAGATTTATGTTTTTATTACTCACTAGCTACTGCGCGCGGCTTTGCTCGCGTGGTACCAACATTTTGAATAGCCTATATGCTATTCCAAGTTTCATCCATATCGGTTCACTGGTTTAGACGTGATTGAAACACAAACATACAAACATCTAAACAAACTAACTTTCAGCTTTAATATATTAGTGGGATACCCATTATTATTAATGCATAAATATTTCATGTTATGAAGCAAATGAATTATGCTGGGATGAAAACTCTTTAAAAAATCCAAAGTGATTTCTATGAGTAGGAGGTAAAAAAAATATGTTTATTTACAACATAATTGTTATTAAAAACTTCATATTTTTTGTTCTATTTGCTGTAACTACAATAAAGTGTTCATTCATTCAACTAAAGCCCTGTGACCGACAAAACGATTCATGTGTGAGTGAGTGAGTACGATGCATTCAAATAGCTCCACAGAAAACCAAGATGCATTCAGTAAAATGAAATTTTTGTCCTCTGAATTCTTGAAATAAAATGAAATTGCTCCTAGTTGAGTCGAAGCGAGACAGGTTCTTGAAGTGCACCTTAGCTACCAACTTTATAATGACAAAGTGACTGTTTTCGTTAAAGTTTTAACTCGCAGCAAACAAAGTTTTGTAACCTACATATTGCGCAAGAATAATGAGTCTTACACCTTTTTAAAACAACTTTTCCAAGGATCTGCGAGAGTTTTAAGGCAAAATTTGTAATTTTAGTGACAAAGAATGCCTTTCGCCACTTTCGACGTCAGTAGTTTAAAAGTGCACGTCGACTAATCGATTCTACCCGATGATAGAATCGATTAGTCGACGTCATCATGTATCGATCGATGATCGATCGATTGGTCTGGTAACATCCTTACATAGAATCAGGTCCGTACCAATAACCCAAATAGGAGGGTGAGCTTTTAGATAATGTTCTTGCCTATGAGAAAAGATAGAGATAGCAAAATATTTATATTGACGACCTCTGTAGCGCAGTGGGCAAAGGTCCGCATGTGACGCATAAGGTAGCGGATTCGATCCCCGCCGTGGGACAAATGTTTGTATGATCTACAAGTATTTGTAGATTCATGTAGAGGTAGAGATATATTTTCTATGAATAATAAGTATGTATTTACAAACAAAAAAGGACTTTGTATTTCAGTAATGTAGTACCCATAACACAAGCTCTGCTTACTTTGGGGCTAGATGATGCTGTGTGAAAAGTCTAGCATTATTTATTTATTAGTTCTGTGTAGCTTGTTTAAGCGGCCGGTTTAGTTATAAGAAGGTCGAAGTGAATAAAATGGCTAAACTGTTTTAAAAAGAAATATAAAATTGAACCCCTCAGCCTCAAGCCAAATCCGGTCGTCTCAAGCTTCTAAAATAATGGCTAGCCACTACAATAACACACAGAAATCCAACGGACCCGGCGATATATACGGACCCTGGCGTTGACAAGTTTACGAGCCCTGTACTCCCTATCACCAGGGGCGTACGCAGGACTTGCTTCAATGAGGCTTATACAATGACTATTTTCTGTAAATAAATGATTAAAATTTAGGTTTTTCTGTGTTTCTTGTTTGAATGTTACTACTAGTGTTCTCTGTAATTTCTCTAAAGAAATAAATATGTAACTTCAAACCTACATCTGAAAAAAAAAAGTTGTGAGTAATGAATGAATGAATTAATGACATTTATTGTAAAAAAATAGGTAAAATATAAGATGTGTAAGACTGTATCTTAAAGAAATTAGCTTTTACAAACTCTTTCTAGGCGTCCATTACATAACATTAACATCTAAAGTACCTTCTCTGCCATAATATGTGTTCATATTATCGCATAATTTACCCAGAATGGCATTCCAACCCATGACCAACAGCGCCAAAGACAAAACTGAACTGTGAATAAATTACCTACTTTCAAGAATTTCTTCAAAGCTCACTCTCATCACATCTTTAGTACATAGCGTTACCACCTGTACTAACAGTTGTATATTCAATGTTTATTGCACCTCGTACTTACGAGTATTTCAATGAAAGCTACAGTGAAAACGCCCTGACTCCCTCCCTGCCCCTCCCTTTCGTGTCAAAAGCAACCGAGGTTAGTTGCTGGACCATTTTCTTTATTTTATTGTTTTGTATATTGTACGCTACCTTTGTCATTCTACCATCCTAAATTCTTCTGTCACTTATGAAATACTTTTTAAATAGAAAAAATAATGTGTACGAGTACTATGCCAGTACTCTCTAACGGTGAAGGAAAATATCGTGAGGAAACCGACATGTCGTAGAACCTAAAAAGTTCGAAAACATGTGTTAAGTGCATGAAAGGAGCCTCTGAGGCGCACTTATAATTCTTTCACCACACTGGTTCGTAAGAACTAGTGACATGGCAATAAGAAGAAGAATAGAAATACACTGGAATTCAATGCGTTGTTTAGTTTTTCAGGGTTCTGTAACCATAGTCACAATAGAGTTTTTACAAAAACTTAATTGAACGGCGGATTAAACAAGTTGACTGTGTATATTTCTTGTATTTTGTGGCTTCGCTACGCTCGTAGGCATTCTACGAATACTCGTAGCACACCTACGCGAAATTCCAAAGCTAATACAATTTGAACAAACTGTATACACACTATATTACTATATATTACTCCCGCTTTGACCCAATAGGAAGTAATTTTAGCTGGCCAATGAATTCCTAGAAGCCCGAGATAGATTGTTAAAGGACTTCATTGCAAATTATTTATTAGTTGATTATTTGATACTCTTTTCCTAGATCCTTTGATCCTCCTTCTAAAGGCACAACCCCATTCGACCAACACGGCTCTACTTCGACTTTCAATCAGAAAGTCGTGGGTCGTGGGTCGATCCCGGACGTGCTTCAATGGATTTTTCGTTTCGAAAAATGTATATGCGCTTTAACGTGAAGGAAAAAATCGTGAGGAAACCCGCAGCTTAGTCAGCTCCACACGTATTGACGTCGTCTTTCCTGTGGGCCAGGCTGATTAAGCTGAGAGGATAGTTTAGGTGCTGGGCAAGCCTGTTCCATCTCAAACAATGTCCCAGACACTACAACGTCCCGTTAGTGTAGGCCTAGGTTGACTCCTGTGTAAATCATCTAATATAGATGTACAGGCCTAAGTAGTAGTTTCAAAAGGGCTCTTTGCTGTTAAAATGTTTATCTATGTTTGTATCGTGTATTGTGTGCCTAAATAAAAAAAAAGTACCTACGTTCGTTTTAGTTAGTGGCCAATTCTGGTGACAGAGTTTGAGGCCTCTTACATGCTCCCGTCATGGCTTAACGACTTAAAAGCCGGGACTGAATCACCAGGAAAAGAATTAAGAATGTCTACCAGCTGATCTCGCTTCAGCTGGCCTATGAATAAATCCGAGTCACAACTCTGTTGTTGCAAATAAACGTAGTTAGTTACTACCCAAACAAATAAAACCCTCGAATAGGTCTGCCTTCTAACAGAGATTTGAATATACAAGCGATTTCTCGCAAGTTTCCCAAAACAAACCAGATAAATGCCCTTACGACAGGGAAGTAGACTTATGTCGCCAAAAATAGAGATTTCCAAATATTTGGAGGTACAGTTATGTAGTGATAAATAAGAGGTCTGACATTGACTGATCGTGGGCCCGTTTCGGAGACCCTCGAATGTAGCTGATAGTCGGAATATCTAGATTACGGACAATATTTTTATGATATTTGCCTCACACCTAGGTAGGTGGATTTTGTAAAATGCTACACAAATATTGAACTTATTTAAGGGTGGTCGCACAGTCCAGCCAAGTCGAACGCGCTGAACTGTCAATTCAATAGAAAAAATGCTGCTGACGTCAGAACCGAACCGCATTTTCTGACGTCATTAGCATTTTTTGTATAGAAAAATGACTGCGGCGCGTACGGCGCGGATGAGTGTGCGATCAGGTTAACCTACAACCTCACCAATCCATGACAGTGCTCTGAGATAAAGGGCAATCGCACAGTGGTCAAAATTTGTAGGAAACATCTTTAAAACTTTTAACTTTATTTCTCAGTTTATTGATTTGCTTAAAAACATTTTACTTACGTACAATGTTTGATAATCATTACGTTCTGACGCACTTAGATACAAAGTCTTTAGTAGGTACTAGAGTTTGCCTAGTGTAGATTTCAAGCCATAAAATAGTCCTTTCTGAGGAGCCCTAGCATTTATGTGTAACTTGATGGTTTAGGAAAAATAAGAGCATTATTTAGAAACCAAGCTGTTTAGTTTCCACTGTGCATTGACTCAGATTCACCCTCAAGCCGTTTATGCACTAATAAATTGCTACAGTACAGTTTGTATTGTGGCAATTAATGTTTTAGATGACTTGTCACTTTATTGTACCAGCCATTTTGGGGGAGCAGAATTGTTTGTAATATTAAGGATAATTTTAATATTTAGCTTCGAAGCTTCCTGTTCTTGCTTTTATCGATTAGTACGTATTTGATTAAGTCTGTATTTCTGCTGAGCTACGACCCTGTTGTTTTTTAAAGAAGAGAGTTAATAGGCACCTTCTGGGTAGGCTCACTCCATCGTAGACTCTTGCCTGTGTAAGTTCCGACCCATTCATCATTAAAAAAAAGCGTAAAACGTAGCCTATAAGTGTAATTATAAGTATTGCAAGTTATTCTGAAAAAACACTTTTAGAGGTACGTAAAAAATACACGTCACTTTTAGAGCTTGGTAACTACTCATATTAGGTCTACTCAATGATTCCTGATGATTGTCTTAGCGATAGTCAGAAGGGTCATCCAAAATTAATATTCATGAGTCTAAGACAAAGGCACTTATGTAAAAGGTACGTTTTGCGTAAATATATTTTCTTCCTAAATGGTACTTTCACAAAATATATTATAAACTATTAGTTATTCAGGTTAAAGACAGTTTGAAACATTTCTTCTTTTTAATCTGGCGTTTGTGACGATGTGTGTAATCCATACTATCCATACTAATATTATAAATGTGAAAGTAACTCTGTCTGACTGTCTGTTTGTTACGCTTTCACGGCCAAACCGCTGAACAGATTAAGCTGAAATTTGGCATAGTTAAAGGTTATATCCCAGGGAAGGACATAGGCTACTTTTTATCCCGAAAAAATGAAAAAATCCCGAGGGACCGGCGGGTCACACCGCGGTAGCGCAGCTAGTTTCATAAACACGGATTTGTCAACGCCAAACTATCATTGATCGTCTTTTAGGAAACTCCTTATATCAATGTCTATGTAATATACAAATGGTTTTGCTCTTAATAATTCTGCAGGCGCCTCATTTCTTATTGAAATTTCAGGAATTTATAGGTTTGAAGGCCTATTTTGCTGAACGATGTCTGAGTTTGTTGCAAATAGAATATTACTAATGATGCAGGGCCAAGCGTGTCCATTATATGCGTAGTGTTATTAATTCTTTATGAGACGTTGACAGTATATTTGTCCAGTACTGACAGTAATTATACCTATAGGATAAGTTTTGAGAGCTAAATCATCTTTTAGAGTTCCTTGTTAGATGATTTAGTAATAGGTAGTATTTATGAATTAAGTGCTTCAGCCGTGAACCTCATAACATTATTCGTTTTGAAATAATTAATGCACATTTGTCTTGTCAAATACTTTGTAGATTTTGGTAGAGAGACACAAACATTATATGGACTGTGAGGGAGGCGCTGCTGTCGCATTTGATGTTGGCAGAAAAATAAATTCTAAAGTAAAATCCGTTAGTTCCTCTTTTGACCACCGGTTCAGATATTTTACTCCAATACAGATAATGTTCAGATTTTTTACTTTAACGAATTCGGGGTGCTATTTGCACACATCTTTGCTACCTCTTAATAAGATGACAATCTCCCAAAGCCACCACGATCTAAGTTTCATATTTGCTATTGCCTTTATTAAACTGAGTCGCAAGTTCTTGCCCAAAAAAAAAAGTTCGTTCTAAAGACTTCTAGATGAATAAACGTTTAGATAGACGAACTATCTTTCCGTAATTATGAAGATGAGACACTTAGGATTCACTTGAGAAGTTATTTTTTCCACTGCAGTAATTTAACACGACTCAACTTAAGTGAGCACTTAACGGGTAACTTGGGTTGCGGAGGGTACTCGCGGTGATGGCAAATGAATTCAATACTATCTTGTTTAATCTTCCTCATTGTATGCTTTTGAGACAGACTGGTATGAGGTGGCGACAGAGAATCTAAGAATTTAGTGAGTGACTGATATTTTTTTGCGTGAGGGATCGTATCGATGGCTGTATTTTTTAATGTACCAAAGTCAAAGCTAAAACATTAATTAGTTTTTCCTGGATTCTATATTCAACGGACAGTCATAGGTAAATCTTTAGAGATATATTTTATAACAGGATTTTATCGCGTATAACCTTTATTATTTCCCGACGTTTCGGCTGTATTGCAACAATCGTGGCGCGGGTGGTGGTGGCAGTCATAGGTAAAAGCAACGACTAGTTTCCAACTAACCATAAACGGATGGTAAAGAAGAAGAAACCAAGAAGTGAAGTGAATCCAAGAAGAAGAAGGAGATCCCTTTACTAAGCTAAGATGTTACGGATGTTACTGATTGGGCGGTATAGTCGCTCAGCGACAAAAACCTTTTCTTTTTTTTCATGTAAATAAAAAAAAAAGTTTGACAGCTAAATTAACCTTTAGAGATATATTTTATTACAGGATTTTATCGCGTATTACCTTTATTATTTTTATAAAATATATCTCTAAAGATGAATTGTGATCGCGAAAGTTTAAGAAAGCTAAATTAACGTTTGAAAAATGTATATAGAAACACCACAGAGTAAGTAAGTTCGTATGAGTCAGTGGTCAACTCTGGACTCTCAATTCAACTCAACCACAGTGTCATTACCATATAAAAAAAATATGGAGCGTTGAAGCGGTAACCCTCCAATCCGTTAGTAACAAACTGTTGGTAGTTTAAAAAAAACAGTTATCACTTACGCCTGGTATCATATTTTAAAGTCCGTAAGTAAAACAAACCGTTCTATTTATATAGGAACCGGGCATAAGTGATTCCACGTTTTCATTAAAGACCAATACCGTAACCAAAGACGGCAAACATACTCTCTAGGCTCTAGGTACTTTTTTTGGTGTTCCATCAAATGAAAAAATGAAAATGAATAAATGAAAAAATATTTATTTCAGCAAACACGGTTTACAGAATCACAACAATTTTAGGCACAAGGTTTGGTGTTGCCGTAGCTTATTTGTTAGACAGTTCTATTTCAGCGGTCTTCACACTAGGCAAGCCTGTATCGTGAAGACCAGTGAGACGAATTATACATAATACAATATTTTAACTATATCCTCGGCCGGCAGTGATAGTTTTAACAAGTTAAGCAAGTTATTGTTAGTAGGTAGGTATAGGTACAACATTTTTGCTAACTTACAGAAAAGAAAAAATTGACAGTGAATGAAAAGTACTTACTTACAAATTATCTATACATATTATGTTTGAAAGAGTATCGAATCCTTTCTGAGCACAGTGCTACCCCGAAGCTGCACAAACATGAGTATTTTCCCACAGATCTAATGACAGCCTACCTTACAGTGTGCTTCGCCGAACGCAAACACAAGAATATATGGGCATATACCTGACCATGTAACTTTCTTTTGTAAATATGGGAATGAGAGGAACCTAAGTTTAAAAAAAAAGTTCGCTATGTGCCAGTAGGTACTCACAAAGGGTAAAGGAAAATTGTGAGGAAGTATGTCGTCGAACTTGAACAGAGCCTTTTAGGCGCGTCTTTTCACCTCACTGGTTCTAGAACGAGTAACATAACATAAAATGTCGTGAGTTTAGGGTGAAAAAAGGACATCAATTTTGTCCAAGTATTTTCGCCTAGGCCTTCCTCTTCCAGATGTGTTATTTTATTTATTCCAGGAAATCCAATCAGTTTATACCATCGAGAATATCTCGGAACTAAACATGTTTGTATTGAACAATATAATTTACGACACGATCCGCAATCAATCAATATTATTGCCCCGAAGTTTGTGCCAGGGTGCCGGTGGCGGGTATTGATATATAACAATGGAAAGCTATGAAAAATATATCATGGAAAAGTATTTTTATGGAATATGTGAATATTTTTCGAAACCTGGGGTTTTACTTTATCTATTAAAATAAATTGGTACCTATATTCTGTTCCAACGCGTGCTTTTCATCGACAAAAAAAAAAAGGTTTTACTACGAAGCATATTTTTTTATAGATCTTAATACGTCAGAATTGAGGACAAATCACAATCATCATCTTTGCAAAAGAGGGTGCCATTAACCGCCATTTTGTAAGCGAGACAGCGAGTGTGATTTGTTCGGTGTGTGAAAAGTACAGAGCGATAGATACGCAGCGTCATTTACAGCGCTTTTTACCTAATTACAAGTTAACTAAACAACCAATCAAGAAATTAAAAGACACAACTAAAGAAATACCATGTAGGTTTCTTGACAAAAAAAAACAACAAAAAGTATGCTGTTCCTACGATAAATAGCAAAATGTGTGCAAAACATGTATTTAAAAAAATATATGTTCGAGAAAACTTTCACCAATCGTGTGTAATCAAACGCAACAAGAACACTTAATCCAAGATAAAAGTTCGAAGTATCATTTCCCTAAATATGAAGGTTGGGTAGCTTTTACAGATTCTGAGATAAATAACTAAAAAATTGCTTAAATTGCTCCTGCACACTCTTAATTCTACTTATTAAAAGGTCACCGATCAATGTTTTGTATACAATCGTTGTCCTGTGTCTAAAACATTAAACATTACACACAAAGGCTAGTATGTAGAATAAAATAAAGGTCTTTATCACTAAGAAGACCTCTGTCTCTGTGGCGCAGTGGGTGAAAGCACGCTCGGGACGCAGAAGGTTGCGGGTTCGATCCCCGTCGCAGGATAAAATGTTTGTATGATCTGCAAATATTTATCTCCGGTTTGGGTGTTTCTATGTTTAATATGTATGTATTTACAAACAAAAAAGAATATAAGGAGAAATATAAATATAAGAAGGCCTAGGCGAACCTTCTTGGATCAAATTGGCGACATTTTGGAGAAGGGCCAGGTCAAAAGTACCCTAAACCGGCGAGCGTGTATGAAGAATGTAATGAAAGTGAATGAAGCAAAAGTTGTATGTCAGGATCGTAGCAATTGGAGATACGTGGTCTCTGCCTACCCCTTCGGGAAAGAGGCGTGATTTTATGTATGTATGTATGTAAAAAGAATATAAGTTGTTTATCAGTTACCTGGTTCCCATAGTACAAGCTTTGTTTAGTTTGGGGCTAGATGACGCTGTGTAAAATGTCCAGCATTATTTATTATTACATTGATGCATAAAATGAAACTAAATTCTTCACTATCTAAACTATTATATAAAAGAGCAAACGACTCGCCATCATCCAGCACCCTTACCTAATGGCGTGTCTGTTAGAAAAATGCGAATGAAAACTGCCGGGAAAATCACGCGATAGCAGAACCCAGAGAAAATTGCTCAAACTGGAACAAAGGAATTAGAAATTGTAAAAGAATTATGAAAATACAAAAGTAAAAAATGTATTATTACCTGACAAAAAAAAAATATCTTTATGTAAGCAAGTAACCATCTCAGAGAGCACCTGCCTAGTGATTTCTGAATCACTAGGCAGGTGCTGATTCCGACCCAAATAAGTTCCGCTGAAGTCTGCTTCAGCGGAACTTATTTGGTTCTGCTTAACATCAGGCAGAGGGAGGTCAAATGCTGACCTATTTAATTGAAAAAAAAAAAAGAATTGGTCAGCTGTTCAACTGATAGCAACTAATCACAGTGCACGAATTGATCCAAAACTGACGTTTCTTGCACTGTGATTGGTTTAACAGCTGACCTATTCCGACCCAAATGCATCCCGCTGAAGTCTGAATCGAGGGCCTGGTAGTATAGTGCTAACGCCCTCTTCCGATCTTAATGTCATAAATCTCTGAGTATGTTATCATTAAAATATCGATTTTTATTTTGATAGTTATAATAAACGATACGAATAAATACATTGTAAAGTTTCGCAATCCGAAACAGCTTAAAACTCTGTAAACGAAAACTACTGAAATAACTCTAGTTTTTCTATAGGTAAACAGTACCGTATATTTCAAAAAGTACCAAATATTTTAGCGTGAATATTTCTGTAATAACATATTTCCTGGAACAGGAGTTACATGATTCTTTGAACACATTTACACAGCTGTGTATTTTAGTATAGTTTTTTGAATGTTTGTCATCATTCATAATTGGACATTAGTCGTGCAAAGGGTAGCGTTGTAGATGCTTTCGTTCCTCGTCCATGTGTGGTTTTGCTAAGCAGACTTTCTTAGCATGATTCTTTCTCTACCTACTCTTTTTTTTGTCTGAATTCAAAAATATCTATTTTCCGTAAGCTCTGTCGCTAAGCTCTATTTTATCGCAGAAATAGAGTGGGTCATCATGGTTGGGATGCTGTGCCATAATACGAATAAGGGTGAGACCTAACGAATGTTTGTGAGTCGCATTATTTGTTGACAGTTTTTTAGCGATTTTAATGGTTTTGAACCGATTAGTCATCACAGTTGGTCACTTAGCTCATAAGTACTTATTTTTATTTTTTTGAAGCAAAGGTGGATTTAATTAAATTAAAATTAACTTATCTTTTATTTCTTTTGTTTTAGAAAGCAAGTATTTCAGTTATTAGTATGTATGTATGTATGCGTTCGTTTCAGTGTAAATGTTCTAAGAAAAAATCAAGTGGTATTTTTGGCAAGTATTTACTAACCCGTGGACCGGATGGAATATCCCTACTATGTGTTACTATTCGTAATATTTTACGGGAAAATTGCTTTTCAAGACAGTATTTTCTTTATCCCTTCCTATTGCATTCACCTGACGATTTAGCGTTGCGAAGGAATATTCTGTTAGAATGGAGATGAATGTTCTTAGATTTGCCTTTGAGACTTCTTAGCTGTAGGTGATGTAATTTTGTGTTTGTGTTGGTACGCTTCAATATTCCACCGGAGACATTTATGTAGATACCTCTAGGCAAGGTGTAAGATAGGTAGAAAAGACTGAAACGCCGTTTACACGATGACATTCTGGCATACCATTCTTGCCCCTTACGACAGAATATTAGCACTCGTTCCTTTGAGTTTGAGAAAGCAAGAGGCAAGGATTGTATGACAGAATGGCATTGTCATAAGGTGTAAGTTGTTTTTCTCGATTTCAGGAAACAAATCTTCCAATGTTAGTCAAATTTTGTTCATAATGGTTATTGATTTCGGAAATATTCGTAGTTGTGAAACATAAACTTTAAAGCCTTTCGTTGCTGACTCTACATTAAATCGCCAAACCTATCCCAATTTCAACTTCAAAACGCCGAATAACAAAGCATCCAAACAACAAAGGAACAGTTTATTTTTAAAACTATCTCAAACAATTCGTGGCTAAACTAAACAGGATTGGCCGCATGATGCCTGGAGCGCCCACTTCAAATCGATTTGGCTACTGCTTGACCAGTCTTGGTACTATGTAATGGACTAAGGTGTAATTTACGGGGTAAGTTTTTTGGACGATACTCATTGCTTCTTAGAAATAGAGACACGGCAATTAGAACAATATTGTTTCCTCTAAGATGCAGTAGACATTCTGTGTGTGACGACCTCTGTAGCGCAGAGGGTAAAAGCCCTCTTGGGACGCAGAAGGTTGCGGGTTCGATCCCCGCCTCAAGATAAATATTTGTATGATCTGCAAATATTTAAGTATATAATATTATAATGCTCGATTCAAAAACATCAAACTGTTTAGTCCCTGATCCACGAAAGTTTTAAAGAGAAAGATTTTTAATCTTTCAAAAATCGCAATATTCTGAATCCGTACAGAATCCACAATCCTCGATATCTAAATAAACAGAAATGTACACGATCCAACCGCATGGACTCACTGTAAAACGCAGATACCAGAAAGCTGGAAGCGTGGAGTGGCAAAATCAGTGGAAGTTCGCCAAAGCGACATATTGCCTGCCTTTTTCTCAATTTTCAACCAATTTTCGGTGAAATGCAGTTATTGAGAACGTGTTGCCTTATAGATTCAGTGTTGCGGAATAACATTCAACTTGAAATACTTTTACCTACATAAAAAATCAAATGTAAAAAAAAAATGTCCGGTGGCCAGATGGGTAGACGATATTGTACACGTCGCGGGCCGTCAATGGGTCAGATTAGCGCAGGATCGTGGTGGATGGCACAAGCTTAGGGGGGCCTATACCCAGCAGTGGGTGAAGTCAGGCTGTGGATGATGATGATGATGATGATTGCTGCAATAAGATATTGCGTTGGCTTGTCATCAACATTCATCTATCATGCTTTGGGTACGCGCGTTGAGCTACCTAGATGGTTTTCAACGATCTATAGATTGCTCTACCAGTTCAAGTGTATTTTTTAATTTATAATGATAATGAATTTCAATAAATGTGATCTGCGTTCATTCTTCTACAATTCTTCTTTCAATATTCGAAGAAATATTTTGGTTGTTCAGAGCCCTCGCTTATCAATCCTCCGCTGTTCAGCACATTGCTTATTTTACCCCCGCATTCAAAATATGATCAACCTCAAACATAAACCGGGTTTGTATCACCGATATTTACTTTGAGAGCTGAACATTTAATTTTCAGTAGTATTTCTGAGCCCGACCGCTCATAACTCAGGCGCATATTTTATGAGCGCTGGGCGGTTAAGCGTACGTCATAGTGTTTATAGTGAAAGGTGAAACGTCAAGTTTTATTACCTAATGCGTAAAACTAGGAAAAATCCCTGGTTTTACTAAGACCACTATTTCGCCAGTGGTAGTGAAAAATCTAGTAGTGAAAGCACTAGGTTGGAAAATTGGAAACACTCTTTCTTGCCATAAGACAACTGTTTCTGATCCTTTTCTTGAGCAATAAATATATTGATCATAGCTAGTGGATTCATCGCAACAGTAACTAAAGAACAAAGTACACTTCAAATAAGCAAAACTAAGTTTAATTAAGTAACTTTTTCATACGCGGACTACGCTCTACCTTTAAAAACCCTTTCCTTATAAAACACCACAATCACATCGATCCATCACAAAAACTATTTAAAACTGGAACAAACCTGAATCGATAAAAACACCTCGTTTCCCTGCTTAGTGAGTACAGCTATTAGCCACAGTGAGAAATTACTGGTATCCAGACGCACAGTTGTTCTATCTCACGAAAGCGGGTTGGTCTTTATTGTGTGTGTAGATTTGTTTCTGTGTGTAAGCCATACTGAGCGCTCATTCGTCCATGGAGCGTTCCCGAGCTTACGCACACAGAAACAACGTGTATCTCTACCATATCCATCTACACACACATCAAGATCAACCCGCCTTCGTGAGTACAGCCTGTATTTAGACGTAACAAACAAGGATATACGACTGGACAGCACTCTCGACCGCGATGTCTGATATTTATCCGCATTTCAACGAACTGACAGTGAGCTGTAAAACCACGCCGTTTCAAGACTACTAAATGAAATAAATAATGCTAGATATTTCATACAGCATCATCTGGCTAGATCCAATGTTTATAGGATTCAAAATCCTTATTATGAATCCTTATTATTCCTAACAACATTTTTTTTGAGGATGTACAAAAAACACTAATATGCGTGTCAAAAATGTGCAGTTGAAAGAAACATTACCTATTACTGCTGTGCCGCGAATTGAACCCCATACCTATTGTTTATGTCATAGAACTTGACAAATGCAATGCAGTTCAATAAAACGGAAGCAAAAATAAATGTCCCAAAAATCAGTATCTATCAAACGTCAAAGAGCAATAGGAGATGTAACCAGTGCCATTCAAATTTAAACACCATCAGGAAAGAGCCAGACTGCATATTATTGCAACTACCGGTCACCCATCGACATTATGAACGTGCATTTTTATCTTCGACGATATTTATTGGAAACAGCTAAATGAGCTTCGCCACGTATTCTTCTCAACTACTCAGCTATTTAAATTAATAACACACTATATTTTATGCCCCAATTGATTGACTTTTATAACTTTTATATGTCTGTATTTGGAGCAATTTGAAATCACAACTGGCGTCTAGCGTCAATAGAACTAGCTCTATGAATTTGACCTAGTTTGTGATAGTGAGGTATTGTGTGGGATCTGATACGTCGATGATTTATGAGACAAATAGGTTCATTTTGTGTTATCTTAGACTACACGGGTCCAACGCAAAATCTTAAAAAACAAACAATTAACATCACGAATGTACCGATCCCACTAGACCGTGGCAGATGGAGAAAAACCATAAATAAAATGATACTTGCACGGAGAAAAAAAAAAAAAAAAAAAAAGACGCGAAGAGATAGCGTCCTTTTATTGAAATTTAATAAAATTATCCTCAAAATTAATTAAATAACGTATAAAAACTACTAAAAAGTGCCTTAGAACGTTTAATAAAGCTCCTACAATGCCGTTCACGTGTGACAAGTGCCTACACACTGTAAAAACAAGACAACATCTAACATGCATTCGTTGCAAGATCAACCTCGACCTAGCCTGTGCAAATATTAGCTTCACGCTGTTCGGATTGATGTCTTACGAAAGCCGAGCACAGTGGCTTTGTGGAACTTGCCGTCGTGAAAATTATTTAGCTCAGGAAGTAGCCCCCCCCGGTACAACATCGGCGTTTCCTACCGTTGCACAACTGGATCCTGCAACGCCTGAGAGGGAAGCTATGATAACTTCGCCGAGTCAACATTCCACCCATGATGAAACCCCACCTGAGGGTGATACTGTATTGCATGACTCAACACAGGAAACTGCAAATGAAAGCACACTACTGATGACTATGCATGCACTACAACAAATGCTTGTCACACAAGCCCAAAGGCAAGAAGCAAGACACCATGATCTTACTAAAGCAATATCAATGCTACAAGATAAATTTGACACTGATTTGAAAGGACTTCAACTTCACCGAGAACAGAATACAAATCGTATCAATGTACTGGAAAAAGAAAACAAACAACTGCGTCTTGAACTAGATGAGATTAAAAACACTTTACAGCTCCTAAAAACAACACCAACAATAACTAGAAGCTCTGACTTAATTTTGTCAACCCCCCTACAGAAACAAAACATAAACAACCCGGAACCAACTACGGTAGCAAAAGCTGTCGATGTAAGCAAAACAGTTGTGTTATATGGACTGCTAGAGTACAAACATGAAACTGAACACCAACTGCATGACAGAATAGTAGAAACATTGTATTCTATCACCCACATTGACATAACGGGATACATCGAAGAATTCCAAAGGATTGGTTCTAAAGGTTACAAAAGGCCCTTGAAAATAGAACTTTTAAGCAAAAGGATGTGCAAATACTTACTTTCTAACAAAAGGTATTTTAGGAATACTGGCTTGTGGATATCTGAATATTTAGAAAATAATGGTTTACAAGATAGAAAACAAAGAAGGGAAGCCTACCAAACATCACAAGAACACCCAATTACATCAATGGGATGTCACTCAACACCATCACAACAGAAAATCAGCAAGCTTCAACAGGAATGCCACACAAACAACACAGCGGCACCAAGCGAACGAGCATCATGCCCAAAGCAAGACCAACTATGCAATACAAGACATCCAGATAATCAGCCACTGAAGACTCTCAACCATGTCCAGAACAACAGACAGAGTAGGCCTTCATCACCGCTGTCATCCCCACCACAAACCTACCAACATAGTCAAGCAAACCTGAATCTGACTCCAGCACACTGTAAACTACAGAAGAACTTCACAGAAACACCCGGGAATAACATCACCAGACTGGACAAACAAGTAAAGATTACTTCACCAGTGCTCAACAACTCAAAACAAAGGAACTCCTTGCAGTCCTTTCGTTCCTAATAACCTGTCAGTTCTTTACCAAAACATGGGTGGCGGATTAGTAAATAAATTGCACCTCATTGAAGTATTAGCTGAAGAAAAGGATCTGCTTGCTATTTGCTTGACTGAAACCCATATATACCCGTCGAAAATAAATTTACTTGCGTTGGAAGGTTACACCACAGCTAGTCTCTTCTGCAGAACACACTATGATAAAGGGGGAGTCTGCATCTTTATAAAAGAAAATATTGAGTACAAAGAATGTGATGATATAAATACTTTAACTATAGAATATATAATAGAACTTTGTGCAATAGATATAATTAAGTTAAACGTGATATTAGTAGTTATATATTGGCCTAATAGTAATAGAGAAAAAATAATTTTTAATACTCAATTAGAAAAATTGTTGCAATTATTAGAAACTAAATATAAAAATAAAAACATAATTATAGGTGGAGACTTAAATGTGAATATACTTGGAAAAACAAAACAAGCTAGGTCTATGATTCAACTGTTTAATAGATTTAACTTTCAACAAAATGTAAATGAACCCACAAGAATTACTAGCACAACCTCTAAATGCCTTGATGTGATATACACAAATTTTGACAAATGTAACTTTAGTATTGATGTTGATGAATATGGGTTGTCTGACCATAAGGGCACTCAAATCTCTCTACACAAGTCAAAAATAAGTACAAAACAACCATATAAAGTTCAAAAAAGACTATTTAATCAACAAAACCTAACATTATTTAAAACAAAACTTCAAAATATAAATTGGCAAAATATACTAATACATGACCATGACATAAACACTAATTATAAAGTTTTTCATGAACAATTAGTTACAATATTAAATAATTGTATACCAAAGAAACAAATATTAATTAAGATTAAAAAAAATAAAACATGGGTAACAAAAGGTATAAAAACCTCTTGTAAAAACAAAAGATTGCTAAAAATATTAATATCACAAGTAAATAATACAATTTTGAACGAACATTATAAAAAATATGAAACAATGTTAAAAAAAGCTGTTAGGACATCAAAAAAGCTATACTATATAAAAAAAATGGAAACTTCAAACAATTTAACTAAATCTATGTGGAGCATAATAAAAGAGCGAACAAATAAGATAACTAAAAAGGAAAAGAAAAATATATCATTAAAAATAAATAATAAAATTATAAGTGAGCCTGTTATAGTTACAAATACTCTTAATGAGTATTTTGTTTCAGTTGGAAATGAACAAACAACCCCGAACAATACCCCTCATGGCCGCCCTATAATTAACCCAAGTGTTAACACTTTGTATCTAAGCTCAGTTACTCATCTAGAAGTTTATAATATTATTAGATCTCTAAAAAATAAGCTAAGTCATGGTATGGATGAGTTTCCACCAAAATTAATAAAGCACTGTAATGAGGAACTAACAATACCTCTAACTGTGTTGATAAATCAATCCTTTGCTGAAGCTGTATTTCCAAATTTACTAAAAACCTCAATTATTAAACCCATACCTAAAACCAAATCAGCTAATACCCCACAACATTTTAGACCAATAGCATTATTATCAACATTCTCAAAAATCTTTGAAACTGCCATGGCCAACCGTTTAACCCAATTTTGTGAAAAATTTAAAATCTTTGACAATAGTCAACATGGCTTCAGAAAACATAGATCAACTACAACAGCTCTTTATAATTTAAATAGAGAAATAATTAATATAATAGATGACAGAAAATATGCCATTGGTATCATGTTAGACATGAGTAAGGCCTATGACAGGGTATCCCACCACATTCTTCTTAAAAAACTAAATGGAATTGGAGTGCGCGGTCCAGCTTTAGAATGGTTTAGTTCCTACCTGAAAAACCGCAAGCAATATGTAGAAATCGATTTCTTTGATACACTTAATAACCAATTAAGCAATATACAATCTCATAAATTAAATATTCTAAATTCAATACCTCAAGGAAGTGTGTTAGGCTGTATTCTCTTTTTAATCTACATAAATGATCTACCACAAATAATAAATAAAAAATCTATTTTATATGCTGATGATATAACTGTAATTTTCCCGTGTAACGAGCAACAAGATCTCAATTCAGAAATAAATACAACACTAGATTTAATAATAAATTGGCTCAAAGAACATAACTTACAACTTAATATAACCAAAACAAAAATCATGCAGTTTAAACCTTATCAAAAACTACCCCTAACTATGAATAATCTTAACTATAATAATAATAAACTAAATTCTGTAGATTCATGTAGTTTACTGGGTGTAACTATAGACACCTCAGTGAATTGGAAGTGTCATATAGATAAAATAGCTAGTAAACTGTCAAGGTTTGTCTATGCATTATTTGAACTAAAAAAATGTACCAACTTGGAGGTAAGTTTAACGGCATATTACGCATACGCCCACTCATGGTTGAGTTACTGTATTATACTGTGGGGCAATAGCTCTGAGTCAAATAAGTTATTTGTCTTACAAAAAAGATGTATCAGAATCTTAGTCAATATATCAGAAAGAGAGAGCTGTAAATTCCATTTTAACAAACTAAAAATCCTAACTTTAACTTCAATATATATCTATGAAATCTGTAAATTTGTGAGAACACATAAAACTTTATACACATTATCTAAAGAACAATATACTAAACCACACAATTTGAGAAACAAAAATAAAATAGCCCTACCATACACTAAATTACAAATAGTTAAATCAGGAACATACAATATGTCAATCCAGATTTATAATAATTTACCCTCAGAACTACAAAACATTGAAGAAAATACAATATTTAACAAAAAATTAAAATCTTATTTAATAGAAAAAAGTTATTACAATATTCAAGATTATTTAGAAGATAATAAAAGATGCAAAAAGTAAACTCAGGTTCCTAAATATGTATTCAATTGTACCTAAACCTTAAACCAAAAATGTCCCTTTTGATAAAGTTAAGAAAAAGGCTGTGCCAATTTATTAATTACCTAATTGTTAGTTAAGTTAGATTGTAAGTTAAGTTAGTTACCTAAACTAAGTACCAAATGTTGCAGTGCCCCAGCGGGGCTCATGTTATGAAACACAATTTTATTTTAAGATCTATTTACTAACATGAAGCAATAAACGTTTTTGAATTTGAATTTGAATTTGGAGTCAGGATCCTCAACTGTGGGGCAACAACTGAGGAGGAGGAGGTACCTAATTACCTATCCCCAAGTCGTGGTAGGCGTTCTCTCAGATTTTTTTGTATTCCAGATTCTTTGAAGGGAGTAAAAGTCATGTTCAAATACATATTTGTCTTATGCTTACATTTTGCAGCAGTCATTTAATAAAAAACGAACTTTTAGGAGTATATTTTACGCCGCTTTTTTAAATAAGCTTAAGAATTTCTCACACAAAATGTGAACTAAGAATTTAACCAAGCATATTTACTGTTGAACTCATCCGTATATCTCCGAGATAAAGCATAACACTACACGCGGAATTAAAATTGGCCTTAAGCCAATACAATTCTATAGTGCCAGTGT
Organism: Epirrhoe tristata; assembly: GCA_951394285.1. Taxonomy (NCBI): domain Eukaryota; kingdom Metazoa; phylum Arthropoda; class Insecta; order Lepidoptera; family Geometridae; genus Epirrhoe; species Epirrhoe tristata. The sequence continues at coordinate 10,139,126 of OX596143.1, read as the reverse complement.
ATTTATCGCCTAGGATCTGGTAAAACCTGCATGCATTATGGAAATATTAGGTGGATTACTAAGTGGGTGTTCGCGCCAAAAAACGAACCTTCTGAAAATGTAGCGGAACTAGTACAGGTCACCGGTGTTGGTCAATGACTCATACCCCAGAGCTCATACGAACTTATTTAGTTATTACAGGTCATTTCATGTCGTTTGCAAGAATCGGATGTTGGAGCGAAATTAATTTTGGAACAAATATTTGAGAATACTCGATGCTTGGAATCAAATGAATCCATTTTTTATGTTTTCTATTTTGGCAAAACTAAAAAGACATTTGAAGGACGACTTCAAGACAGATATGGTTAGAGCAATATGGGGGAGAACTTTGCCCAGCAGAGGGATGAATGTAGGTTAATAAAAAGTTATTTATACAACAATGACTAGACCTATCTATCACATTTAACACACTTTTTTTGTAAACAGACAGATCTAGGAACGCAATAGAGAACAAATACCGAAGCTCATTAATCACAAATGCGCGTATACTATGACACTGTTAATGAGTGTCTACGTTGTATGTTTTGTTGAGTGTCCGGGGTAACCTGGCCAATCAGATAAATTGGATATCTACGGGAAATACACGAGGAACACGTGCGGTGCTGACTTAACTACGAGTTTATTCATGATGTTTTCCTGCGCTTCTTCTTCTTTTTATCGTGTCACCAGTTCTTTCGGTCCTTTTTTGCTCTGTTTAGTGCCCGTATTGAATGTGGATTTGCAATTTAAGTAAAGTTCTTGTACGATTGAAATTTCTCATTAACTCTCGTTTTTACCACTGGTTCGAAAGAATGTATATTGTATGACGTATGAGTCAGTGTAAAAATAAATAGGTACTGCCGCGCGACACTTTATGACTAATTTGAAGGCACCCTTATTAATTAGAAGAAGAAATGAATACTGATCTCAAGTGAGCATCAAGATGATCTCGAGATGATCTTAGGTCATCACCATCATCGCATTTTTGTATCACAGTAGAGCTTAAATTACAATTTTGATCACTGAAAATAAGCGGTTATGAAGGAAAAACCAGCGCAGAATCACCTCGCTCATCGTAATTTGACAACTCAATAAGCATTATTCAATAGCCCAGAATGCTATTTAAGTTCATCATCATCGGCAACTCAAACGATAGCCCACTGGACATAAGCCTCCCTCAAACGCCACTAATCGGTCCTGTGTTGTTTTCATCCAAGACTTTCCCTATACCTCTATGTCATTAAATTCTTAGCATTGTAACAGATGAAAATGAATAATGAAGTTAGTCTCAAGTCAAAACGATCAATAGATACCAAGTATATCAGATTCAAGAGTCAAAAATGTCACAAAGGTAATACAATACGTAGTTATTCAGTCAAGTGCGCTTACCAGCGATATAATTGTATTGGCATACAGCCAGAATACACGGTTTCATCTCTAAATGGGCTAGTATATAATTTTTATTGGAGTACTTATGTCAGGGGTTTGTTTGTGGGGGGGATGTTGCCGCTCCATGGCGGAAGTGTTTCGATAGTGAATAATTTTTTTCGCGAATGTAAACAAATAGAACTATTGTTTTGCTGTTTTTGTTACCTCGTCTTCTGTTTCACGATTATTGAATAAACTTGTTTTGAAAAACCCTATCAACTGAGTGGTTATTTGAAATAGATGGTTGCATTTACAAAACATTTCGAGGAAGTCAATTGATGATGTTGAAAAAGGCGGCGACGGGCCTACAACTCGACACGTATGAAATGCAATCTTTTCAAAATGTAGTGAAAACTCGTGCCAATACATATAGGTCGTATTGACGTCGTATTTCCTGTGGACCAGGCTGATTAAGCTGAGAGGATGATATAGGAGCTGGGCAAGCCTATTCCATCTCAAACAATGTCCCAGGCAGCGTCCTGTTAAGTGTAGGAATAGTTTGCCTCCTGACGACAGCGTCAGAAGGCAACCTATCCCTAACTTGGACCCGGTGACCGTCGCACTTACTAAGACATTTAGCGTACGGTGAGCGTTTACACGGGAAAAATTGGCATGCGATGCTAAAACGTACGTGCTCAGACCGTGTCGTGTAAATGCCCCATTAGGCCTTAGTTAAAGGCCTAAGTTGTGTTAAGGCCTTTAATCATAATTTAAATCATCTAATATAGATGTAAAGGCCTAAGTTTTTTTTGTACTTATAGGTCGGTACCAAGGCATATTTGGACGTATTTTTGACTACCTTAATAAAAAATTGAAAAATACCTGATTTCTGTTTGTTAGCCGTTGCTTGGCAATGGTCTAATGATTTCAAAATAACCCTTAAATTTTTGACATAGTTAGGTATAAATTAAAATATCATTTGGGTTTAAGGTATGTTTTTGTTGACGAAGTAGCCGTAGTCCGCAGCTTTGTTCCCATGCAAGTCTCATGGTATAATTTTTTTGACAGCTTCATTTGATTTAAATTCTAGACAAGAGAAACAAATAAATAAATAAATAATGCTGGACATTTCACACAGAATTACTAGCCCCAAACTAAGCAAAGCTTGTACTATGGGAACCAGTAACTGATATACTACTTATATACTTTTTGTTCGTAAATAAATACATCAGTACATAGAAACACCCAGATCTGAGATAAATATTTGCATACAAACATTTATCCTGCGGCGCGGATCGAACCCGCAACCTTCTGCGTCCCAAGCGGGCAAAATGACCAAAACATGCCCTAATTTTGCAGAAGTTTGCATACTATACCTACCATGATAGGTATGAACCCAATTGCTGCTTATTATAATAAAAACTTTGCAACAGTAAAACTTATTAGTGAATGAATGAATGAATGAACATTTTATTGTACACCAATTAATAACAAAACAACACATAAATAAAACAAGTTCAAAATTAGTACAATGGGCGGCCTTATCCTTCCAGATTCCTTCCAGGCAACCTTTATTAGTTTTAGGTCCATAAACTTTTTAGAGACACCATGCAATTTTTCGTACTCGAATAGTACGTTTTGACTTAGCCCTGCCCATTGAACGTGCCGACTAGCATCGTGCTAACTATGACAAATCGCATACGATAAGCGTTTACACGTGAAAAATTTACATACGATACGATATCGTATGGGTTGAAATCGCATCGTGTAAATGCACCTGACTGATGGAACTTTTAACTATGACCGACTACATAGGTTTTGGGTACAGGCAGTTTGTTGACAACCTGACGCATTTCAGTCGTGTTTTATCAATAACCAGTAAGTTATCGTTTGATAGTGGAGTAATTCATTCAGTAATGTGCAGTAGCTTGGGCTGATCAGTGGTGTGTTTGGATTTAAACTTTGTCTCCTGGGGGATAAGGTATGTTTTTGAATAGATTTAATGTTTATAAAATTTGAATTTCATAAAAAAATATCTTTTAGAAAAAAGTTCAAGTAGTCAAAAATTGCACACTTTTAATAGGTTTATCAATCACGTTTAGTTCCTAAAAATAATAACATAAAATAAAAAATCTAAACTTTATTTTAAAAAGATCTGCACAGATCGGACATGGTTTTATTTTATATCTAGGTATTATAACTACTGTAAAATCAAATCAAATTTATTCAGGAACAGTTTAAATTAAGTATACGATGATACTGTTTTGGTAGCGAAATTTAAAAAGTCGCATGAAAACAGTTTCTATGAACATTAGCAGCAATATTATATTCTAGGTACTCATATTTAAAAAGATACAAATCAGTAAATACGTTTATCAGATAAATAACTGTTAGTGATATAATACTAGATAATCATGGTTATTATTGTATTATCACAATTAGTGCGATATTTTGAATTTGAAGCAAGAATTTGTATATATCAATATTGATAAATTTTATGTTTTGTTATGCTGGACTTAAATCGATCGAAATCAAATAAATTACTGGGCAAACACTAGTATAAAGGCTTTAATACACATATCGAGTATCTACTCGACCCACCTATTTCGGTGAGATAGTGCTCAGCACAGTAGACACATCAACGAATGCTCGGCCGAGCGCTGAACAAGCGCTAAACTCTCTCAATCTAGTAACATTTTGCTGTCTCACCTATCTAGGTGCCGTTTTAGCATTATGAGTAGGTACCTACTCATAATGGTAAAACGGCATTATTTACAGAACCCAAGACGCCCTCAGTAAAAAAGCCAACCACCCTTCCTCAGACCTCTTAAACAGCAAATTGCTGTAATATTTATGTGCCACTAAAAATTTAACAGCTATAATTTATTACGTGAAGACTGCCTGAGAAGGGTCATGTTCGGTTTGCAACGTTTAGCGGTTTACGGGGGTTCACCACTAAATAAATAAAGGACGTTTAGTGATGGAGCCTGTGGAATTGTTAATTTCGGTGTTTTATTGTTCAACTTGCCATCTTCTAGTGGTGTTTTGTTTGGTGAAGGTATTTGAAGTGTGAGACCTCTCATTTCGCGCTCTTGACATACGTTTTTAATCTTTTTGTATCACTCACTTCGTCATTACTTTTGAATTGAAAAGCTGCTGCTACACACGAATTCGTCGGCACTACAGAAAATCAGCGCTGCAGCACCTTCAAGGTCCTGCAGCACACGCTGAGTGGTGGCCAATTTTGTGTGTAATTGTAATTAGTATACTTCGTTTTTGTACCACAAAATAAACGTTTTTCTATTCTATTCTATTCTGAATCTTTTAATGTCAATCACACAGAACTATATCTAGATGTGGTCAATCCTTTTTGATCCTAACTGTAAATAAGAACGTTCGTACTCTCTGTTAACTTGGTCACGGTCAGTGAATATAGAGAACTATGCATAAATGCATTTTTCCTGTTTTGATACGCATTGACCCTTCTGGGTGTCTTATCTATTTGTATTGACTATTCTTTGATAAATAACTCGCTTGGTCGAGCATAGCATAACATGCCCACACTAGTGCTAGATACGTGCAGTGTAATGGACTTTAGTGTTGTATGCGTGCATTTGTAACATTTCTAACAGTGATTTAATTATGAAAAGCTAATCAAATTGCGAATAATATAATTAAGTTTTAAAATAAATCAAGAGTAAGATTTTTTATCTTTAAATAATAATGTAAGTATCATAAATCTTTGAAAAACAAGGTCTGTTGTGTAATTTTTAACAATTATGAGATTTAGATTATGAGAAGCGTAATCAAATTGCGAATAACATTATAATATTTTTTGTAAATAAATCAAAGGTAAGTAAATTTATTCATTTTTTCTTTTATATTATTATGTAGATACCTATCTTAAATCTTTTAAAGACAAAGGTCAAGTTTTGTATTTTTTTTTCACTTTTGCTAAATTGCTTTGTTATTTATTTTTCCAAAAAAATAAATATATTGATCTGCGGCGGGAACACAAACCCACGCCGAAATATCAATCCCTCAGGAATAATATTGATGTGAAAATATGAGACCATCTCCAGAGTATGCCGTTTCAAACGAAAATAAAATTCAAAATCTATGTACAGTTGACGGAGAAATCGGTGAACGTACGTGTAGAACCTCCTCCTTTTTTTGAAGTTAGTTAAACTCAAGACTGCTTATTATAAAAACGTAAAACTTTAGTTGAACCCCACATTGACACATGTCAAAACAAAATTGTTACCACAAAAAGCATTCTATGTACGAGTATTTAAAGATCGTTTTTCTAGGGACAGTTTTTTAGTTAGACTTGGTCTAAACTCGGCTCATTTTCTTGTAATAAGCCACTGTATATCTAAAGGGTACCGGAGGATTGATTGGAACAAATCGGCCTCAAAAATAATCACTATGAACTGATTACTACAGATTATTTGATAACCAAAGGATTACGATTGCTAGACCTAATTCTTGCGTCATCAGTCCACATTCTGTTTGATGTTAACTAATAAGGGATTAAGTAAAAGCAGCCTTATTTCGGGGTAATAAGGATCACGTCAAAGTTGTTGGCAAAGAGATTTGTGTCGGATTGCGATAATCTTCACGTAATTTGGAATACTTACTTATGAACAAACAAGGTATGCTAGGTAACGTTTTAGAGGATTTCATCGTTATACATTTTTCACAATAATTGGAAACTGACTTCAAAAGTACCTACCTATTTAAAAATCAATACTAGGTACGTAACAACAGCTGTTGTGTTTGTTGGCGTTGAGTAGTAGGTACAATGAAAAGGAAGAGGGAAAAGTCATCGGAAAGATATATTGTGGACTTCCTAGAGAGATCACATCAGAAATCTTCGTAACAAAACGTTAATAACATTTTGTTAGCAAAAATCTGTTGTGTAAATTTGTTGGATGCGGTTCAAATTGCTCTACCTACTTACAATCATTCCAGCACATTGTTATTTTTTTAATATCCTTGTAATAGATAAGTAAGTACTCTTTTTTAATTTTGATAAAGAAAAAAAAAATATTAAAGATAAACCTATCAGAACTTTCTAAAAAAAAATCTGCGTCTCCAAGTCCTATAGAAACTCGATGTTCAGGTAGGTAAGTATACAAAAAAATAGACCCAGTATTTTTAATTGCAAACAAACAAGGGTTTGGTAAGCTAAAGTAAATACAAAATTGTGCGGAAAATTGAACATGAAACTAATACTTGACCTCTGTGGCGCAGTGGGTTAAATCCCGCTTGGGTCCCAAGCCTTGGGACGCAGAAGGTTGCGGGTTCGATCTCCGCCGCAGGAAAAATGTTTGTATGATCTGCAAATATTGATCTCCGATTTGGGTGTTTCTATGTAGCTATAATATGTATGTATACAAACAAAAAAGTATATAAGTTGTTTAACAGTAACTGGTTCCCATAGTGCAAGTACAAGCTTTGCTTAGTTTGGGGATAGATGACGCTGTGTGAAATGTCCAGCATTATTTATTATCCATACTCCATACTTCCATACTAATATTATAAATGTGAAAGTAACTATGTCTGTCTGTTTGTCTGTTTGTTACGCTTTCACGCCCAAACCGCTGAAAAGATTAAGCTGAACTTTGGCATAGTTAAAGGTTGTATCCCAGGGAAGGACATAGGCTACTTTTTATCCCGAAAAATTAAAAAAAAACCCGAGGGATCGCGGGTCACATCGCGGGAGCGCAGCTAGTTCCGTAGTTGATGTTTTTTAAATTGTTTATTAACTAATAAGATAATTATGCAATAAGACGCGTATCGCAGCAAGTGCTGCGCCACAACGGGTATGGCGCTGCTGAAAACCAGCGCTCCAACACTTTCGAGCTGTTGGAGCAAATGCTGAGGGGTAGCCGTATTTTCACCCACATAAAATTGTGTAGATTTAAGTAGCTATTGTGTAACTGTTGTATATGTTGTGGAGAAAATAAAACTTTATTCTATTCTATTCTATTCTATAGTTATTAATACGGCCATTCTGTCAAGGCCGGAAGGCATGTTGTTGAAGCATGTCAACATTTCCAAGTGCACAATTCAAGCTATGCAATATTAGTTTGAAATAATAATTGTACCTGCCTATTTTAGATTGCTTAATACCCAGCTGGTCGTAACAGAGTACGAAATGTTAATTACTCGTTCATGCCTGGTCGGTCTTGTTTAGTTTTAGTTCTGGTACACAACACCTCGCCTCGTGGCGCCACTTGCCATAGAAATACTTGAGAAAGTCTCTGAGTGTAATTCGGTTTCTCGTGTAGTGTCTCCATCATTTTATGTCATAGTCTCAAAATCCTCTATTTGCTTCGGCCTTCTATCAAAGTTCCAGTACACCAAAGTCAAGGGTACAATGCCAATGTTTCATAAATTTCTGATTCTCAGGGAATGCTAGAGTTATTTGTATGCTCACTAATTATATTATGTAAATTATTATTGAGAAAGACAATTGTATGTCGACCTTTCTGCTTATGTTTAACCTCTCAGACTCTCAGATTAGGCATTAATACAATGCAAAACAAATTATATTATGTCATGTTAATGTGTGACCTTATCGTTACTATTCAAGGCAGTTTAGGTTGGAGAAGAACCTTAATGAATGGAAGTTTAGTTGGGTACATAATTATTTTAAAACAAATCAAATAAATTTTTTAGTCTCCGACTTTTTAATACCTACTGTTCACAGAATAAAAATATAGCAAAAGCTGGGATAATGAATTATCCCAGCTTTTGCTATATTTTTCAATATTGAATATTGAAATATTGAGGATTTATTCGGACAATGCAATACTTACAAGGTTTAAATAAACATGAAATGCACGAAATATATTTGATAAATAAAATAGTGTAGGACACTGTCCAAAGTTTTGAATGGTGAAGTAAAACATAATGATGATATCGGAGTCTAATTGTGCAAGCTGCATCGAGACCCACTTCTTGATACCACCTTATTGAGTTGAATTTTATCTTGTCACTATCTATTCCAAACCAGGTGACAATGCGTCTCAAAAAGACCTGCTAGAAGCAGGTCTCTTTGATTCTTCTTGATACCTTATTGAGTTGAATTTTATCGTGTCACTAGCTATTCCAAACCAGGTGACAATGAATCTCAAAAAGACCTGCTAGAAGCAGGTCTCTTTGATTCGACTGTATCTATGTATCTGTATCTGTATCAGCCGAATCAGCACTGCACCCACTGCATAATTATAGGCCTGCTTTCCATAACGCCTTTAATTCGGTGAAGTCCTCTCCTACACTTTCCCTGCTACATTGACAATGTCATCCGACAATCAAGCGCTTAAAAGTTTTGTATTGATTTTTTTTTCCAACAAGCAACTGTTATTGTTTGTTTTAGCTTCAGCCATGGTGCAAATGAGTAAGCATCTCTTTGACGCCGTGTGCCGGGATGAGTCTTGCTATCAGATGCTGCATCCTTGGAACGAGAGCTGTATCAAAGCGTTCCCACCGCTCCTCCTAGCATCGACTATCGGGAGTATGAAGTTCTATGCTGTTGTGTATGCTGTAAGGTTTTTAACTTTACTCATAAAGATCACTTTTCAGAATAAAAGGTAGCCATGGAGACTTGAGGTTACGCTATATGATCTAAATCTATGAAAACACGGATATAAAAAACTTGAGACTGAATTCTGATATTCGGTTAATCATCGGCATAGTCATTCTCTTGGTTCGTCAATATTTTGTTGTGTGTGTCAAAATGGAGATTCACGGATGATGAATATAAATCAGATGACAGACATTGGATGCGGATGAATTATACAGCATCAAGTGAAATATTTGCCTACATTCAACTCAACGGGACGCTGTAGTGCCAAGCAGACTGGGACATTGTCTCAGTGCGGAAACTACCATACATAAATGTCGACTTTGGACCACGAAGATTGGCACGGAGCTCGTTAAAAAAATTTTACTGTTCTCAGGCACAAATAGCATTACGTGGTAAGAAGATGCTCAAAAAGGAGGAATGGATAAAAATGGGTTCATACTACGTCAGGTCCACTCTGCTTGGTCTTCTAGTCACTGCTACAGTACCGTCTATCAGCTGCACCCTTAGGTATGGTATGTGAATGTTATACCTAATCCTAATGGAGTGGAATAATTTTATTAAGTTATATAACAAATAAAATAGCCTCTGAGTACTTTAAGACATTTTCAAAGAATCTAGAATTTAGTTTTTTGACACATGCACATTTCATTTTTAGGAAGAGATACCAAAATCGTTTTTTTTTGTGTTTTTAAGAGTTGTAGGTATCTTATTTATTTATTTTTCAGAAGGATAATGGGTAACAAATTTCATTACTATGGATATCTTTGGGCACCTTTCACGTTGACTGGTCTTTTCATATACTTGGAGCCTCCAAGCAGAAGAGGATTGGTGATAAACCTATTTTGTAATCTGGTAAGTCCCGCCGCGGGACTTATGTTTGTATGACCTACAGATATTTGTCTCGGGTCTGGGTAATACTATGTATAATGTGTATGTATTTACAAACAAAAACTATATAAGTAGTTTATCAGTCATCTAGTACCCATAACACAAGCTCAAGCTTACCTTGGGGCTAGAAGATGCTGCGTGAAAAGTCCAGCATTATTTATTTTATTTATTTATTTTATCTGAGATAGTCCAGATTAGTACAAGAAGCCAATATCCAACAGCGTGTCAAGTTAGGCTGTGAATGATATTTTCTTATCGCTTGCAATAAAATTGTTTGCAATATTTTTAGTTGCAGGTCTGAGTTGGTGTGGTTTTTAAGTAGGTAGTAGTACTCTGTAATCTCTGTAACACACGACGAAAGGAAACCTAGTGTAGTGTCAGGACTATACTTGTGACTGTATTATATTCGTAATGGCTAAAGCTGTAGGTATAGTATAGAGCTCACTCTGCTAAATCTACAAACTCTTTTGTGTGTTTGTTTTTGTCCCTTAAATTGATAACTACAATGTAATAAGTTCATATAAACGTAAGAACGCCATAAGAGGCGGTTCTCTAATTTTAATTAATAATAACTTAAAATGCAAGGAACGTAAAGATATTGTTAATCTCTCTATTGAGAGAACTATTGAGCTGTCGTGCGTCGAGTTAGAGCGACATATTGTTGTGAGTGTCTACCGTCCTCCCAACGCTGAGCATAGGTTATATGAGTCCACTATGGAAGAAGTGTTACTGAAAATTTTTGCTTCTAACAAAAATTTAATAGTCTGCGGTGATTTTAATCTTGATATTTTGGTAGACTCTGATAGGTTAACTAATTTATTTAAATGTTTTAATCTGAATCACCTCTTTATTGAGCCAACTAGGGTTACATCAGAGACTGCCACATGTCTAGACAATGTTTTCTGTAGCTGTATACCAATTAGTAAATCTTTAATTAAGAATTTTGCCTCTGATCACTATGGCCAAAGTGTAGTATTTCCTAATTTCATCTTAAATGAACCTACTGAGTTCTCTTACCGGCCTGTCACTAAGAGTCGCATTTTAAAATTCCAGAGTAATATAGAACTCAGAATGTCACTTTTAGCTTGTCTAGAAAACCCGAATGACCTATTCACCAGTTTGTCAAATCTTATTATTGAAGAGCATAAAAAAATATTTAAATTAAAGACCTGCATAACTAGGACTTGTGTGAGCTTTGTAGACTGGGCAACGCCAGGTATTTATCGAAGTAGGAATAGACTTTATGATCTTTATGCTACTAGGGAACTTATGCTTCATAACCCATCGCATATCTTATACATTAAGAACTATTCTAAAATCTTCAAAAGGGTATGTCAAGCTGCTAAATCAATTTTAAAAATAAAATTGTGTCTTCATCAAATAAAGTTAAAGCCACTTGGAAAGTAATAAATAATGAAACAGGTAAATCAAGACCTGGTTTCAAACAAATTAATTTAAAAGTCAATGATAATCTTTTAACTAATAACATTGAAATAGCTAACGCGTTTGATAGTTTTTTTTCGAATATAGCCCATGTTGCGACCAAGCCACTTAATTATTCGGCTACTGGCGCACTTAAATTTTTAGAATCTGGTGTTGCTCAGTGTGGAAGTGACTTTGAATTCAGTTATGTTAACGCAGATAATATTGTCAAAACCTTTAAAACTCTTAATATTAAAAACACTGAAGATTTATGGGGGATATCAACTAAGATATTAGCCACTATTGTCGTTGATATTGCTCCATGTCTAGCTTATGTCTTTAATAGATGTGTAGACGAGGGTGTTTTTCCTGATCTTATGAAATTTAGCAAGCTTATCCCATTATTCAAGTCTGGCAATGAAAGCGACCCTGCTAACTACAGACCAATTTCGATTCTACCTGCGTTAAGTAAAATATTTGAGAAAGTTATGTTGAATCAATTGCTTGCGTACTTTAACCTTCACGGGCTTCTACATAAATATCAATTTGGATTTACCAAAGGTCGTTCAACAACTGATGCAGGTACTTTGCTTCTAAAGCACATCTATGATGCCTTTGAAAACTCACAAGACGTGATCGGAGTATTCTGCGATCTTTCTAAAGCTTTTGATTGCGTGTGTCACAAGACTCTGATTTCTAAGTTAAAATACTATGGCGTCAATAATCGAGCTATAGACCTTGTCGATTCCTATCTATCCAATAGAGTTCTTAAGGTTGATGTAGGTGGTGAAAGGTCTGCAGGGTCACTAATTGATATGGGTGTACCTCAGGGCTCAATATTAGGCCCCTTCTTGTTTCTAGTATACATAAACGACCTTCCTTCTTTTGTGAAAGACATGTGTGACATTGTTCTGTTTGCTGATGATACCTCATTGGTTTTTAAAGTTGATAGATATAAAGAAAATTACGATGATGTTAATGCGTCTCTATCCCTAGTTTTAAAATGGTTTACGGCTAATAATCTCTTACTTAATGCCAAGAAAACGAAATGTATTAAATTCACTTTGCCTAACGTGGTTCACAAACCAACTAAAATTGAGATAAATGGAGAAACACTTAATCTTGTAGATTCAGCAATTTTCTTAGGGCTGACTGTTGATTCCAAATTGCAGTGGGGACCTCACATTGAAAGACTTGCAGGTAGACTTAGCTCCGCTGCATATGCAGTTCGTACGATTAGGAGTTTGGCTGATGAAGAGACAGCCAAGCTAGTATATTATAGTTACTTCCATAGTGTGATGTCATACGGTATCTTTCTCTGGGGTAAAGCAGCCGATATTCAAGATATTTTTGTTTTGCAAAAGCGGGCTGTCCGTGCGATTTACAATATGAAACCACGGGACTCGCTAAGACAACGTTTTAAAGAAATTAATATTCTAACAGTATTTTCACAATACATTTATGAAATCCTTTTGCACACTCATAAATATATAAATGACTTTAAGAAAAAAAGTGACGTGCATAGAATTAATACTAGAAATAAGGATAAACTTTGTGTGCCTGAATTTAGATTAGAAAAAGTGAAAGGTTCTTTCATGGGAAATACCGTACTCTTTTATAATAAACTTCCAGATAATGCCACTAAATTGCCTATTCGAAGATTTAAAAGTTACATAAAAAATAATCTTATAAAGAAAGCGTACTATTCTATTGGTGATTATATTAATGATAAATTCGCGTGGCCTGATGTCGCTCTGCCCCTCGACAGCTGATGTATGCACAATGCCTTTGCTATCTTGCTTAGCTTCTTGAATTTTACTAACTTTACTTTTAATTTTACAACTAAGTTAGTTAAGAAATTAGCCTAAGTTTAGATCTAAGATGGATCACCTAAAAAAAGCTAGGCCCCAAACCGTGTTTGTTGCCCTGATTCTTCACGGTATTGGTCGCGAAGGAACAGGAGTAGAATCACCTAGTTTTAAGACGTTTCAAAGTGATCCCAGCGGTCCTACTGAATAAATGCTATTTGACTTTGACTTTGACTTTGACTAAATCAATGCCATTTTAACGAATGAGACGAAGAAAGTCATTACTTTTAAATTCTCGCTCAAATAAGATCTCAAGTTTGTTTCAGTTCATCGAGTATTGGCTTCGCAACTTTCAACATGCTGGTTACTTTTCCAACACGAAAACACAACAGACCCTCATGTTCATGGTGGGTAGCTCTCTCCTCTTCTATCTTATGAGGCTAGAGGGAGAGAAAAAAGAAAGAACTCCTTTGTTTTGGTAAGTTTTAATCGGGTTCACTAATTCGAGTAACTGTATTGTTTCTTGTTGGGGAAATCCCCGTATTATTATAATACGAGTAGGTACACCTCTACACTGTTGACTGATTCGTCATAGCTAAGCCGTTGAAGCTAGAAATCTAAAAGGAAGTTTTCTTGTATTGCAAAACTAACCACTCAGATATGATATTTTAAGTTAAAATGAGGTGTTTAAGTATGTATGAAAACTTTTTTAAGGGGCGGGCCCGTGCGTTTTGCCTGAGTTTCGGTTAGAATACTTTAAATACTTACAAGAAACAAATGTCTAACGCACAAGAAATCGCAAGTAATAGCTAGTAGAATGTGAACTAATAAATGCGTTCACATGTGAATGAATTTATGTTGATGTACGAAAAAGTAAACAATGATCTTGAAATTGGATGGTCTTTGACGAAACGGACAGGGGTCAATGACATACATAGTCAAATACTCACACAAATATTTGGGCATAGGTACAATGCAGAATAACATTAGGAAGTCCTTTACAAATGTAGAATAACAAAGTGCGGCGAGTTTTCTTAAACAAAGTAATAAAAAAAAACTGTGGTGTATTTAAATATGAATAAATAAAATTGGCACTTAGTGTCATTTTTGAGTGGCATTAGGAAAATCTGCATTTATTGTTTTGTTGTTTTATACTATTGTTATATTATTAGCCTCCATGATAGCAATTCTCTGTTTATTCTAAGTGATCAAACTGGTCTACTGAATAAATTCATTTCGACTTAGATTTTATAATTTTCAGGCTGTACACTCCTGAGAAAGTAAGAAGAAAAGATGAATCCAAGAATGTATGTCCGCACAACGGATTCTGCCAGAAATTTATAGCCAAGGTAAACTTATTTACCTACTATTCCTTTTTTAAATAGCCCACACTATCCAAATGCTGGGCAAAGGTCTGCCACTAATACGAGTATAGGTACCATTGTACTTAAGAGTTGGCTCCTGCTAAATAGCTACTACATTGTAGAGAACAAAGCAAGCATAGGTTAATTGAGGCTAAAATTAACTCCGTTTATCATTGTAAATGGAACATGGGTCTGGGTTAAATGGACGAACACGTAATAGTATCTAATCAATAAGTATAATTGTACCTATGTATAATTAGTTCTATAGTCTAGCTTTCTTTCATGGTCACCAGCGATTTTAAATGAACACCAACAAAGTGCTTGAAAGGCACGCAGGCACACCTAAAAACTCTTGTCAGAACGGACGGAGTTCTTAGGCATGTACCTATTTTGCTTCTGACTAAGAAGTATTTTTACTAAGAAGTACATAATACATATGGCATTTGCCTATATCCGATTTTTCACCTACCTTAAACTAAGCAAAAATTTTGGTGGTCTGTGGTATACACCTAATAATTTATTATAAAAATATTCATTGATAAAATACCTTAATTTTGCTTCATAACCAATGAGATCTATCTGTCATCAACTGCCCAAGTTTTTACATTCTCTCATTCCAGGGTTGCGCATCCTACTTCGGAATTGGTCTCGGCATCTCCTTAGCCCGTGTCATCCTTCCTCAGATCAAGACACCTTTGAGAGCCATTTCATCCATCAAAGGAAAACACTTCAAGTTGGGGCTGTTCTTTGGAAGCTATATCGGTATTTACAGAGTACGACATAGTTTTAGCTATGATAGGATTATTGTGTTTTGTTTTGTCTTTGCTTACAAGAGACATTAACGAAGGTTTCTGATGAATTTCGTGGGCTTAAATCCCGCATGGTTACAATTTTGGGATTAATTTTATAATGCTTCGCCGATCGAACAAACTGGACTAGTATAAAGTCGACGCGATGATTATAATTTTGTAGGGATAGGCAATTGGTGACCCCATAATAATGCTCTTTAAACGGCGTGCCCCAAGCAAAGGGGTTACCAGTTGATGATGCATGCTGTACTTATATCATTTTGAAAACCTAAGTGATCCGTTTGCGCTGTGAAGCTCTATAAGAATATGAACACCATAATGCTTGTATTTCCAGGCTGTGATCTGCTACTTATGCCGTAAGAAGGGCTATGATTCGGCTCTGTACGCGCTACCGGCTGGCTACCTCGCTGGGCTCTCGTTCTTGTTCAGTCCTTCTTTAGGGCTGTCGATAGCATCGCTCACTGCAGCTTTTAAGGTAATTTCGTCCCAATTTTTTGCACCAAAGCGATTAGTGCCGCCAAAAAGCAATCAATACTCCGTCTATAATTGTTCTACTTCAAAGTCGTTCTGTTACCGTTGGAATCGGGTTTGCACAATTTGTCGGCACAAAAGGTTTTCTTCTACTAGTCTCTAGTCAATCAATATCAATAAAATATATTATGTTGCAATATAAACATCTGAGAATCTGGTAGACATTCTACCGTGCCTCGGGGAAACAGTCGTAATTCTGTTTTCATGTTTCAGCTGTACTCAACGATACTATACGAGAAGAAGCTCCTGCCGACTAGTATTCCACTACCAGAGCTGATGTACTGCATTTGTCAAGGGACGCTGTTCAACGCCAGGATCACGCAGCCAGAGACTTGTCCTGGATATATTTTCAATTTGATGAGAACTGTCAGTAGTGGAAGGTGAGATTTATCTTGGAACATTGTAAAATTTATATGCGCTGTAACACGTGCTCTAAACGGTGAAGGAAAACATCGTGAGGAAACCAGTTAGTGTTCTTATAGGCGGCGATGGGCTTGCAACCTGTCACGTATGGAATACTAACTTCTGCAAAATGTGGGCATGTATCAAATATTATGTGTTTGGACATGCCTCTGACTACCCCCCTTAGACATCTTCAATTGATCTGGAATAAGTAACATAAAAAGATCTGAGAGAATGTTTACCGCGCCTTGGGGATACAGTCGTGAACCTGTTCATTGTTTATTAGCATTATATGTCACAAGGAGCTGTGTTGGCCTAGTGGGATGTACTCTTCAATCCGAAAGTTGCGAGTTCGTATCCTGGCCGAAATCAATGGATTTTGCATTTTGTAAAATGTAATGCGCGTCACCACAAGCTCTTGTTGGTGAAGGAAAACATCGCGAAGAAACTCACAGCTTAGTCAGTTCTGAACGTATTGAGTCAAACAATGTCTCAAGCACCAGTGGCCTATTGAGTGTAGGCATAGGTTGCCTCCTGGCACTATAAATCATTTACTAATATTTTTAGTGTCAAAAGTCATCTCATTATTCCCTTTTCTGCATACTTAGTAAAGATTAGTGACAAATTATTATGAAGCTAACAATTTAAAGTGTCACCATCTAGTCTTATCGCTGGATTATTCTATTCAAAATGTGTTTACTTTATAGTTTGTCCATATTCCTTACCTAGTGTTTAGGCAAACTTATTCTAAGTTTTTAAAAACTATTAGACATAACGTATGCCATACCTGTACCTTTTTTGAATAAAATAAATAGTATAGTTATAATTAAGTTCCAGGAATTTCATGCTAATATCTACATTGTTTTCAGAGCGGAATGGATAAGCGACAACTTCACAGAAATTGTAAAGAGAGCGTTGTAAAACATAATTACTTAATATATTAATGTTTTTATCAAAATACATGGCTCAATGACTTGGACTAAGGGTTATCACCAATGATTGCATAGTTAATAGCATGATAAAGTTGTTCATTCACAGAAATGTGTTTACATTTTTCATGCAAAAAAATACAATGGAGTGGGATTCAATAAGGTATGTAGTGTTTGTCGTCAAATAAATGTATCTATAGAATACTTTGTCAGTTAGCTAAACAAAAAATAAAAGTACTTTGTAAGTATAAATGATTAACAAATTGAAGATTAACAATTAAAAATATGACTATAGGTAAGTTTAGTTTTTGGTGAATGATAACATTATTTAGTTATAAGTAAATAAATTGTACATATGAACTGTTGCTTATTTAGTTATTATTAAAAAGAAAAAAGTGGTGTTCATTTTGACCAAAAAAAATGTGATTTTATGTACCTAAGCAAAGCTTTTTAAATGGTAATGGTAAAGTCAGAGCAACATAAATAATGATCATAGGTACTTACTATTAAGGCTTTTGTCCTTGTAGGTACTGATTTTACTCGGCTATTGTGTTTTTAATAAAAAATAAGTCAAATAAATGTCTCAAAAATCTTTATTTGTGTTTTAAAAACGTAAGTATATCTTTGATAGAAAGTTAATCCGGTTTAGTAGTCGTATTGCTATTTGCACTATTGTCTGTGGTAGTCTGGTTAATTGACTGAAACCGTCCTTTTTTGGTGGTGGTGTTCCAAGGGTTGATGATGACGACTTTTCTAGAGGCGCCTTTCTTTCTTTCAGGTTCAGGGAGTTTACCTTTAGCTAGCCGGCAGATGGAATCGCACTGTTGAAAATGTAACGTTTAAAAATTATTAATAATAGTGTTATTTACAGAAACTAAGCTACTACATATTTACATATATTTACAAAATACAACAGGATTAGTAAAGCTATATAACGATATATATATATAGATAGCTCAACTAATCCAGGTCACTGTCAGTCGGAAGTCGGAAGCGTGCACAAAACACTGGCGGCATTACCATGCTGGATGGCAATGCTGATTCTTTGAGCCAAAAATGCCAGCTCTCGGATCACGCGTCAATATTAATTCAATAAAAATAACTCATTTTTTATCCTTTTTCAAGATTGTCTTGCGTAGTTATTGCATGAATGTAATGTATGTCCAAGGTAAAATATTGCAAGCTGAATCTGACTCACATCGCCAATGTGGGTGTGTTACACCGATGTGAGATCGGTGTCCCGATAGAGCTAAATTTTTACACAACTTTATATCATTGATGACAAAAAAATATGTGACAGGTTATGATGAAGTCAGAAGGGGTAAGCTGTTCTATAGACTAAGGAAATAAGCCGATTGAGTTGAAACTCGGCTTATAAATCAACTTCTGTATATTCATTCATTCATTCATTTCATCATTGAGTTGAAACACTGCTCAAGTTACGTCTACAATAAAAAAATGCGGTCAAAGTGAGATTTTGCTGGAGCTTTTGGAATTAATATCCGTGTTTGGGATCATCATTTTAATCGGCTCACAGTAATGTAACTTATATTGATACAATATAAAAAAAACTTATTTAAAGAAGTCAAACTTACAAATATTATTTTTGTTTACAATTAATGCATGCCAAAGAAATGGATTGTGTAAAGGATGTCATGAGTAAGAAAGGAGTGAGTGTTGAGATGACGGCTGATAGAGGAAAATGGAAGAAGAACACATGTTGTGCCGACCCCACATAATGTGGGAAAAGGGCAGGAAGATGATGATGCATGCATTAATACCTGTTCCATACTATAAAAGTTGTTTTTGTTCCCGCCGCAGCCAGAGTACATGGTTTTCTTGCAGACTTGCCATAAGCTGTCGTAATACCATCGGCTTACATCACCAAAGCAGTAACCATAGTCGAATGATAGGGCGCAATATCTGGGCCTTTTTGCTATAATGAAATAACGTAGGATATAAAAAATGATAATCATTAAAAAATACTTAGGCTTTACATCTATATTAGATGATTTGTAATTTATACAGCGTCAGGAGGCAATCCATGCCTACACTTAACGGGACGCTGTATTGACTGGGACATTTTTTGAGATGGAATAGCTTGCCTAGCACCTCAACCATCTCAGCTAAATAAGCCTGGCCCACAGGAAAGACGACGTTAAATCGTCATCTATAATCATTAACAATGTAAGTAATTCGTCCACGTCTTCATAGCTCATAAACGCAACGGAAGCTCAATAAAATTAAATAGTTTTCATAAATTATCTTCAGATTATCACACATAAAACATTTGGATGGAAGAACTTTTATCTAGATGTATGTAGTATGCTTACAAACTCACGTTTTTCATCTGGCTTGTTCAGACAAGTATTATTGCACTCAGCCTCGGAGTCAAACCTGTTACCATTGCCCATACAGCCTCCCCAGTTGAATGTGGTGCAGTTTTTCTCTTCAGGGCTGAAATAGTACATGGGAATGTTGGCCCGACAAGGCCCTGGATCTGGCTTGAGGAGGCAGGATTTGCGAACCACTGTAATATTTAGTTTTTACAAACCTTTCACCACACTTGTTTGAAAGAACTAGTGACATGGCAAGAATAAGTAACATGGTTTGGAGGCTAGTTATTTTGGTGATTCCTCTTAAAACCTATCAAGAACAACTATACAAGCCAAACCCTTCCCACCATTCTCCTGCCCTGATAAGTAAAATCGGTACAAAATGTATTTTTCCTCCACTCACTTCTACCATTGTCAACTGCGCATCCATACTCCCTTCACCATAAAAATCCTGTCTGACACAATCCAACCACTTCTTTTTCAGCCTCAGATAAGATTAATCGATACTTCACCTCGAGGTTCGTACTGTGTTGCTCTAGATATCTGCTCAGGGTACGTATTATACCGAATCTTCATTTGAGTGCAACGAAAAATAGCACATAACACAAAAATTTCAGCCAAAAACGATTTCATTTTGGTAAACGCAGCATACGTAGCTGATGGCTTACTGCCGGCAGTAATAAATATTTTACAAATAAAAAACGATTTATTGCTAGTTTTATTGAAAAAACATTGCTTTATTTTATTTGTGTGTGTACGTAATTGTGGAATGCCGCAGTTGAAAAGGTTTTTTTAACTCGTAACAATGATCTCTGATATTTTTTGTGGTGGTTGGACATTAGGTGAATATCTCAGTGAGGTTTATTGGTTGTTCGTTTTAATTCGAAAAGGCGAATAATCTAAGAGTGAAAACATTGTGGGTCTTTAAATTTTTAATTGATTTTTACAGCGCTATGAGGCAACTAATTGCCACTATTAACAGGACGCTCTGGCTTGTCCAACATCTCAAAAATCTCATCTTGATCGTTCTCATCCACAGGAAACAGGTTTTTTCACCTAGAAAAGTACATGGAAATCCGCAGCAATGCCTTAGAAATTATCAATTTATTATCTTGTTACCACAAAACAAGGTAAAACAAACCGTCAGAACTCAGAAAGGGATAACACGTCTACAGTTCAAAGCAACAGAGGCGTGTAAATTAACATCCAACAAATTCCTAACTCTCAATCTCCAGAAATGAGTCGAGCCGCCCCGCTAACAGGAGTTTCGCGAATTTTAACAAGATAAGCTATCCGTTCCTCTATATAGAACAGTGAACGGACAGACGTGTAAAATATGAAGCATTCTTTCAAAGGAATTAGCCGCTCATCTGTAATATAAAATATGCGCATTGACACGAGCTCTAGGCGGTGAAGAAAAACATCGCAAAGAAACTAGTTAGTATTCTTATAAGTTACAATAGGCTTTGAACCTGTCACGTATAGACTGCTAAAATTTGCAAAAACTTCAGTGAGCATTGTATCAAATACCTCTACCTTGTCTGAGACAACTTCAAGAATCTGAAATACACAAGATCTGAGAAAATTTCTACTGCGCCTCGAGGCTACAGCAACAAAGAACAAAGTTCCTTTTTGGACGGTATCGAAAATGGAGGCTAGAAAAAAAGCGATTGATTTTACCGTCACGACATATCGCTGTCCCCGGGAAATAAAAGGATAACTGTAAAAACACAACCTACAGGAGAAGCAAAAAACATGTTTTCGTTGATAGCTTCACAAATGGTGCGCAAAAAAAAGATGCGCAGAGTACGAAAAGTGGTGCAAAAGGTTCGCAAAATGACAAAAATGACAAATGTACAAACTTCGTTCCAACCGAGTGTTCCATGACACTCACGTACTTTTTTTTATATTTGTTAAAACTGGTTCTTTTTTTATCAAGACCTCGAAACTTACACAGGCAAGAATGAGGTCTACGATGGAGCGAGCTTACCCAGAAGGTGCCTATTAACTCTCTTCTTAAAAACAACAGGGTCGTAGCTCAGCGGAAATACAGACGCTGGAAGCTGATTGCAAATGTTTGCAGTGCGCATAATAAAAGAACTTTCGAAGCGCTTAGTTCTAATAAGTGGAATATCAACCAGGTGAGGATGATAATCAGCTGTGCGAAAGTGTGTGTGTTCGAAAGAAGTTGAGCGAAAGAAAGTAGTGAGGAACAAAAAGAAGTAAACAAAGTCGCAACGAGTAATGTCAGACGCGTAAGCATGTTACGCTTTTTCTCGCCAACACCTAATTAGCATATGTATACGTAGTATGAAATTTAGAACAGCTTCGCGTACAGATACATTTGCATTGTTAATTGTGGCTCCTACTGCGACTTGAGTTCGTGCTTAACATAAGTTCGTACATAGTGTGTACGGTCACTCAAGTATATGGCCTATTTTATCGCGCTAGTATTATAAAATAAATGCAAAAGTTTGTGTATGTTTGTGTAAGCACACTATTCATACACTTTTTTGGAACGAAGTTCCTTTTCGGTCGGTATCGAGGATGGAGGCTAGGAAAAAAAGCGATCGATTTACCGTCACGACATATCGCTGTCTCAGTCAAAACAAAACTTTACAGGAGAAGCAAAAAATGATGTTTAACGGTTTTCACACCATGTGTTTGAACTTCAACGATATTTTTTGTTGATACCTACGTGTTTTCCATCACCATTGACAAGTACTGAAATACTTAGTGCCCATACATTTTTTTCTAAGCCCCTATTCAAATACATCCATTCCACTTAAAAAAATACGAGGTAAGTATTTATGAAGCTGACTGTACCTTGCCTCAATATTATAGGTTCAAGTTTGCAGCAAGTTCAGGGAACGTGTGGAGATTGACATCATTGAGTCCGGTTCATCCACTGGAGACTAATGAACGATTATGATGAAGGACCAAATCATGAACTACGTCTATACATAATGGAAATTTTTGCAATAATTTTTCAGTCCTTATTATGTCGTCTCAAAAATAATTTCTCTAGCATTTTCATTGTCCAAATAATTTGTTTTCAATTTGTGTGTATTGTGTGTGATTTCACTCGGTTATTTATGTCAATAATATTCAATTTAACTAGTGTTGCTGGTTTCTTGTTTTTTTATTATTTCACGGTAAAGTAGACCATCATTTTAATTCACACAGTCACTTTTCAAAACATTATTTTACAAACACGAAAAAACATCCATTCAAACTGCATTATGGTTGTGTTTATATATTCTCAATTTAGCTTTTAGGATTTAAAAAAAAATTGCAAAATAAGACACACATTCTTCGTAAGTACATTGCTGGAGTTTATTATGTTGGGTTGAATAACCCTTGTCTCTTAATCAAAACTCCATCCACAGAGATGCCGTAGAACATTTAATAATGGAGTTGCTTGAATATTTGCAAAAGAATCCCGTACTGTGATTGAGAAGCCCCAGAGCCTGGCTTTTCCCAGAGAATAGTTCTAGCGTAGAGTAAAGATATCAAATAGAACCTTCTCTAAGTCATTGATTCACTAAAAAATATCACTATGCGGATGCAGCAATGAGCTTCTATCTATCTATCTATTCAGCCCGGTTACACCCACTGCTGAGTATAGGCCTCCTCTCTATTACGCCACTCTTCTCGGTCCTGTGCAGTCCTTTCCCACGCTTTTCCAGCTACATTTACGATGTCATCCGACCATCGGGCGGGTGGTCTGCCTCGTGGTCTTTGCGCATCTCTGGGCCGATGCAATGAGCTTGCACCATTTTTTTTTTTTTCATTTTGGGCAAAACACAAATTAGTTTGGTAGACAAACTAATTTGTTTGTTTAATGCCCAGCTTGGGTGCATCAACGATTTGAATAACCGCAACTGCTAGAAACCTTAATATTTCAGCATAACGAAATTTTAATTTTTCTTTCATATTACGAGTATTCAGCGCGATCCTAAACTCTCTGACAGATCTGAGTAATGTTTCTTGTAGTTATTATATATGAAAATATGACGATGAAGGACACATTCTGCTCTGTTTTTTAAAGGGATAGTACAATTCATTGACTTGGTGAAATCTATTTTCATTATTATGAATGTCTTTGTAAGAAATCGAAAACACAACAAGCGTAAAAGTCATTAAAGGACCGTAGCAGTTTAAACAGTTTCTTGACAGAGATAAAATTGATGTTCATACCTGAATACAGCTGTTTATACGCGTTCAAATGCATCTAATATCCCTCTTAGAGACAGCAGGTACCCGTATTTGCGACGAGCTAGTAAGGATTTAGATGTGACACAGTTTAAATTGTTGCATTATTCTGGTTCTGTGCGCGGATTTACTTCAGCTCTGTGTTTTTCTGCATTTCTGTAAACGGTTGAAACGAGCACATTATACTAAGTAGATTCTTTGAACTATCTCATAGAACGCTCTATGTACGGTAGTATTCCAAGTGGATTACCGAATTGTGACGATTTTGTCGAGTAATACCAGTGTGGTAAAAGGATTATAAATGCATTAAAAGATGCTATTATCAGGCTTTGGATCGGGAGGAATAGAAGAAAAGATTGGAGGCCTTTTCCCAGCAGTGGGACCCAACGGGCTGGTTAGTTAGTTATTATCATGACATGCCGGTTACCTCATGATGTTTTCCTGTACCTACCGTTTGAGAGTAATGGCATAATGATACTCATTACTAGATAAGAAACCATGATCGGATCGAAAGGCCTTCCACTAGACCACCAATCAACATACCACAGTGCTTTTATTCTAATGGGTGAACTAGAAGTAAGTCTAAGCTAGCGTTAATGCAACGACAATGCAAATAATTGCAATGGAGATAGGATGGAATTCTTAGCGCGGCTTCGCAACCGAGAGCGAACTTCTTATTGCAACACAGAGTAGACTAAAACTAGAGACTACAAATTATTTTATCGTGATTTGTGGCCCGCCAGTGGCTTTGCTTACGTCATACTACTGGTATATATTGTCTGTGGTCATACCAATTGGGTACTAAGCGGTCGTGGTGTAGCTTGCTTAGTCGTTCTTAATAGGTCGTCGAAGCAACGTTCTAATCGGTCAGTAAGTGGATAGGTGACCGCCAGTGGCATTACTACCGTGCCCGCCGGGTCACGTTGAATTGTCGGTACTGGCTATTATGTCGGTAAGCCTCACGTAAATACCAGCCTTACAAATCCTTCACCAGAGTTGGCCACTGACTCATACTTACGGGTCTTTGTCCCATGATCATCAAATCTACAGGAATAGTTTTTGATACCGAAACAAACGATGTATGAGATAAATAAAGACTTACCTACGTCAGTTCTTGAGATAAAGGTTATTGCTGTAGGTACCACCCAATTTACATTCAATTTTGAATTTCCAAGTTCAATTTTCCCTAAAATAAATCCGTCAAAATTCAGACATATTTTGTTCCCTCTGTCCATAATCAAGCATGGCTACGCGGTCTACGTTTGTTCATTAGAGGCGCTAACTAGATTTTTCTAGCACATTCTAATTGCGTTTCATTATTCACACATTCCTACGAACAATTAGTTTTTTTTTCTTTTTATCCGAGCGCAAAATGCTGGCTTCGTGCGATGTTTAATTTTATTTTGTAAGTGGGTTGAACGCTAAAGCCTTTTATACATTTTTATAATTAGTTAGTGGTTTTTTTAATAGCTTAAAAAAGAGGTTTTCTATTCTGTGGATTTTTTGTAAAGTACAGACTTTCTTCATAATTGCTAGTTTATGCGCAGATTTTCTTTTTCCATTAAGAGCTCGGTCTATGCACCTCTATAGGTTTAGGTTTTTCATTTTAAACTTAATTAATTCAGGAATTGGGTTCAACAAATAAATTAAAAATATTTATGTAATGATTTTTTTTGTTTTGTTATGAAAAATCCGAGAAAATCGTTAAAGACTATCTTTTTGCCAATTGCTTCTTGTATAACTTAGTCCATTCGTGATGTAGCTGTGCTGCGACTGGTAGAACGTCTGTTCTCCTTGAAAATCATTATGCAACATTTCTAAAAAATAAATAAATGATAAATGAAGTGAAAACTTAAATCGACTTAGGAATTAAATTGATACGGTCAAACATCTATTTACAACTCAAAAATGAGGCCTTGTCAGTTTGTGTAGTTTAAAATGAAAGACCCTGTATAGCCTAGGTTTAAACTAAGTATTATAATTCTGAAATTCATCTCCAAAAATGCATCCACGCAGAATTCGAGCCCACGACCTTCAACAATAGCAGGAGTTACCATTAAAAATATAGTAAGTAAAATGGGATTTTCAAACATTTAATTAAATGAGAAATGGGTATATTAACAAATCAATTTATTTATTTAGGTAATTTATATACAAGAGTAAGCAGTACGTATCTGGGTTTTATATGTGGCATGAATTTCGTAAAACTGTGATTATTACACTCATTGAATATCTTTTCCTTATTAAAAATTAGAGCAAAGATAATCCTTAATAATTACGTTTTAAAAACTAAAAAAAAACATCTTCAATGTTTGACTCAGAACGCGGCGTGACTCAGGGCGTCAAGTGAGGTAAGCCCACCCTATAAATCGAAATATAATAGAAATCGAATCGACGGATAACGTTTAGACTCCACCTGCGTCTAATGGCATTACTTGCTTAAATTAAGTAACTAATTCTTATTATCGTGTCACCAGTTATTTCGAACCAGTGTGATCAAAGGATTATAAGTGCGCCTCAAGCTTCTTTCGTGCACTTGACATATGTTTTCGAACTTTTTAGGTTCTACGACATGCCAGTTTCCTCACGATGTTTTCTTTCACCGTTTAAGAGTACTGGCATAGTGCACATACATTTTTTGGCAGAAAAACTCATTGGTGCACTACCGGGATTGAACCCACAACCGCGGCACGTGATTTCCTGGGGCCGTATTGCCGTAATTTTTTTCGTTCGTTTGTAATCAAACGTAGTAAGGAAAATCCGAATATTAATATATTCGGATTTTCCTTACTACGATTTCTGACTTCAAGGACCAATTTTTCGATTTGGAATATTTGGTTCTAGGTAAAGAAAGTGTTTTAACGTTGATCTTATCGACCAAATACATACAAATTACAATGGAGCTCAGAGGAAGAAACATCCGAATATTCATAATGAACGAAAAAACTAACGAGAATAACCCCTCTGGCATTACTTGTCAAACATAAATCGTCATGTACAATTTATCTAAGATGACTAGAAGCGAAGGTTTTTAGAGTTTTACGGTGAAACTATCAATTCCTCACGAATAAAATTTATATGATACCACCTCGGGAGTATCCCCTTTCAAACAAAAAAATAAATTTCCAAATCAGTCAATAAATGGCGAAGCAATCGCGTAACAAGATACAAAAAAAACATACAGACGAATTGAGAACCTCGTTTTTTGAAGTCGGTTGAAAAGGTACTTAATTCTTGTTGAATCCTAACTTTGGTTTAATTATTTTTTTAAACAAGACTTTCATTAGTCTTTGCTTAAAAAAAACATACATACAGCCGAACATATAACCTCCTTTTTTGAAGTCGGTTAATAAGACAATTTATGTTATTGTACAATTTATAACTTTTCAGCACAGCCTGTTCATTTAATAATAGAATAGAATAACATTTTATTTTCTCCACAAAACAGAAATTACACACAAATGAGGATAAATTTCATCAGATAATATGCTCTGTCTATACTTTGTCTAGCCCAGTCACTTGCTGAGTGGTTTATAATATCTAGCAGATATCAGAATCTGATAATTTCAAATCCATACTAATATTATAAATGTGAAAGTAACTCTGTCTATCTGTCTGTCTGTTTGTTACGCTTTCACGCCCAAACCGCTGAACAGACTAAGCTGAAATTTGGCATAGTTAAAGGTTGTATCCCAGGGAAGGACATAGGCTACTTTTTATCCCGAAAAAATGATAAAATCCCGAGGGACCGCGGGTCACACCGCGGGAGCGCAGCTAGTACTTAATATATTCTAATATAATATACTTAATTATGTTTGTATGACCTACAGATATTTGTCCCGGGTCTGGGTGTTTTCTATGTATAGTATGTATGTATTTACAAAAAAAAGTATATAAGTAGTATATCAGTCATGTAGTACCCATAACACAAGCTCTGCTTACATTGGGGCTAGATGATGCTGTGTGAAAAAGTCCAGCATTATTTATTTATTTATTCTGAAGGTCTTTGTTTCACACTTTCATCGGCGAACTAGGTAAATTCACATTAATCCAGATAGCTGAATTTTATAATAATTTACATCAAAAGCTTTAGAAAAGTAAGCAAGTTCTTTAACAAAAAATGTCTTAGTTACATTATTTAATCTAGAAAATCTTTTTAATTATAACATAGAAATTAGTGTGTGAATGAATTTGTATTTGCATTATTATTTAAAAACTTAACATAATCTTAGATTGTTTTATTTTTTTAAACCTTATTACGAACATATTTAACTAGTTTCTTAACTAAACATCTGTTTGTACATTTAATAAATATTTAGTTACAACAATTCACTAAAATTCGATGTTTTTTACAAGAAAATGTTATCGATGATATCACATACTTTTTTATGAAATTTTTTACTTTGTACAAGATACTCCTAAAAATATCTAACAATGTTTTGTTACGTAATACGTGAACTTACATTATTTTATTTGGTAAGTAGTGAATTTTGAAGTGATTTATATTATGAAAATTGTGCTAAATTAAATAGGTAACTGTGTTCCTCAGATCTTTTGGTAAAAATGTTTACTTATAAACGTGCCCAAGTTTATTTTTAAAATTTAAATAAAAAAAAATACTTATCAGTAATTAATGCCATCATTGACAAAGTTATACTTTGTACGAAATGCTTCATTACTTAGATAGTACCTACCTACTGTTGTAAAATTGTAAAACTTACACTCTTCAAAACTTCTGAAAAATCCTCTCTTAATTCTTGTACGAACATCAATTCAATTAGAGTGGTGCCAATTTTTCCAGATAACCAAAATGATTCATAATACTAATTTTATTTCAGGTAGATCTAAAATATAATAAATTTAAAAAAGTAGTGTTTCGTCCTTGGCTATTTAGCAACGCGGATTTAGAGCGAAGAGAATAATAAAAAAAAAAAACTAGCGACCTTAGTCTGTTTTTATTTTTTTTATTATTTACCTAGTCTAGGTACTCAGGACCCAGGTAGACTCTCTAGGTACCTATTACCTACCCATTATGCCCCGGGTCAGCTTCTAGCTGATACTGGGCTGGGTGGGTGATTATTATATTTCTGATCTAATTATAATTGGAATCCACTTGGGTAAGTTCATCCAATTTTTAATAATGTTGCACTTAATATGCCGCCAGTATTTTGGGCACGCTTCCGAATCTGACTGGCAGTGACCTGGATCAGTTGAGCTATCTATAGATCGTTTTTACGACGATCCTTAGATAGCTAGACTGATTCTATTGTATTTGTAATTTATGTACATATTGTAGTAGCTTGGTTTAGCTTAGTATCCTAATATGATGGTTAATCGCCAACTTCAATTAAAACAACGAATAAAAAATAACACTACAATGCTACAAAACAGCATATTGTAGAATCAGAATAATTTAAGCAATTTATGTTGATTAGATTGCAAAATTGCCTGCAGTTTGGTGCGTGATGTGACAGAAGCTATGTGGCAAAATTAGTCTTAACTTGAATATTACGAGTAGGTATAAGCTGATAGCTTGAGTCCTGTATGATGAACTGTTAAATAAT
This sequence comes from Epirrhoe tristata, assembly GCA_951394285.1. Taxonomy (NCBI): domain Eukaryota; kingdom Metazoa; phylum Arthropoda; class Insecta; order Lepidoptera; family Geometridae; genus Epirrhoe; species Epirrhoe tristata. The sequence continues at coordinate 10,109,875 of OX596143.1, read as the reverse complement.
CGTTATGCACGTGCTATCCACTCAAAACATTTTGTCATTGATAAACTTTTGTCTTAGAATGTATATACTTTTATTTTGGTAAAATATTTTGTTTTACTCTTCAAGGGTTTTATAGTTTCTAGAAAAAAAAATCATCATGAAAGTCGAGGGTCTATCGCATTATGCCCCAATGACTGTTAAAATAGAACCTCAGGTGATAAAACTACGTTTTTAAAATATGTTGTTTACATCATCATTATTAGCATTTTAGTCTGGTATTATTACCCACTCTGGCTATGCTCCCATCTCATAGACCAGTGTCCAATCTGTGCATCTTGCATCCAATATGTTGGATTTTGGATAAGCTCCTTTTGGTCCGACTTAGGCCACCAATCAAGTCAAAAACTCTACAATCAACGCCTTTGCTGAGTATTTATATGCCTCTTAATTTTGAAGGTGCTTTGCCGATCATGTGCCAGTCATACCCAATGCTTCACCGCCACTTTAGCGTTTACGTTAGACATTGGCTGGTAGTCTGCCTGATGTTTTGTAATCCTCACATACCCACTACTTGATCACTGCATTTGTATTTCTTCCTTGCCAAGAGTCCACAGCTACTAGTTTATTGTACTACCTACATCCACGAGTTCATTGCCTTATACATTCTTCCTATCTTACCAAAGTGTATTGCACCATCTTCACAACTTGTTTCTATTTGAAACTTACGTCCACGACTTAAGTTTCAAATTAGAAATTTTCTTAACAACGATGAAATTGATCAATCACATAAAATAATCCTAGGTAAGAAGGATTTATCAAAACATCTATTCATCATACAAGACTTAGCAAAATCTAGTTTCATAATAACTAGCTAATATTAGATTTAATCTAATTATTGAAGTCTAGTATGAAGATGTCTTCACCAGCAGAAGAGCGAGGAGGTAGAGAAACCAGCTTTGGAAGCTCGAGGATTCTGCCCCGTTGAGTGTTACTGAAACAATTTTTTTTTATTATTTTGGTAGTTTATTATTTATATGCAGTTGTATGCCATTTGTTATGTAGTAAATGTTTTTGGAAGTGAGTGGACCTTATGTAGACTTTTATACTCTGTTTGTTTATAGAATTGTTTACGAAGGAAGAGTGTTTTCAGGCCTTTTCTTTCGAAAAATCCCTTAAGCCTTCGTGAGGAAGCTGTGGATTTCTCTTAGACAAAATTTAGACATTCTTTTAGATTCTTTAATCTAATACTAATCCTGTTTCATACACGAATATTAATAGTTGGTTTACTTTGGTCAAGTACAGTAGAGCAAGTCACAAGTAGTAGGTGTCAAGTGGTGAGAACAACGATTGATTCTTGGATGAGAACTTACACAAACAATTTGACTCGCCACTGTCCGATCGGGTTTCTCTACTGTACTTGTTAGACATGTGTAAGTAATGCTTGTGATATCACAAAAGTAATATTATTCAACGACGTACTGAAACATCACCTATCACCTGAGTCGCCCAGGCATTACGCATTACACTAGCCCAAACATCACGCGGAGTTCATACTAGCCAAACAGTACGCGGAAACATCACGCGTAGGTACTGTTTGCATGCGCGAGCGAGTGATGTCTCCTTCGGCCATCTTCGCGCGGACTCGGCATCGTTCGTTTTCGTAATTCGGGCACTTTGGACTTTGGAGTGTGCGAATGGGACGTCGATAGAAAGAATCAGATATTGCTGGTGGATGGGTAATGTTTTGAGTAATAGTAATATCACAAGGTGATAATCACCTTTTTTGTAATGCCATATGATATGGCAGTACGTTTTGGTGTACTGTTTTGCGCATGTCTAGTACTTGTTACTTGCCCCTGTCATTGACTAATGAACCGCCCATTAAATATGTCAGGAGGTTTTGTTATACTAACTTCTCTCAGGCCTAGGATCAGTGTCAGGTGTGAAGAAGTCCAGCTTAGCTGAGCTATTGTACTCTTTGTAGACACTCGCACGGCACGCGACCCTCATCCTTCCACTGTGGAACAGTTCGCTTGTCACCTCCACCTCGGACTTGACGGTGGTCCAGAGGAGTCCACTCTCTGATGGGTGAAAGCTGGTCTCTGTTGAGCGGAGCTGGAATATAGGGAAGAAAGTTGTATTAGGAAAGAAAAGAAAACTAGAACAACAGGATTTCTTTCTGACTGGTCTGAAAGCTAGTCTTTATTCAGTGTTTTTAGATTTTCATCATATTTCTGTACTTATCCTAATTTATGTGCGGTCGGCAACATTGTATTTGATGTTGTTATTAATTAAGCGAGCTGCTGAATCCAAAATGAATATTTTTTTATTATTTTTATACCACACTTATTGCGGGTTCGAATCCCGTTGGAATCGAAAATTTTGATAAGTCTTTTCATTTCATTTTCCAAAATTAAGTTGAAAAAAAATCATCAAAATGAGAAGGTCTTGTATCGGGATTAAGCTCTCTTGAAACATGATGATAAGTAAGTACCTAAGTAACCTACTCATTTATACCTAGTCAAGTAACTTTATGTTCATTATTTTTTATGTTTTTGTTCTTCTTGTGAGTCAAAAATAAACGTTATTCTGGTGTAGGTTATGTTAGGTACTTACCGGTTCCTCATTGATGTAGATGGTGAGGTTAGCTGCTGGCTTGGCAGGTGATGAGGTGCAGTTTGCTCGGAGCACCTCACCAGGCTGGTAGCGATCCTTGTCTGCCAACAGGACTGGGCCTGAAGTTGGTAGCACTGAAATCAGGATAATGGAAGATCAATAATTATTAGACTCTTTGAATTTTTTCATAATTGGACATTAGTCGTGCAGAGGATAATAATTAGCAGCATCATACAAACGAAATCAGTACTTAACTTACATAAAATAAAGTACACATTTTTATTCGTGTTGTTGTAAAAGGTCGGATAAAAAAAACATAGGCCTTTACATCTATATTAGATGATTTATACAGCGTCAGGAGGCAACCTATGCCGATACTGAACGGGACGCTGCAGTGCCTGGGACATTGTAAACGTAAACAGGTTCACGACTGTATCCCCAAGGTGCGGTAGACTTTCTCTCAGATCTTTTTTTTTTATGTTATTTATTCCAGATCCTTTGAAGAGGTCTAAGAAGGGTAGTCAGAGGCATGTCCAAACACATAATATTTGATTCATGGCCACATCTTGCAGAAGTTAGTATTCCACCACACTTATTGCTATTCCATACGTGACAGGTTGCAAGCCCATCGCCGCCTATAAGAACACTAACTGGTTTCCTCACGACATTGTTTGAGATGGAATAGGATTGCCCAGCACCTAAACCATCCTCTCAGCTTAATCAGCCGCCCACAGGAAAGACGACGTCAATACGTGTGGAGCTGACTAAGCTGCGGGTTTAAAAAAAACATAAAGTATAAACTGAACTAAAATTAAAAATGTAACCTTATCTCATGAAATAAGTGTACAGAAAGCCTTATAAAATCCGCTTAGTCAAGTATATTTGCGTGGATATTGGATTGTCCCTTGATTTCCATTCGCTCGAGAGATGGCCGAAAATAAATTGAGGCGATTTAGCATAAAATTGTTATAGCAACATGCTTGAATCATGGGATAAAAAACGTAAACAGGTTCACGACTGTATCCCCAACGTGCGGTAGACATTCTCTCAGATAGGATATATAATCATGGGATAGGTATGTATTTTCATCAAAATAAATGTCTGTTGCCTCTAAGAAACTGATTGTGGCCGTTATATCTGTCTACCCTTCTGTCTACTTTTAGGGTTCCGTACCCAAAGGCTAAAATGAGAACCCTATTACTAAGACTTCGCTGTTTGTCTGTCTGTCAGTCCTCGTGACTCGTGATAGTTAGACAGTTGAATTTTTCACATATGATGTATTTCTGTTGTCGCTATAACAAGAAATACTAAAAAAACAGAATAAAATAAATATTTAAGGGGGCTCCCATACAACAAACGTGTATTTTTTGCCGTTTTTATAGATAATGGTACGGAACCCTTCGTGCGCGAGTCCAACTCGCACTTGGCCGGTTTTTATTAGAATGAATTATCTCTTTTAAATTATTTCAAACCGATCTCCGAATTGTTGTTCATCGTCGTTCATTAGTGTTAGAGGCAGACCAACTCTGACGACATAGAATTATTATTAAGAAATAGATTGTTTTTTGGAAAATCATATACCTTCTCTGTCTTGAAGAGTCATAGCTTGTACACTAATAAACTTGACATAAAGTTATTAAGTTATGTCATGCATAATCTATGAATAACCATACAAATTTTTAGTTTATGCATGACATAACTTTAAGTCGAGTTTATTAGTAAAGGGTTTAGTAATGTAAGTCCTATTTATTGAATTTATTAATTAATGTGTTACATCTATGATTATAAAGCTATTTTATTCTATTCTATAGTAGTGTTTTGAGTTTAATAAAAGTGTACCTACTATGCACCCAGATGAAATAACTTAGGTGAATTAAGTTTACGTAGCCGTTTTAGCCCGCTTCAAAATCTCCGTCATGGCTTAACGTTTATAGAGAACGACAAAGCAAGCCAGACCATGAGTTCTGCAATTATTTATAGCAATTTCATAAATATTCTGAAGACCTTTATATAAATCTTTACGCAGTTTGCAAAGACACTCGACTTCTATTAATCTTAGTGCAAATAAAATTAATCTTGAAATTTAGAATGAGATCGTTTTCCGTTCAGGAAAGATAATTTTCATTTCCATTAAACTTAACGACTGAGTGAAAACTTGTTATTTATGACCAGAGACAACGATTTGGTTCAAGGCATTGTTAATAAATACTTACTCTAATCTGACTTTACATAAGACTCTGAAAGTTATCAATAAAAATCTGAATCTGAATCTGAATCTGTTAGATAATAAAATTATCTAGAAATTAAGGATTTTTTTGAGTACCATTTTTTATTCCTTGATTAAGTACCATTTTTTTATTTCACGCATTTTCTACCTCTCTCTGTGGTGCCTTCATATGAAGTGGGCGAAGCCCCAGATAATACTTATATGCCTATAAGTAAATGGAAGGTTTTTTTTAAACTGTTTTCTGATGTCAAGCTAAGATTTTTTTTAAAGAGAATTGCGATGCGAATAACATAATTACATAAGTACAATATTTCCTCAATTATATGTAAGAAGTTTTAATAGACGAAATGATACAAAAATACAAAAGAAAAATGCCAGCACACTCATAATGCTAAACTATGAATGTACTAGATACCAGCTATATGGAATACTGAATATCCTCAATAAACGAGAATACGATCCCACCCAAAGCATTCATGCTCATACTATTCTGCTAGACAAAAGCTGTTTACGTAGACGGACAACACACACGTTCAAATTTATCCATAGGAGAAACATGGTCAGAAACATCACAGAACATCTGATCTAAAATAAGCAGAGCTTGTGTTATGGCAACCACATGTCATGCATGACTATAATAACTTACTTTTTTTGGTAAATACATACATGATCTTAGACCGAGACAATTAGAGACAACCAAAAAACGCTCCAAATTATACAAGGTTTTGTAATATACAAGTATATTATCGCTCTTAGAACACGCAGTGCAACCGCGCGGTCAAAAAAAACCGCTCGATTTCCGTATCTCAGAAGTGTCGCAAAAAAAAACACTTAAACGGTCGTGTTGTCCGTGCGTAGTACCAAAATATTATATTAGAATATTCCACTTAACGATTAGATACGAACAATTTTAGTATTATAATCATCATCAAACGTGTATACGTAATAGAGATATTAGACATCAGTAATTATGTCAATAATGATTTCTGCTTTGAAATTCATGGTAAAAGCGATTTCAGGTTCAGAAGAGGAGCTTCGGGCAATAATACTCAATATTCAATTGAATTGAATTACTTTTGGCATAAACAGAACGCCTACAAAGGTTGCCAATAATGTTTGTCCTAAATCGTCGTAGGAATTCTGTGGAATAATATTATGCCACCATGAAACTTCAAATTAATTTTAGGCCAAAATGGTACTTGTTTACACACGTCTTACTATTTTGAAATCAATAAATTGGCCTATTGTAGTGAAAGCGTTTTGTTTTGGTTCATTACAATCGGCTTTAGAAATGCTAAATTAGTGTTTGTAATTGTTACTCAATGTGGTTTACAATTAGTTCATAATATTATTATTTAAATGTACCTAACCAGACCCCTAGGTTAGTAACTTAATTTGCCAATACAATGGTCGAACGAATTTAAGGCAACAGCTTACTCATAATAATTATTTGTAGATGAAAAGAGAAACAAGAGTATTACGCAGAAGCATGACCCATAAATGGGGAAGAAAAATATCGTTATACCAGTTAATATCTTTGCAACCTGTCACTATGGAATTCTAGCTTCTATAAAATGCGGATGAGTACCTTTAAAGATATGCTTCGACTCCCCTTGGGCGTTTTAGATGATATAAATATATTAAAATGACACTTGATATAAACATACTTATGTAGCTAATCTTATAATTTTTTCGTATTATTTTTAAACTTAGGTACAATTGAGTATCAGTTTCATTCAAAGCAATCTTGTATATTCAATGGTTTAACGCGCACGGTACATAATCCAAAGATTTCCGTGATACTGGGTTCGAATTTTAACTCTACTTGATTGTAATACAGATCAAATTCTAATAGCTGAGTTAAGGTAGGTGTAACTTAGTTAGCCGATGTAGGTGGAACTTTTGATGTAGAGCATTGGAGAATGGAGACCAAGTTGAGGTGCTTTGCCGAGCTTCCATAATACGAAAACTTGTGTAGGAAGGAATTAACAAAATCTAGTTAGGATTTTGATTGTCTAAATCTTGTCTTCTTGCACTGCTTTAGCATATTTCTTCAAATTAATACACCTAATACATTATTAAAAAGTTTTGAGATACAGTGCTAGAAGAAACAATAAACAGAACTTGGACCTTCGACGTGCGTTTGCATAGTTATGTTCAACAATGTAATAGTCCAAACGTTGGTGTTCAACTATTTTCATATTATTATGAATAACTTGTTTTTAAGAAAATTCTGGAAGCACAAAATTCACCATAAAGTTAAATGCATGGCACCAACCATATACAATAAAATACCAAAATCTGTTCGTACCCTACCTATTGCTGAATTCAAGACTCGCCTACATCAGATCTTAGTAAATAAAGCCTACTATACTGTGAAAGAATATCTTGACGACCGTAATATTACTGATTGTGTAGAGTAGGTACTCATAGTAGATTTAATTTTAATACTAATGATGCTAATACTAATTTATATTACATTTTATGCTAATTTAATTTAATATTTTTTTCTTTTGACATCTTTTTTTCTTTATCTAATATTGACTTTGTAAAATTATGTTTGTATGCTAATCAGCAGGATCTAGAGATTCTTAGTTTTAACAATACCATCTACTCTGTAACCTAGGTTCACAAGCAATAAATAAATGAATTATAAAGTTTACGATGTAGAATAGCATAAATATTATAACGATGATGAAATGAGCATGTACTACTTGCAAAATACATAATAATCCAAATGAAAAATTTAGGACAAACAAGAACCTACCTAATAACAAAATAAAGAAAGCGGTGAGATTAACAAACTAATTTAAAAAAAACACCGAGGACTTAAAAACAGAAAACTAGTAATTTGTCTCTGTTTCTGTCATGTTGAGTTGTCTGTGTGTTGCAAGCACAGAAAAGTATTACCTAAGACATTCCGAGGCCAAGCAAAAAATTCGAGAAAGTTCTTACCTATAACATCAATGAAGACGGTGTCGATCTGAGTGGCGAAGGAAGGGGAGTCGGCTGTGACCTCGCAGCTGAAGTTACCAGCTAGACTCAGGTCCAGCCTCCGCAGTAGGACCTGGGTACCGTTCGATCGGTTCATCTGGAATTTTAAGATTTAAGAGGCTTGAGTCTAGATCGTGAAATCAGGAATTGATGCGTTCAATGGGTTAACATTTAAATTTGATGTTTCACAAATCTGAATAAATCCGTAACATCATTACCAAAATGTTAACCAATAATTTTATTTTAAGATAAAGTCTTGGTGAAAGTAAATTTCTCAAGAAAAGTTTATTTTTACTTAATTATCGAAAAAAAAGCCATTTTAAAAAGTCCAACTGTTAATATACTTTCGTTGCTGACTATACATTGACATAGTGCACAATTAAACATTAATTGAACAGAAAAATAGTAGTTTTTTCTGTTCGGTTGTTAGTCCTAAATCCATATCATACAGCTTTATAATGGTGACAGAAATACCCATATTTGAATAAAATTGCTCCAGTATCTCTCTAAGATTGTCTATTCTCATTTTGTAAATGACATAGACACTGTCCCCAATTGAGATAGCTGGATAAACTAGACCCACTTCAAGCATTGCCCTACAATCGCACTAGAGCAGAAAAAGGTCTTTGTGGTGACACAGACTAGAAATTATCCCCTCTTTTTCTTTTTGCCTACTAATAGTATAGAACTGAATGTTTGGGAGTATATAATTGTATCCACAAATGTTTAGATATTTTTTGTTCAATCATGAATTATTAGTGTAACGATTTGAATGAAACTTAAAATACCGAGAAGATGGATTTAGTGACTGAAGCAGCGGACGGTAGCTAGTATCAGAATAAATAAAAACATGGCAAACCATGAATCCCACTCATATAATAAAGCTGAAAGTTTGTAAGTTTGTTTAGATGTTGGGATCATCCAAACATCCAAATATCCAAACATCTTTGTTAGATGTCAGCTTGTCAACTTTCAGCTTTATTTTATGATTGGGATAGTATAGCTAGTTTATTTATATGTATGGATAAGAAGTAGGAAAAACCTGACTAAAGAAAAAATAATCCATTGTGCGAAAGTCAATTGTGTAAGAAAGGAGTGGGTCCTGCCATCCGCAGGTAATACAATGCGATATTTTGCCTTCAATGCTATCTATGCTTTCAATGCCCCCACAACTAAGAAACAGATAATGCAACTCACATCTACATAGATCCCCGGCAAACCGAACACTCTAGTGTCCGGATCTTCCATAGGGGTATATCTGAAGAACTCATGGTTTCCTCTGTACCATTTGACGGAGTACAGTGGGGCCCCCTGCATGTCACGTGAGCAGATCAGCGCGGCTGTTCCTCCTCGGATGACGATCTCCGGCTGGACCAGAAGCATCACGTCTCGGAGACTAGTTACCCCTGGAAAATATAAAATCAAAATTATAATTGGATTAAGTACCTATGTGTGACAAAAAGACGCAGGTGTAGTTGAAGTAACGTTTTCGAAGTAAATTAATACCGGATAAAGGTTTAAAATTTATTAATAAGAAACAGCGTATCATTCATCTTAAAGTACTGGTTTTCGAAAATACCTGCTTAGTAAATCATTCTCAGGTTATTACTGCGTCTAGAGTAGCGGTGGCAGACGGGAATGATTATGGGCTAATCACCCTCGCAGGGGTGGATAGCCATAAGTGTTACCGTCTGCCACCACGTGGGGGCAGACGGTAATAATCCGACCTCACGGCCAGCAGTGGATTAGGCAAGCGCAGGGCTGAGGAGCATGATGCAAGCAAAGAGAGGCCTCAGCACAGCAATGGGTGAATTAAGGCTGCATTTTAAAGATGGTTTTTCATTTGTTTGTTGCTTTACGAGTATCTTGTCTTCTTTCTGTTTTGTTTAGGCCTATAAAGTCATGGAGTGGATTTATGACAACAAATAAGTATAGAAATAAAATGAGTAAGGTCATAATTAAGTGAATTTTATTTTTGTAATAAAACTTGAATAAAACGGAATGATTTACACGGAACATTACTTTTACGTTCGTTTTACGAGGTGTATTATTCGGCCTATTACAAATTCTATAAACTTAATACGAGTAAGTAGACGTAAAAACGTTATTCAAAACGTAGAATATAGGAAGTGACGTAAAACTGACATGTACCTCTTCTTGTTGAAGACCTCTGTGGCGCAGCGGGCGAAGGTCCGCCTGACCGCAGACGGTTGCGGTTTCGATCCCCGCCGCGGGACAAATGTTTGTATGACCTACAGATATTTGTCCCGGGTCTGGGTGTTTCTATGTATAATATGCATGTATTCAAAAACAAAAAGTATTTAAGTAGTTTATCAGTCATTCTAGTACCCATAACACAAGCTCTGCTTACTTTGGGGCTAGATGATGCTGTGTGAAAAGTCCAGCGTTATTTATTTATTTATTTTGTACTAAAAATGCACTACATATTACTGTCTACTACAGGATAAACATGGAATGTGAATGGTTGGATGTTGGGTAAACATTTCTAATAGTTATTTTTATTATTCCACACACAAAATAAGGATAGGAATTCATAAAAATACAGACATTGGCGACACAAAACCAATGAAATTGAATCGAGATCCAGATATCGAAACACCTAATTTATATTCGGATGAGCAATGTTCCCAAAGCTTCCAGTATTTTTTTAGAAGCTTTACTGGCTGTAAAAAAACATTCGAGGAAATAAAGCTCACCAAAATTTTTTTATCAGATGAAAGAAGTTTATTTAATTGAGACATGTTTGAGATATATTTTTTTTAATGCAGAAAAATCGACAAGGGAGTTATTTTATGTTGTGAACTAAACTCATTAGTCCTCATAAACTGAGTTTTTGTATTTTTGACATAAATCTACTACATAGGTATTGTAGGCTAAATGATCAAGAACCAGTCTTCATATTGCTTACATGCACTAATTGATAAAGACAATATATTATTATAACTTATTATTCAAGAAAATTATACGTCTTCTTACATATTAAATACATTTTAAAAATGTTTTCACGAGCTCTTCTGTTACAAACTGTAGATGAATTCTCAAGAGATCCGCAAAAATTTGATCGGGGTTATGGGATGAAGGTCATACATAAACATATCAGACGTTTTGTTTGAAAATTATTATAAAACTAGTGGAAACTTTAGAGATGGAACTACCTTGTTCCAATCCAACCCATGAAAACACTGAATTCATTTTTGAATTTGCTGTCTATAAAATTGTTCAAAGAATAGTAGAACGAAATGACATCGCCATTTTGAAAAGTAAAAAGTTATTGGTTGTCATGGCAACCTTAGTGCAGTGCTCTTTGTATCATACAGAGTACTGCTAAAGTTTTTATGCAATTTTCCCGTTGTCCTTTTACATAATTTTTGGTTTTCAGGAACGTTTTTCGGGATAAAAAGTGCTATTCTGGAGTTATACCTTTCACCTTACCAAATTTCATTGTAAACTGTTTCGTCGTTTGAGCCTGATCCTTACACAAACATACAAACATCTTAACAAACTCACAAACTTTCTCTGTCTAGGTACTGTTATCTGTGTTTATAATACCTACATTTTTATTCACTAAGAAAAATGGAATAAATGATTATTTAAAAAAAACATCTCCCTTTGACCAACACAGCTTACACATAAATGTCTATTCAAGCATTCTATTTCAGCATTAAATATGAAAGCTGTGGGCGATAGTAATTACGTTAAGATGAAATATTAATAAGAAAATATTGTATTTGTTGGGTAGAAATAGGTTTATTGCGCAAAAAAAGTTTGGAGGACATCCACACATAATGTCACAGTCCTATCACGTCTTAGTGCTCTTAACTTGTGTAAAAGGAAGCTGACAACTTGAATATCTACATACTGTTTAAACACTTTAAAAAATATCTCGCCCTGGGGAAATAGTTGTGATCCTGTTTTTTTTACTTTACAAGCCCTGAGATGATAATCGAACTCACGACCTACGTCTACCGAGTTAATAAGCCAGTCAAAATTAGATGAGCACTCCTAAAAAAACTCCATGTTAGATGTTGCTATATTTTTAAGGTCTACAAAGCTGACAAACGCAACTAATCTAGCTGAGATCCGTAGAAGTACGTAAGACTGTATAGCTCTGGAAAAAAGTAAAGAAATTAGATGCTTCATCCCAGAATAACCCCAAATCACAAAACGCGCAGTACTGGTAGGTATTCGATTTTCGGAGGCCATAATAATTTCTCGTTACGTCACCATCTAATTAGAAACCTTTTAGGCGGGATGGCGAACAAAATCACGTTTCAAGCCGCTAACAGCTTCACCCCATCCCATTATTGAATCTCTGGTAACCGGAGGCGAGATATCGAGGCTGCTATGAATGTGCTTCGTAGGTTATCAACCACGGTAAAGGGTAGATAAAGCTATATTTTTAAGGTCTACAAAGCTAAAAAACGCAAATAGCCTAGCTGAGATCCGTAGAAATTTTCGTAAGACTGGATAACTCTGGAAAAATTAAAGAAATTCGATGCAAAAAAAAATGTATAGGTACCTTATAATATTTTTTTCAACACACTTGCTCATAAAGTGGCTCTATGGTCACCGCAATTAGGCACATAATGACACCCATAATCAAACTGTGACTTTTTCATTACTATAACTCACTAGTGAGTAATAGATTTTTTTTTTAATTTTATTGGTTGAGTTGCTTTGTTCTTAAAAAAGTTTTTATTCAGAAAAAAGATCGTGTTCAATAGAACATTTGTTCTATTGAACTTGAACATTTGTTCTATTATATTTGAGTGAAAGTTTTATTTATTAAACACGTACGAGTTAAAATTATCTATTTAAATAAGAAGTTGCATGAAATGAGCAAGCAATAGGAACATTAATTTAAATAAATTAAATAAATATACAATTTAAATAAATTAATGTTCCTATTGCTTGCTCATTTCATGCAACTTCTTATTTAAATAGATAATTTTAACTCGTACGTGTTTAATAAATAAAACTTTCACTCAAATATAACTCATGTTTTCTCTGTAATAAAAGAAAACTTTAAATTCCCCATTTTGTACGTGGCAGAATAGGCCGCAAACCCTATGCGTGGCGCGGAAATATAGTCTGTGGCCGATCGCAATGCGCGCGCATAGGAAAACTGATTCATTTTTGCCGCAATAGCGAAACATTTTTCACAACTCGTTTTCACTGTTGAAAATGAGTTTTTATTGTTGTTTTATTCACAAGTGTGTTGAAAAACTTCGTATGATACACGTGTGTATTGATGATTACCGTCCTCGGTTCTATTAAGAGCCTCGCCTAACGGCTCGGCTCTTAAAACAACTCGGCGGTAATCACCAATGTTACACACTAGTACCATAATGTATTATACATTAACCACTTTTAATATTTTGTAATGATAATCAAAACGAAACGAGATCACAACAGTCGTGATAGACACAGTAGACATTCCATCAAGTCTATTTGTATTGAGCATCATTTGATGATGTCCAAGGGTAGTCAGAGGCATGTCCAAAACACCATATTGAGCACATGCCGACATTTAGTAGAAGATCCACACATCACAGATTGCAAGCTCATTATACGGCGAATCTCTGTGACCCTATTATACAGGCTTTTCAGTCCTAGTGTAGGGAACAGAGGTTTAACCTGGGTACAGACCTATCATGAATCATGTAACCTAGCTTAAGCGAATCTTTTGTACCGCTATACCTGTTTTTGGCACAATAAACTTTATCTTATCTTATCATTGCAGTCTATTAGAATACGAGTTGGTTTCCTCACAACCCACTCAGCAAACGGGATTCGTTATTTTAAAGTATAAAATAATTTTACAAGATTACATTATTACGCGATAAGTCGACACCAAGCACCTATTTCGTAACCATTTTATCGATAACATACCTACTCTGGGAAATTCTATTTTCTGGTACATTACACAGGTCAATTTAAAGGCCCCTGTTCTAAGAGCCCGGGGAACAGCGTGATTGTTTAGGGAATCCAGCACTTATGCTAAGTGCTTAGAGCTCAAAATGCTGTTTCGGGGCTCAGGTAATTTTATGTGAAATTTTTGTCGTCACTTTAAATTATGGTCATTGAAGGTTTAGAAAGTTCTCGGGAGTTTTGTATTTTATTTTTATTACAATTACCTACTTATACAAGTACACAGATGCGAAAAGAGAATAGGATTTTGTACAACTTGAATGAGTTTTAGCGCTTTGTCTAATAAAACCAGGAGACTTTTATATTCCGCCTCGCTGCCTCCTCTGTGTAATGGGTGGTTTACATTGGTCAAGAACCAGTGGCAAGTAACGAACGATACAGTGAACAACAAATCGAACAGTGGCGAGTCGTAATGTTCTTTTACTTGACCAATTTAAACCACACTAAGTATTTCATTTTAAGTAAGGTTGAAAAAATTTATTTTTATAAAATATTGTTTCTATACATGATTTGATTTGATTACATTAATATGAACTCACAGCTAATCGAATAAATCTCGTCTTTATTGTAATGAGAACATAATTAAGTATCTAAATATACTTTCCAATGATATTTTTGAAGTAATAATTTATATGTTCATGAATATGTGAGGTTGCTCAAAACTCGTCGGGTTGAAATTGTTGGGCTTTTTGAAATCCATGTCAAGTCCTTTCCTTTGGACATGCCTTTGACAACTCCCTTAGACACCAAGGGATCTGAAATATAAAAAGATCTGAAATTTATACTGCGCCTTGGGAATACAGTCGTGATAGATATTGTTTTTTTTTTTCATTTTTAACATGTGATGTAGGTATAAATCGTACCTATCTATCTAAGATTTGTATAACGATTAAATGCAAAAATGTTACGCACTACTAAAACCAATTATGAACATAATCGAGTAATACAAACTAATTAACCACAGGTAACCTAATCGGAAAATATGTTCAGCGTCTCTTATTCCACGTAACGCGGCAATTTAAGTTTTGAAAACTACCCTTAAGTTGGTGCTAGTTAAACGTTAGTTAAACGCTTGTTGTGAGACCCGAGCGAGTTGCTAGTATAGGTTACAAGAGGTTGGCGGATAATTAATTATTCGCGTCGGGCGGTGCGGCCCGCACTAAAGTTTTTTTTTTATTCTGTTTGTTATAAAATATGTTCATATAAAAGGTCTTACTTTTGTAAATATAGTAGATAAGTAGAAGAATATAAATATATTATAATAATAAGTACCAATAGGATCTCATCTAGATTATCGTATTAGATTTAAAAATATCTGTAATGATAATTTATAGTGAACTAGCTGCGCTCCCGCGGTGTTACTCGCGGTCCCTCGGGATTTTTTAAATTTTTTCGGGATAAAAAGTAGCCTATTTCCTTCCCTGGGATACAACCTTTAACTATGCCAAATTTCAGCTTAATCTGTTCAGCGGTTTGGGCGTGAAAGCGTAACAAACAGACAGACAGACAGACAGATAGACAGACAGACAGAGTTACTTTCACATTTATAATATTAGTATGGATAAATAACTAAGTAACTGAGTAAAGAGAATATAGCCACTACGGCACCAAACTCAAATGTATGGAGTTGCAGAGTGCGTTTACGGAGAAGCGATTTTGCAAGCGTTTGTTTGCGGCGTCATCGTAAAGTTTATTACAGACTATAAAATCGCTTTCTCCCCTACTTTGCGCTACTGTACGAATATAACACGATGGGTAGAGTTCTCTGCAGTAATTTTAGTAATTTCTGGCTTCCTCGGTGCGTACACTAGCTTAAACGATATTTTGTTCAATACGAGAAAGAGGCAATGCAATGACTAAGCTGCGGGTTTCCTCACGATGTTTTCCTTCACCGTTAAGAGCTCGTGTTATAGCGCATATAAATACGAAACGAAAAATCCAGTGATAATGGCAGAATGGCAATGTTAGTGGCAATGCTTATGAAGTTCAGATAATATGTTATTTACAATGGTTCAAGATAGAATACGCTATCCAGCACCTAAACTATTCTCCCAGTTTTATCAGCCTTTTCCAAATGACGCTGTAGTACCTAGGCCTCCGGACGCTGTATAAATCAGTTTGTGTACCTAGATGTCATTTTTTTTACATAATATAATTATATAGCATCGTTTATCTGGGTGAGACAGCAAAATGATTACAAGAGCGTGACTGAACTCACTTGAACTTTTCAATAACAATTTTTTTTTCAACTTGAAAACGCCAATAGTTTTTTTGATCATTTAACCGTTCTTGTTCACTTTCTTTTATTTTTTCTCTGCTATTACATTTCCCTACGGAACACGCCATGTCAGTGGTCTCAGCAGTCAGCAGTCTGAGGTTAGATTTGTGTTAGGTTTTAAAAAATAAAGGGAAAGGACGAGATTGAAATTTTTCAATAAAAAATTATCTAAGTAAGTATATTTTTAGTATTATTTAGTATCGTTGTTACTATAGCCGTGTTGGTCGAATGGGGTTGTGCCTCGACTTTCAATCTGAAGGTCGTGGGTTCGAATCCCGACCATGCATCAATGGATTTTTCGTTTCGTAAAATTTATATGCGCTATAACACGAGCTCTTAACGGCGAAGGAAAACATCGTGAGGAAACCCGCAGCTTAGTCAGCTCCACACGTATCGACGTCGTCTTTCCTGTGGGCCAGGCTGATTAAGCTGAGAGGATGGTTTAGGTGCTGGGCAAGCCTTTTCCATCTCAAACAATGTCCGAGGCACTACAGCGTCCCATTAAGTGTAGGCATGGATTGCCTCCTGACGCTGTATAAATCAGCTAATAAGTATAGATGTAAAATCATCATCATGATCATGATGATGATGATCAGCTTCCAGCGTCTGTATTTCCGCTGAGCTACGACCCTATTGTTTTTAAGAAGAGAGTTAATAGGCACCTTCTGGGTAAGCTCGCTCCATCGTAGACCTCAATCTTGCCTGTGTAAGTCTGAGGTCAAGAGCCGACCCATTCATCATAAAAAAAAGGCCTAAGTTTGTTACTAGCAAGAGTAGGCACAACGAAGTAGGATTTTGAAAATTAAAAAGGGCCTAATCGGTCTACTTGCTAACGTTTGATTGAAAGAAAATACAAATAAATATAGGTAATAACAAATTATAGATTATATATTAATAAATTAAAGGATATAGGATGCAGTAGTTTTATTCTTTGTAAATCAATGTGCAGTTCGAACATAAGTTAATTTACTTAACTTTAGTTCTGAATATATATTTCCACTTACAGTAGATACTTCTCTGTTTTTTTTATTTTCTCTTAGTTTTAATATAACTTAGAACATTAAGTTGTGTATCGCATGTGCTGCTGCGTTGCACACGCTGCTGGCGTCACAGAAGCGGGCAAAAATGCTGAGTGGCGACTATTTTTGTGATGCATATTTATCTGGCTCTTTTTAAAATAAATAAATAAATAAATAAATAATGCTGGACTTTTCACACAGCATCATCTAGCCCCAAAGTAAGCTTGAGCTTGTGGTATGGGTACTAGATGACTGATAAACTACTTATATAATTTTTGTTTGTAAATACATACATATTATACATAGAAACACCCAGACCCGAGACAAATATCTGTAGATCATACAAACATTTTGTCCCGCGGCGGGGATCGAACCCGCAACCTTCTGCATCGCAGGCGGACCTTCGCCCACTGCGCCACAGAGGTCGTTTAATTTCATAATGTGTAAGTATTTTTGTTTGTTACGCAAAATAAAGCTATTTATATTTTATTTTATTTTATTTATAAGAAAATCTAAGAGCAATCTTACTTTGAGAAACCAATACAAAGTCCACACTTTGCGAGATGTTGCCACCAACAGCTCGCCAGCTATAAAATTAGCTGCTCTTTCTATACCGCACCTCCCTTGGGCTGCATTAGTTTGCTCCTTCGGTTTCTTTTTCTCTTTTCCGAGGTAAAATATTCCCTTAGTATGTTGAATAAATATCCATTACAAAATAGACTAGCTGAATGTTTTTATCGGGTTTTGTATTTGAACGAAAAAACTGGCCAAGCGAGTCTATAAAAGTTACTTGCATTTTTCTACAAAGTCTGAAGTATTTTGTCAAAATTGTGTTTCACTGTTCACAGAGCGAGTTCGCAAGGGTGTTATTATTTAATTTGTTCTATGGTAAAGGGTAAAATTATTATTTATTATTTTTTGTTGTGAGATAATGATTCATTTAATTTATTTTTATTATTGTTGCTTGTATCGGACTATTTCATTATTTGTTTTGCTTTTTGACTATTGAATTATTTTATTGACATTTATACTTATTGAATTATTTTGTTTCTAATTTTTATTTGATTGTGATTGTAATTTGTGACTACTATATTGCATTAGGTGAAATACCTGTAAGGATATATGTAATGTTTTTTGAATAAATACAAATACAAAATACAAAAATTTCTGTAATTTTTTTCTGGTTTAGCATAGCAAACCCTATGTCTTATTTTGTGATAAGTAAATAGTCACCAATCTGTATTTTCCTGTGACCCTTTATATCAAATTTACCTTTATGTAAAATAAAAAAAATATTGTTTATGACGAATTGTATTTTTGCTTATAATGTAGAAGGCAACATTGACTGACTCGGGAATTGTTGGAAATTGTTGGTTGTCTGAAAGCTGTTTCATTTTTGTGCGTGTATACCTATAAAAAAGTTTTTTCTATTCTATTTGTCGCCCGCTCTCTTCACCAAATTTTAAAAGACATCTCGCATGGTTGTGATTTTTGGGATGTATTTTAAAATCATTTATATTTTGGTTTTGTCTTTATATCGTGCTGATTTTGCCCGCAATCATTTTATGATAAGAATATTCATATTATGCTGATATTCTTATGCAATAAAGTTTTGATTAGTTTCTGTAAGGAATTTAGTATTCGTTATCGTAGTCCAAAGTCAAATCAAAGTCACTTTCTTTTCCCTTTTCAAAATTTTGGTTTAGGTGTTTACCTATATAAATAAGTTGAGTAGAGCATTGGTGACTTGTAGCACAGATTTTTTTCTATACCTATTTCAGGCACCAGTCTCTCACAAAACAAGTTTTTTAATCCACAACCTTTTTGGATTTTTTATGTATTTATTTTTAAGATTCTTTTAATGTATTGTGAGAGAAAATAAATAAATTATTTGATTTTGATTTGCAATACAATGGGCACTCCTAGCGCTAATTATATTCAAGAAACACTCAAACATTTCGAGAACAAGTCAACGTCTGCTTTTTGTTCGATGAATTTGATCTTAAGAATAATTTATGTGAACTAATTTAATGAACTTGAATGGCCTTATTACAAAAAAGTTAAACCTTAGTTGAACACCATGTTGACACAATTTCAAAAAAAACTGTTACCACAAAAAGCTTTCTATGTACGAGTATTTAAAGATCGTTTTTCTAGAGACAGTTTTTTGTGAAGCAATTTAATGAACTTGAAGAGTTTGTTTGCTTGAACGTGCAAATCTCTTTACTGATTGGATTTGTAAAAATACTTTTGCAATTGATAGCCTGCAGGAAAGTATCATAACAACGCATGAGGGTCACATGGTCAGTTTACATTGGCCAAGGATAGTGGCAAGTAACAACTTGATTCGCTACTGTCCGATCGGTTTACACTAATACTGTACTTGCTCACCCGTACTGGTTACTTGCCACTGTCTTTGACCAATGTGCACCAACAATAAAATGGGTTAGGAGCATTTGGACCACATCTCAATTTGACTAGTTGGCTGTATGACCAGATCGCTATAAGACCGAATCTCTATATGACTACATCGTATTGGGACTAGATCACGTTTGGTCCAGATCGCAATAAGACCAGAATATAGCATTACGACCAAATCTCGTTAAGACGTACAATGGTAGTTAAAATTTAGAATAGAATAGAATAGAACAAAATAAAGTATTATTTTCTCCACACCATATAGGTACAACAGTTCAATTCAAAGTACAATTTCTATAAAACATAATTATAATAAGCAGTTGATAGTTTGATCACACACCATGTTGGCGAGACAGTAATCTCGGCTAGTGCTAGGGACAGTCAGCGTCACCAACTGTAACCCTCCTAAAAGGCAATTTTACCTCCGTGTTTCGAACAAGGAGGTTACTTGAACCTGAGTGACTGTGAATTGTGTATGTGTATTGCACAGTTACCAAGTGCTTGGCCGAGGTAGCGAAGGCTCAACAAATGCCCAACTCACTAGTCTAGCCTAGTAACATTTAGCTGCCTCGCTCAGTATTCGGGAGTAATCAAGCCTAATTAATTAGGAGCTGGTCGAGTAAAAAATAAGTCAGAGCTCTCAGTATAAATCAAGTGATTATGTTGAATGATACCTAAGGTTCAACTGCTACAAATACGATCAAAAAATTAAATTAACTCAATTAATAATGCAATCCCCGCGCGAGGAAGCTTGAACTTCATTCATCATAACAAAAGAATAATTTTCTCTGCATGTTTTCTCTTTACATACATTTGATATGAGAGGGTCTTGATGTTTTTGTCATCAATGGAATGGGACAAGTATGAATTCAGATACGACTTAGATCTTCATTTTCTAATTAAGATAATCCGTAAAATCCGTAAAACCTTAACTGTTGTAGCTACAGGAAAACACTAACCTAACCTCCCTTGTTTGTGGTGCCTAATCGAATATGTTTTTGTTTTTGAATGTAACGCCTGTGACGCCTCTATACAGCGCACATCTGGTTATTATGACTCTAATTTTGTTTCTGTTAATTCTGTTAACTATACTATACTATATATTATTCTTAATAATACTTTTGTTAATTTGTGTTCTTCAGGTTCAATAAATACATTTCATTTCATTTCCGTGGCCCATCTCAAAAATCCACCTGTATATTATTTGACGTTTTAAAAACTAAAAGCACACCTTTTAGATTAGAACACGAGAATATCCTTTAATAAATCGGTTCTTATTAAACGAAATGATCGACGGAAATCGAAAATAAATTGATAGTACATAAAACTTATTTTTTCCTTTTGATTCTAGACACATTTCGACTCATCACATACTCTCATTACATCAAGCTCGCTTGTTTAGGCTACACAATCTGACTCTCTTCTAAAATGTCATTTTTTTAAATTCTATTGTTTGTTTTTCGTCATAGTTTATATTTTCTTTTTATGTAGTGCTTTCCTGTGTGTTTGTGCCAAATAAATGTTTATAAAAAAAATATAGAATAATATTTTTTTTTAATAATAAATGTAGATCCAAGTATGTTCGCCTTTCTAAATCCAACTGTACAAAATACACTTCCATCATGTTTGGTGTTTGATTAAACGAATTTTATTCATCCCCTCATGCCCAAAACCACATTATCAATCCTCATAAATCATACTAGCAAAGCTAGTTTACTTAGTAACTTCTACGCATTCCAATTAAAACGGGAAAATGAAATAACAGCGAAATTAGAATTCATTCTGTCTCTTTTTGTACCAGAACATTCTTTGCATAGTTTCAATTTATTTCCTTTATGAATGTGCTGTCATGCTGGAAGCATTTTTTTACTAACTCTCATTTGACGAAAGATTTCGAGTTTTGAAATGACAAGCCGCCATGTTTTTTCAAAATCAAATTGACGTGACATGAAAACATGTTTGAAGTGAAATGAAACAGTTGTCATTATTAAAAAGAAGAAGAAGGAATAAAAAGATGAAGAAGAAGAAGCCAAGAAGTGAAGTGAAACTGATTGGGCGGTATAGTCGCTCAGCGACAAAGCCCTTTTCTATTTTGTTCATGTAAATAAAAAAAAAAAAACTTGCACAATTTTTTTTTTTTTTTTTTACAAATTAATATAAAAGTTTAATTAAACACCCCAAAAGGTCTCGTGGTGAACTAATTGAGCTGCCGAGCATTGACGTCATAGTTTAAATTTTGTGGAAGTATTTCAGTTTTACCGTATATTAACTGCTGGAATTTCAGTAACTTTATGTTGTATGTGTTGTGTTACATTTTATAAAAAAATATGTTGAAATTTCCCTTTGCAAAATATCGCTGAATGAAATATGTTGCAGTTTTACAACTTTATTCGAAACACTTCAAGCTTTGACTATCATTTTCTATTAGGTAACTAGTTTTGTAAAGTATGCATGACATAATTTTTGCAGCAGTTGTTTACTTTATTGTAGGCACTTTTAAACGGTATTTTATATTTAACCGACTTCAAAAAAATAAGGAGGTTCTATGTTCGGCTGTATGTATGTTTTTTTTATGTGTGTTAAGCGATATTTCCGTCAATTGTGGGCCGATTTCCAAAATTTTTTTTTGTTTGAAAGGGTGTACTCTCGAGGTGGTCCCATATAAATTTTATTCCTGAGGGATTGATAGTTTTCCCGTAAAACTAAAAAAATCACCGATCTTTAAGAAAATTGTGGATTTCCAACTTTTTTTTTGTTAAAAAGATATACCTCTTTTTAATAATTCTTATTTTTCTCTTTTTAGTGTGTAGAAGGTTCGTCTGTTTGTGTTCTGTGAAGTCGGTTCAATTTTTTTTTTTTAATTTTTATTGTATCTATTTTCATTGCTAGTATTTGTAGCTCTGATTTCCTAAGTCAATTGTGAGTTTGAAAAATAATGTAAAATAGCAACGAAAATTATCAGACATAAAAATATTTAATTATTTCCATTATTTTACGTCAGGTGTTGTATTTTTATTTTTATTTTTATACCAACAGAATTGTATAAAGTTTTTATTGGTAATAAATCTATACATTGAGGTAAATTGTTGCAAATTTGCGAACATTTGAATGTAAAAGCTAGTAAAACATATACATATTCGCCGATGATAGACGAATGCCGACGTTCACGAACGTGTAGAGGTCCTCATCGCTCGTCGCCTGTCATCGTCTTTCCAAATAATAGTGGCCGTTAAACTTGTTTTTCCACGCCAACAAATAGAACGCTCTCAATAATATTTTTGCCCCGCGAGTGTTTGAATTGCGGCATCATATTTTAATGTTTTGATTAGCATAATCAAGGGTGTTACTCGCTGCCGTATAAGCGGAAAGTACCTCGTTATGTTGGCACTTCTATTATAAATGCGAATGTTTGTGTAGAGTAACAGTATTACCTATGTACCCAGTACCCTAGTAGAAGCAATTATTTTTCGCAACTCGCAATTTGGAGAGAGCGTACTTCACGCTACAAATTACACTCGCCTCGAAGAAGATTCTCTAGACGAAAGAGTTTTGGTGTCTATAATAAAAACAAAAATAAGTAATTAGCAAGGTTTGGGTTCAAACCGTGGTTGGGTTCAAATAAACCACCGTTATGCTTATCGTAAGCTGCAACCAAAAGCTGCAACTATGCATCAAAGGCGCTACCTTGGTGCAATTTTCATTTTGCGTTTACATTTAAATAAGTTGTAAACATAGTTTAGCTTCTCTTACATATAACATAGATTTGCACCTTTATTCAACAGAAGAAACACCTTTACTTTGATCTTCAGAGCTTAGGCGATACAATAGTAACTTATACACGTACAGCTCTGTTATTAATGAAACACGCTTCTCAACAGTCTTAATTACTTTGTGAATTGAGAATCTTTGTCATTCAATACATCTCACGAAGTTTGGATTAAAACGTTCCTTGAATATACGGAACATCCTATATTTGTGGTGAACTGTTGGGATTAAAGCTAGTCGCTATACTATGTGTGACCTGGAATGGTCTACTGAAGGCCTCTGTTATGGCTTTAACGACTATTAATAGCCTAAGCATGGTTTTAAGCCAATTCAAGGGATACTAACATTATTGGTCAACTGAAGGCCTCTGTTACTATTTTCTTCATGATATCCAATTTAGACAATAGATATGTACCTTCTGTATTTTCTGCGGCAATTTTTTTCGGAATTATTTCACAGAATGTATGTAAAAAATAGCAATTTATATAACTGATTTAAAAAGTCACAATCACATTGAAATAAAAACCATTTCGTAAACTTCTATGCGCAGTGAAAAAGATCCCTTAAATTTCAACTTCAACTCGTACCATTACTTTTGAATTGAATAAAACTTCGAGAATACATTCTGGTTGCGCCTAAAACGCCATTTTGACGATACCATTCTAGCCTATTGCCACAGAATATTAGCTCTTGCTCCGTTGATTTTGAGAAAGCAAGAGGCAAGAATGGTATGACAAAATGATATCGTTAAGGAGGCTGAAACGAAGGTGACCTTAGATTCAATAGCCTAAGATTTTCTATTCAGACTGGTTCACGTCTCATTTGACTGCTCATACCCTTTGTACGTCCGTAGGGACTTTACGACTATACAATATGCCGTTGTCTGCAAAACAGCTGAATCACATACTTTTGGCTTACCACCACCACAGTTTAGGAAGATAGACATTTACACACACTGACGGTAGGTTATACGGTTATACGAACGTAAGCACCACGTAATCACGTTGTAAGCAGGCAAGGCAAACACTATCCGAACAACTGGAATTGATAAAAACACAGTATCACTCAGATGAAAAAGGGAAAAGGTCTGGTATTTTGGCTGGCCAATCTCACCGCTGATGCACTGTTAGGTTATTTTGCGATGTTGCAAATTCCAATGGCGTCTCACGTCTCAAATCTTCTCCAAAGGTTTTCAAATTCAAAGGTCGCTCGTCGTAGAATATATGGCGAAGAAGGTCCAAATGTTTGATTTGATGATGGATTTGTGAAGTGGTGGAATAAACAACACGCTTTTTTGAATACAAGCGTTTTTTAATTCTATTTTTAAATACAGAGTTCCAACAGACCAAGTGCAAAATCTTAGGTTATAATCGTGAGTGACACGCAAAATGCAGAGGGCGCTCAGGTCCAATTGCAGCGCTGCGTTTTGACATTGCGTTGACAGCCAAAAGCCATTAACCAAGAAACTGAACTGAACTGAACTATCTATGTAGGTAGCTACGGCGCGAACAATTGGTCTTGTCCATATAAACTGGAAAAATACATAAAATCTGAAAGTAGCCTAACTGTTTATTCTGTACACTTTGACAAATATTATCATTTTCTGAAGATATTTTTTCTGCGTCTTCATCGTTTTCATAGTTTTTGATACCCAAGCTACACACAGGGGTGTGTGATCACTACTATGACAATATGTGATCGGAATAAGCTATACTTGATTCGCTTGTGCGTTTCAATATCATAAAGCCGCATTATCTTATATATATAGTTTAATGTTGCTTCGAGTAATCCTTTAGCTACAACGAATGATACCCAGACACGAGGACATAGTTTTCTGTAACAAAAAAACGAGAGAGAGACAAAGAACTGGTTCGAGAATGTCGTTCAGAAGATAAAAGCTACTAAATATAGCTCTTTACGGTCCTCTGACACCACGAGATAACATAAACGAAACATTAGGGTTCTTGGAAATGCACTGGGTATTTTTATTAAAACGCACATTACCTACATTGTAGTTTTCTATATCACACTAGATATTTAGTATTGTGGGCGCTTTGGCCTAGGGATATATTCTTCTATGCAGACTTTTACTTAATCCGAATTTAATCTTCTCTACCGCTAAAACATTATACAAACGGAGCCTCTGCGTTGGTCTTGTGAGGCATTTTTACATCTATCTAGTTAGGTATCATCTACTCTTGGGGTAAGCATCATCTTCTCTATCACTGACTACCTGACGGGTTTGTGTAGGGTTCTCTTCTCTTCTCGTACAACTTACAAGCACCGTGCAGTGTGCCTAGTATCAGTTTTTTTCGGTATCGACGCCATAAACGCAGAATTTCATGGGAAAATAGCAGCGCCATCTTTTGGTACTCACTCATAACTAATGAAAATCAGTACAAATCCACGTTTACGACGTCGATACCGAATGGTGAATAAAATTCATACTTAGCACCCTGATGGCATATCTCTGGGTCACCACTCGGTAGTTAAGTAGGTTTTAAGTCACCATTATATTCTTCAAGGCACTAAAGCAAAGCTAATCTTTTTATTGTCTAACTAAACTTCAGTTAAAGTAAATGTAAAAAACTATTTGGTCGAATCCCTTTACAACAGAAGGCCATTATTTAGAGTGAAAATGCTTGTATCGTCGTGGAATTGTTTTGGCAATGCCCGATCTGATTAACAATAGGAGCCATTTTCTAAATCGTAAGTCACCAGATAATTTCTAAATAGCTATGTCAGAGATAATGCTGTGACTGTCATATGACTACAATAGCATTAATTCTATTGTATTTTTTTGTATTCATTGAACTAACTTCTTTGAGCGTTCCAATAGACTGAATACTGAAGATCTAACCGTAGTTACTAATGAACAACTGATGTTACATACTGTTATTGATTTCGTTAACTTTAAATCCCGATGCAATATGGAAATGAAAATAATCGTATGCTAATTTATTGAACAAAATATCCATCAATTTGCATACCATCATTTAATTTTACATCACAGACAGGTTCACGACTGTATCCCCAAGGTGCGGTAGACATTCTCTCAGATCTTTTTATGTTACTTATTCCAGATCCTATGAAGGTATCTAAGGGGGGTAGTCAGAGGCATGTCCAAACACATATTTGATACATGCCCACATCTTGCACATTGCACTTTTAATAATATAGTAAATGGAATATCGACCGTCATAAAACAGTTGCCGCTATTTTAGATGACAAGGATTTAGATCCTCAATGCCATTGTTATCTCAAATGGGCTTACAGCAAACTATTCCGATTGAGTTAATACGACTTTTGTGACCTTTGGGACGGCTTCAATTTTAATATTATGGCCGGTTTTAACTTAAAAGTGAGCCCATTTAAAACTATTAATTAGTTCAGAGTTTAGACTATTACTTTTAAAATATTGTTCTAAGTTATAAAATTTTAATAGGGGTTGATGAAATCCCTGTAGGCTTCGTTGAAATGGAAAAAGTGGTTGTAGCCTAACAAAAAATATAGTTTTACGTGATCTCCTAGATTATCAACAAGTTCTTAGTAGGTAGGTATTCTGGAGATTTCGTTCCAATTTATCCTTCGTCATGAATTGATGTATACTCGGGACCGACAATTTAACGTAGGTACCCTCCGAAGCACAGAGCGCTCAGTTGTAAATCTTCATTCAAACGGACACCCAAGTGATACATATTTATTTTACAGAAATTAAACTAGTACTTATCGCAAAAATTATATGCAAAACAATCTTGTTCTGAGCACACCTAAGTCAAAAATTTATAGCCAATACATTTGAGAATTTAAAATATGCTAAAATATTTTCTTGTACAGCTGCTAAAATATAATTTTATCCGTAATTGGGCTACTTTATTCATACATTTCAATTTAAAAAAAAAACCTTTAAAAAGACAATAAAAAAGTATCGAGCAGTGGATGATGATGATAACTGCAACTAAAAACTAAAAATGCCTCAAATAATTTATGTAAAACGAGCTCAAAAGCTACACCAATTGCATTGAAACAAGCGAAGACAGAAAGAGGCACTATTAGCATAACATTGCATTCACAAAATGCAACCATATTTTACTGTGGGCTATTGTTTTGTCTGCTTTTAATTAAAAAGCTTCTAATGAAGCATCGTAGCCGCGGCGCTGTAAACTTTTAAAAACTTGCACCGGTATGAACAACAATTTTACAAGAAGGTTCGTACCCACACATTCTTTCAGATCTTCAGGCATTGAAATAAAGAATGAAAAAGATAAATAAAAAAGATAAAAAAAATATTTCAGTGTGAAGCTACCATTATCTCTATTTATAAAAATGAATCCCTATATCCCTTGGTCACGCCATCACGCGTGAACGGCTCGACCAATTTTACTAATTTTTATTGTCAGGAGAAGGTTCTTATGACAGAAAAAAATAAAAAAATTGCGCGGAAAAAATGAATCATGCGCAGACGAAGTCGCGCGGATCAGCTAGTTATATATAAATATTAGAGGACATGTTATACAGCAAGCTTGTACTGGAACTAGATAACTGATACTGATATTATTTTTTGTAAATACATGTAGGAAAACAAACAAAAAACCCGAGTCAAATATTTGTTTTGTTAGTATACCTATCTATGTATTTTTTCTATCATATGCTTTTTTGTTTACTGAGTCTGTGTATGTACCAAATATCTATCGAAATATTTGCAGATCATACAAACCCTTGCCCCGTCACGAGAATTGAACTCGCCAACTACATCAAAGTCGCCAGATGGTGAAGAACAAAACGAACTAAAAAAACTACTTAGAAAAATCTTATTTTAAACTCACACGATTTAAACTCATAGTTGTTTTCAACGGGACGAGATCGCGTAACGGTTCTAGATAATAATCGAACTATTACCTTGTTGTGATAGTCCCCTCGTGACCAAGATCGGTGCAACCCGGTCGAAACGTCGAGGAAAGGTAATATAATAGTTCGATTATTATTTAAAAACATTACGCGATCTCGTGCCGTTAAAAACAACAATATACTTAGAAAAAAATAGTGATGCCGCTACATACCGGTTACTGTATTTCATAAACCCGTATCGCTCTGAAAAAGCATTATTTTTTGCAGTCTTACGAAGGCCTATTTTGCATTTTGCTGTACCATCACTTATTGTGAGCATTGAAAATAGTTACACAAACTATTTCAATTGTTTATTGCGCTGGTACTTCACGGTAGGTAATGATCGTGAGAGTACAGTAGAGTCGTTTAGCCTATAAGACGAATTTAGTGATCAAATAATCCTAATACCCCGAAGAAAATGCTTTTACATTTTTGAGTTATTACCTTTTTAATTTGAGATAAATACTAATAAAAAAATACGTGAGTGTCGTGGAACGAGTACGTAGGAACGAGGTTTTTACATTTGACTTTGTTTGTCATTTTGCGCACCTTGTGCACCACTTTTCGCATTCTGCGCATCTTTTGTTTGCGTGCATCAATGGATTTTTCGTTTCGTAAAATTTATATGCGCTATAACACGCTCTTAACGCTGAAAGAAAACATCGACGTCGTCTTTCCTGTGGGCCAGGCTGATAAAGCTGAGAGGATGGTTTAGGTGGGCAAGCCTATTCCATCCCAAATAATGTCCCAGGCACTACAGCGTTCTGTTAAGAGTAGGCATGAATTGCCTCCTGACGCTGTATAAATCATCTAATATAGATGTAAAGGCCTAAAGTATTATTTTTATAGTTTATCTAAGATAAACTATTGTAAACCTTTATCTGAAAATAAATCTTATCATACTGTTATTGTCTTTTGTGTTTGCTCATGTTCCTGTATCTTATTTCGTTGTAGCTTCAATTTGTTTCACTAAAAAAGCACACACCTGGCTAGACGGAAAGACGGGAGATGGACTACAGCGATTACGGAATGGTGGCCCAGAGATGCGCAAAGACCACGAGGCAGACCACCCGCCCGATGGTCGGATGACATCGTAAATGTAGCTGGGAAACCGTGGGAAAGGACTGCACAGTAGTGTTGGGTAGGACACGGTTTCAAAATGAGTTTGAGTGAGGCCCTTATTTTATTTCGCGAGGTAGGACATTGTCATGCTTCAAATGTCATGTCACATACAATCAAATGTCACAGTTCACTCGCACGAGTCGCACGCTCTACCATATATATAGGAAAAAGGTACCATGCTAAATCTATGCGCTCTACACTCACTCATTTTGTCATCCAAGCAAGATGAAGAAAATTTTATCACAAGAGTCTTGATGTATGCATTTGTTTATTGTTTTCATTTTGTCACTAAAAGTGAGGCGTCTTGCTTCATGAAGTTCATGAGTGTTTTCAATTTGATTGAACTAAGGTACCTAGTTAGTTTGAGGGTTTTTGAGGAATGAGGTTAGATTATACCTATAGTAATATTAGCATGTAGGTATCAGATAGGATGGTTTTTCTAGATAAGGTCAAATAAATAAATGTGCTAGCGCCGGGACAAAAATTCTGAAGTGTTACAAGGAATGAAAATGAGGACCGGGACATTTTTGAGCGAATGAGTGGGACATTTGAAGTGCTTCACTAGGCCTATACTCAGCAGTGGGTGTAACCGGGCTGAATAGAAAGATAGATAGAAAAAAGCACGAGTGCACGACCAATTGAATCATCACATCGCAGTATTTTTTCCAGGTATCAAAAGCTATGAAACATCAAAGGCTATATGAAAACCGTTCTAAAAAAATACTCTTCAAAAACGTTTCACAAAAAGAGACCTTACTGTTACGTGTACTGAAAGTTAATAAATTGAGTTACATAAATCCGGAATCAGAATGGGAAGGGTTTTATACATAACACAATTTATGTCGACTTTTCTTCGCCTTCGCCTTCATATCATATAAATTCCATAGTTCTCAAAAAAATTACTTATACAGTGGGATTATTATTTAATAGTGTAGGACTTGTACTCACAACCGTCATCCGTGGGTGTAGTTTTTAAAATCATTATAAAGTTTGTTTCTTCATAGAGTAGAGTCAAAGTCAAAGTCAAAAATCATTTATTCATCCCAGTGGTCCTACACCGCTGGGATCACTTTGAAAATAGATAATGCTTTTTTTCAACACAAAAAATATAAACATGAACTAAGAATAATGGATGGCTTTACCTCTAAAAGGATTCCATTCCAAGCAATTATAAAGGAAAAATATGAATGAAATACCTTAATTATCAAAGGCACAAACCGAAACTTAACTTGAAAATAAGGGATGAAATTATAAAAACCATAAATTCTCTACAAAAAATGAAGTCGCTGGCAATCCTTTTTCTGAACAATGGATACATAGACGTAGGATGTGATAAATTTATGGTAGGTAACTTTTTTATATTTTTAGTTTATAATGATGTAGATTTTTTGAGGAGGAGACATTTTGGAGAAGGAGAAATTATGGAGAAGGGCCAGCTCAAAAGTTCTTTTGTACTTTTTTACATTTGAACTTTACGTATGTATGAAGAATGTAATGAGAGTGAATGAGGTAAAAGTTGTGTGTCAGGATTGTAGCAAGTAGAGATCCGTGGTCTCTGCCTACCACTTCGGGAAAGAGGCGTGATTTTATGTATGTATGATGTAGATTATTGTAGATAAATGATACTTATTTAAAGTATTTGTTTCTAAAATTATATACTTCTGTATAAAATGATTCACACACGAAATATACTTACGTAAAAAATATCGTCAAATTAGACACTGAATTATTTTTTATATTCATCTGGATGGGAATGTGAATGTCCATCAATTTCAGAGTATATTATTACTTAGCTTATTCCATCACAATTGGATCCCCATGTGAAACCGGGGCAGATTGCTAGTTAATAAGACGGATACCTTATCTGGAACCAATAACTTGACGAGTTTCCGAAGTATCAAAATTCCAATTTCACTCGCAATTTTACAATTACTCGATTTACAAGACCCTTTTTCTAATACCGTTTTTCATTATTTCTTCCCTCGGCACAAATCTTGGCACACATTCGTGAAATATGTTGTCAAGTGCCTATTACGTGAAGAGACTTGGATAAGGATGTAATTTATAAAAAAAAGTCGGAAAAATACTAATATCTTTTGGTTTATGCCGACACGCTTCTTGAAATATGTTGTCAAGTGGCGATTACATGGAGGGATGGGAAGGATTGACAGATGACTATAGATAACGAAAAGACGGAATTTATAAGTACTCGTAAAATTTTAAATAGTGCAAGCTGAATCATGAGATTTTACATGAGCTTGCATACTTATTTAACAAAGGTTCTTCAATAACCAGGCGGTATGGTTTTTTCAAAGCATTTATGTATATTAAAACCTGACTGAAAAAAGTGCTTTTGTTTTTTCGTCTGTGAAAATCTATGTCCCCCTACGATCAAGTTAAATGTCACTATTAAACGGTTTTGACCGGATATAATGAAAAGCCGGACCAACAGCATCCCAACCAATTTGTTATCGTGCGAGTAAGACAAATACATATCGGTTGCGTACGTTGAAATGGGACGGGTAATGAGCCTTTTTCATATAGATCATGAAGCACTCACGGAACGGAAGTGACGTGTGAAGGCAAATTCATATTCCAGCGTGGAGTCAAGATGATAGAGGTCTGATAGATGTGTAAGTGAATAAGAATGAGTTTCATTGTTTAGAGGAAAGGCTTATAATAAAGGAATTATGACCATGATAGTTCCTTTATGTATCTTCTTCTGGCTCAAACAGATATATAAGCCTTTTATTTTGAACAATATTGGAACGAAGTTCCTTTTCGGACGGTATCGAGGATGGAGGCTAGAAAAAAAAATGGTTGTCTGTAAAGTCGGTTTACTGACAATATTTGAACATGACAACGCAAAGGCCGATTGTGCTTCTTTGTCGCTCGTTCCGCGCTCTCGCTTGCACTTGCGCAAGCCTTACATGGAACGCCCCAGAGCGTGGTAACGCCTCATGACGTCATGTTTTCCGTGCGTGCAGCCGGCTCTATCGAATTATAAGACGTAGTCACGTCAAAAAACGATCGATTTTACCGTCACGACATCTCGCTGTCTCCGGTGAAAAAGGATAACTGCAAAAATACAACTTTACAGGAGAACCAAAAATATGTTTTCGTTGATAACTTCACAAATTGTGCAAAATGGTGCGCATAGTTGTGCGCAAAAATAAGATGCGAAAACAACACACAAGCTGCGCAAAATGTCAAAAATGACAAATGTACAAACTTTGTTCCAACCGAGAGTTCCACGACTCACGTACTTTTTTTCTTTTGATAAGTTCAAAAAATACATCACTGAGTTCTGTACACAGAATCCCATATAGGTGAAGTTCCAATTTTTTATCTAAGGTTTTGTGATCTACCTCCTCACGTTGAAACACAATGGCTGAACGGTTTTGGATGAACATTTTAAGAGTAGCATATAATGTACTCCAAAGTCACATCGAGGATTCCCAAGGATCTGCAGGTCACCATCATATAAAACTCAGGCGCACAATTTAACAACCTTTATCTTACTGGCATATAAGAAGTTTCTTGTTTGAACTCAAGTCAGAATACTTATGCCTACTCAATTCAATAAGAAGCTGCCAGAAGTGGCTTAAGTTGAGTGTGTAACTAATGTCCTGGCATCGTCTCATATCATAGTTTTTATGTAGCTGCGAATTATGCATTTATGAAAAGGCCTTTCGTTTATTCTGTTCCATTTTATTTATTCTGTTTATTCTTTGATGCATAAAAGCTTTGTAAATCATAATAATCTAATTGTTATTTTTATTGTAATACTGTGTTGTTTGGTCCATCTTGTATAGCTATAAGCACTGTGACCCCAGGTGGATTTTTGAGATGGGCCATGGAGGGCAGGTACCTTAACCTTTGTAGCTAGAGAAAAACGCTCTTAGAAGACTTTCCCTAACTTTTGAAGATATTTTAAACTGCATTCACAGATTTTGAAACTAGATTTCTTGAGCTGATTAAAACTAGATTTCTTCTTACTCAAAAAGCTGGATAAAACTTGTTTAACATATTAAATATTTAATTTTGTTAAATTTAACTGGGTCTAAAGGATATATACTTTTTGTAAAGATTTTTCCTTGAGCCTTCTTCTTTTGGTATTGGAACAGAAAGGTCTCCCTCGGGTAGGATTTCATGGCCATTGAATTTCAACAACGAAATAGATGTCTCGAATGTTATTTGATTTATTCATCCTCCATTATTTCCAAAAGTTTTTGAATATATCCTGGATCTGACAGTAAGTCTGGTGTAAGTAAAAATATATACCACATGCCCACATTTAATAATCTATCTAAAAACTTACTTACTAGTGATGATGATGACAAAAGTAAAATCATTCTCACGTGTAGTAACACAAATTGGATACATCCTACGTTGTCCAGACCGTATCCGATTCCCGACCGCACGTCACTCCATTGTGTTTCATAGAACACACAGACCGGTTTGTAAAAGGTTTTTTTTTTATTTCCTAGCTATTTTGTTTCATTTGTTTGATCTTAGTTTGAAATAAAAGATTAAAACTATGTGGTTGAGATATCACACGTATTTAGATTAGTGCAGATATTTGGAAAACTTAACTTTTTAAACTCACACAATTTAAACTCAAAATAGTCCATCGTCGATCGATGCCTCGACGATCGGTGCAACCCGATCGAAACGTCGAGTTAAGGTAATTAGTTCGAATATTATCTAAAACGACCTCTGTAGCGCAGTTGGCGAAGGCTCGCCTGCGACGCAAAAGGTTACGGGTTCGATCCCCGCGGCGGAACCAATGTTTTTGTATGATTTACAAATATTTGTCCC
Organism: Epirrhoe tristata; assembly: GCA_951394285.1. Classification (NCBI taxonomy): domain Eukaryota; kingdom Metazoa; phylum Arthropoda; class Insecta; order Lepidoptera; family Geometridae; genus Epirrhoe; species Epirrhoe tristata. Next base: position 10,075,797 of record OX596143.1, on the reverse strand, counting down.
GGGTCTGGGTGTTTCTTTACATAATATGTATGTATTACAATCAAAAAAGTATATAAGTAGTATATCAGCCATGTAGTACCCATAACACAAGCTCTGCTTACTTTGGGGCTAGATGATGCTGTGTGGATAGTCCAGCATAAAAAAAAGCCTTGACGCGATCTCGTCCCGTTATTAATGGAGAACTCACTGACAAATATTGCTTTCATCACCAATATTCTTAAGGGACTTTAATTTAAATATTTTTTATTGAAAATACATGAATTTTGATTAAAAGCTCTCGATTACAGTGCTTAATTTAATTAAAATTTACTTATTAAACATTAATCTATTGAAAATTACTTCCGCTCGTAATAAATCTTGAATCATCCATTCATATTTTCATTCCTTCCATTATATTTTTTAATTTCACCTGGGACTTCAAAATTACCTCATTTTTCATAAAACTGATCGATTATTTCAATTTATGTCGCGACAGTGAATGATAGGTGTAATTTGGGGTAATTTTGCCATAAAAGTCCTATCTCCAAGATTTGTTGGCGGGTCGTTTGAGTGCATGTCTTTAACCTATCGCATACTTGTATTGTCAGTCTGTCCAGTTTGCGATGTATCGGATTCCCGACCACACGTCAGGCTATTGTCCCCTAACAAAGCACTGCTAGATAATAGTGCACAGCACGCAGGACTTTTGAAGAATAGCACTAGTTTGTATAGCTTTTGTTTTATTATAAATAGTTGCTTGCCTATGTTCTTAAACGTCGAAGTTACTCAATGTACACAATAGTGTGATAATGATGTGTTTCAGAGGGCGGTTAGTAAGGGATTGATGGATGGGCTGCATAGGCTGCCAATTTATAGCCTGTAGAAGATGAACATCTGACGTTCATCTTCTATCTGCCGCCTAATAGCGGTTTTACATTATCCAATCCGATATCGGTATCGGACGCTGATACGACGGCGGGGAAGTAAAATGTATGAAATTAATAGCTCCGATATCTATATTTCATACATTTTACTTGCCTCCGTCCTCCTCCGTACTTGAGTCCGATACCGATATCGGATCGGATATGAAAACGCTCTTACTGCGTAAACTACTCTTACTGGCTATTGGTTAATACTAAGCTTCTCAGGATTTTTTTTGCGCTTCGTGAGCAGCCATTATACCTAGGTATCAACGGATTTCCAGATTTGATCATCATCATTTCACGAATGGAATCCTTAGGTACTCTAAATGCATCTGACATCCTCTTTGGACATTTCTTATTGATCTGGGAGATTTTCAACCGTGCTATCGTGTTTTTTTTTAGTTTTTTACTTGGGAGTGCCACTGTTTTTTTTTCTTATAAATAGTTTAGTGGATGAATTCGATTGAATCGAATGCGAGGCAGCGCTGCATGATGGTTCACCTGTTACTAATATGGTTCGCACGATGTAATCTACGGATGAGTAGTAACTATAAATTGATGCTATCCAGCACTCATCTTTTTGTCTGAATAGTTTAAAGTTTTGATGCCAGTGCTAATGGCTCCATTCCCAACAAAAGGCGTAACTTGATCGTTCAACATAATGTGAAACGTTTGTGTTTATTGTTTATTTGCCTCGTTATGAAGACTTTCACAAAGCGTGTATGCAAAAATAGAAATAAAAATGAAAATGAACCTCACACTTAGGTAATAGAGTCTAATATCGATTAAAGCAAAGTGAGATCTCTTGTTCCATGTACGGGATTGGTTTGTAACCAATCACGTACGTAATGTTACTTTCGCAAAAAATAAAATTGCTGTACATTTTCATCGAGTGTTTTAGTATTTCCTAAAAAGATCTGAGATGTTGTCTACCGCGCCTTGGAGTTAAAGTCGTGATCATGCTTCTTTTTTTATAGCTTTTAAAAAGCTAAGTTACTACCCAACACAGCTCAATTCTAGGCTCCAAACTGGACGTCTTAACACGCATATAAACATCCTTTACTATGTGTTTCCGTTACTATTGTTCACAGAAACAGCCAGAATACCCATTTAATATTACATTAATCTAGAAGCGTTTGTAACTCCATCTGTTATGTAAACAGGTACACTAACGTTCCACATTGCTGACCTCACGATACTCTAAAGAGCTCTTAAGTTGGTTGATACCGCTAAAAAGCGTGTCTTCTTTTCCACGTTGGCCATGACCTTGAAATCGGACTTAGCAGGTCATACCACTGGAATTCATCCAAAACTCTGGACTAAAATCGCTTCACAGCATCCTAGCAACATGCTGGTTCTCGATGAAGACTATGAAATTGACGTTGACAGGCGCACTGTAGGGGCTTCCTGGCGCTCTACTGTGAAAGGGAAGTATGATTTGTCTATGATTTTAGAAGAAATGTATGAATTAGCTTAGGTAAAATTGATAATTGCTTCTTCAGTGCCCAAGGCAAGCCGAAAACGTCGCGTAAGACCCAGAAAAAAGAAGCGTGACGATCTGGATGCGATAAAACTCCAATGGCAATAATGAGGGTACATACAGAACTTATTTAAATTGCTCTTTATGACTTCCTATCTATTCCGGCAAATCTCCACTGGTCCGATCTTGAAAGGACTTCTGGCAGATGACTGATGTTATCAGGACTAACTTACATTGTGAACAAAATCGTAAAATGATGACCATCTTATGACGGTCATGGTTTTTTAAGAATAACTTATGAATTATACAGAACAGTTAGTATAAAGAAATGTATAAACTAAAATAGATGTTTTAACTTTAACTTGGAGCAGTGAGTTTTGTATGTGCGCCAGTTGTATCTTTGAATATATTTCACAGTTTGTTCAATGTTTAGAGAAGTAATTGCAGAACTCTTGTTCTTTGGTGAATGTTGTTCTGGAGTTGTTTAAAGTTTTACTATGCAACTGTACAATTGGACCATGCCTTTGACCATACGCACTATCGCAAATGTTGAAGATGAGATTTTTCGGGTGCATCTTAATATGTTTAGTGTCTAAATTTACAGTATATTTAATTTAGGTATAATAAATAAAATAATCTTTCTACACCATATGATACGTGTCGATGATAATAACTAAATACGAGCTCACCAAACAAATTGATCATGAATAAACATAATATATACTTACTACTCTTTATACATGAATAAACTTATAGTAATTTGCTTCTGGCATTGAAATACATCTCTTGTCCCCATTTGTTCAAGCATGTCGTCATAAGATGGCCTACGATTTACTAGAACTTGGGCCCTCAAAGATGTTTGGGCTTGACGCGAAAATTAGGGATCTTTTAGAATAATGGAGTCCCATTTGTCGACAACCAAGTTTACTTATCATGTCGTACGCTGTCGTAGAGCTATAAGTAAGTTGAACTACATAATTACTTTACTTACTTATCTGAAATAAAACACTTTCTACTTACACGTAGCATCAAAGTTTATTATTCAAAAAAGTATGTAGGTAAATATGATATAAGTAAGTATATAGATAAGGTTTATTAAGATTTGGTAGAGCTAGATAATGCTGTGTAAAATGTCCAGAATTTAAAAATTCTATTAACTTAAGGTCTTTCGTGTCTTAAAATAAGTTAAAATCGATTTTAAAGTGATCATTTAGTGTAATAATCAAGAGATTACTACAACCATTACTTCTACATATAACTTTAAAAGATATATCATTATACTATAAACCATTGTATTAACCGTACAAATGAGTACAAGTGAGAAAACCGCCAGTATTTTTTGAAAATTGTCATAATCTTCACTGGTGGGTAAAGCTTAGTAGGGATTATGACAACAAACCTACAAAATCACTGGTATAAAAACATGTTTTTACTTCCTGTGACAAAAAGTAGTTTAACATGTATTACTTTACTTTCTATAGGTACCCGTTTCTGTAATCAGATTTTGTCCCATCCTCTTGGCAAACCAAGGCTTGCCAAGCCAGTAAATACGCAATGTTCGGGCTTACATTCCCATTGTTGCAAAGCGGATAACGCCACGATGTGAAATGGTTCCGAATTGCGTGACAAATGTTCGTATGTCCTGAGGTAATGATAACATTGTTGCAAGTTGATTTCTCTGTTTCTGCGTATAGGTTTAATTATTCAAAAATATATTAATTAATAAATAAATAAATAACTTTTCACACAGCATCATCCAGCCCCAAAGTAAGCATAGCTTGTGTGACTGATATAATACCTACTACAATACTTTTTGTTCGTAAATAAATACATACATATTATACATGGAAAACACCCAGACCCGAAAGAAATATCTGTAGATCATACAAACATTTGCCCGGGGCGTGGATCGAACCCGCAATCTTCTGCATAGCTGGCAGGCCTTCGCCTACTGCGCCACAGAGGTCGTCATAGTAATCTTGTCCCGGCTAGTTGGTAAACTCCATCAGAGTTGGCTTTTTAATGGAGCGTTTACACACTCAGCTCAGAGTTTCTGCCAGCAAACTTCGATCGCTTATATTGTTCTCTTCGTTTGCATACTATTGATGGCGTTTATCATGTTCTCTCGCCATCATCGAATCGACCCAATTGGCTCGCTTCTTGATTGCCCTAGCGTCGTGTCACTTGTAGCTCGTGGTCTTTAGGATTCGAAAATTTCTGCTTGATATACGATTAAAAAGCAGTACAAGAACGACAGATATGATAAGATAGCATTTATAAAAAACGTAATAAAGAGTCTCCTTTTTGGTAAAAATGAAGCAACAAACTCTAAACTACTACAAACCCGAAAAAGGACGGCGATTGTTCTGACTGACTAGTGGAGTCATTAGAGCTTCCGAAATAGAGCAACTTCGGACTCTTTTATTCCCTTTATTTACAAGCCTTTGAGAATTTTGTTAACAACTCGAAATATACCCACACTAAAAATTCGGGCGTTGTTTTATCAAGACCTAGCAACGATTGGAATGTTTCTTTTTAACTACTACTATTAGTAGTGCAATGTGTTTGTCGCAAGTTGATACGGTTAGTGTCGTGTGTCGCAGTATGAACTTGGACTTATCTGATTCTGAGGACTAATTGCGGGTAGATCCGGATCCTACCTTCAATAGAAAAAACTGACTCGCCGTGCACCAGTTCTCCCGTGACCACGAGCGCTGCAACGCGTTCGAAACGTCGGGACCAAATAAAACAAGTACGTGATAAAAACCCGTTTATTCAAAAGAGAATTATGTCGTCAAATCACGAAAGTTTAATAGGTTTAATTACAAATTTTTTATGCTTACCTTTTTCAGAGTACGCAGAAAAATGTTAATAAAAAAATCGTAGCCTTATAGTATAAGGAAACCAACAACTACCTAGATAACTTTATAAGAAGTTTTTCTAAGTAACATTCTATTGTAATAATTGGTACCTATAATAGGTTATACAGAGTAATATATACCTACTCGTATCAAACGAGAAAGCAGATTACTAGTTTCCACAGAAAAGCTGTTTTTCCCACTGACTGTTGCTCGAATACGGTTAGACGAGTTCAAAATATTCTTTGAATTTTTAATGATGAAACGCCTGTAAAGCAAAGCCGTTCCATTGTTCTTGTTACAGTAAAATGTTATAAAATAAAATAACAAATATAAATAAAAAAATGTTAATGTAATACTGGATATTTCACACCGTGATCGAGCCCTAAAGTAAAATAAATAAAATATTAATAATAAATAATAAATAATGCTTGACTTTTCACACAGCATCATCATACATATTATAAAAAGATACATATTATACATAGAAACACCCAGACCCACCACCAGAAAACAGACAGACCAGTACGCAGAGCTTGTGTTATTATGACTTGACTTCTACCTGACAAAAACTGTCCCGCAGCGGGAATCGAACTCGCAATATTCTATATCACAGACAGATCATCGCCCACTGCGCTATAAATTTCATAAAGTACTAATCATGTCGTTTTAAACAAATCTTGATGTTTCAAAGTTATCTGAAGAAGTCAGAGGCAAGTCCAAATACGATTGTTACATTCTATGAAGACATTGCCATTCCCGTTTTCGAAGGTACTCATTTTACACCTGATATAATACAAATAATAATAAATAATGCTGGACTTTTCACACAGCATCATCTAGCCCCAAAGTAAGCAGAGCTTGTGTTATGGGTACTAGATGACTGATAAACTACTTATATACTATTTATCTTTAGAGATATATTTTGTAACAGGATTTTATACGATTATATAGGATATTATATAGGATTTTTTTTTATACGCGGTAAAATCCTGTTACAAAATATATCTCTAAAGATGAATTGTGATCGCGAAAGTTTAAGAAAGACTATATACTATTTGTTTGTAAATACATACATATTATACATAGAAACACCCAGACCCGGGACAAATATTTGTAGGTAATACAAACATTTGTCCCATGGCGGGGATTGAACCCGCAACCTTCTGCGTCGCAGGCGGACCTTCGCCCACTGCGCCACAGAGGTCGTCAAATATTTTATGCCAAAGCAATTTCGACCCAGTTTTCGTTCAAATAGACTTTTTAATAAAGAAGAGAGGTAAAGTTTGTGCATTTCAGGCAAATATATGTTTTATTTTATTCAGTGCTTGGGAACTTCTTTCAGTTTTCTTTGCCATCCGATCCTTATAATTTAAATAAGAAGAGGTGTTTTAAATCAGATGGGTAGTTTTTTTTTAATTTAACTAAATAGGTCTGCATTCGACGTCCCTCTGCCCGATATTAAGCAGAAGTGAGGTCTAAGATGGAGCATGCTTTCCTAGAAGGAACCTATTTGTTCTATTAGTTCCGGACATTATAAGTAAGTAGCGCTTGTGTTACGGGATCCACATGACTAACAATACTATACCTACGAGGTTTGTACTAAGTACTAAGTTTTTTTCCTAAATAGGTACGTAGAGATAAAAGTATTAAATCAAAATTGACGACCTCTGTGGCGCAGTGGGTGAAAGCCCGCTTGGGACGCAGAAGGTTGCGGGTTCGATCCCCGCCGCGGGATAAATGTTTGTTATAATCTGCAAGTATTTATCTCGGGTCTGGGTGTTTCTATGTATAATATGTATGTATTTACAAACAAAAAGTATATAAGTAGTATATCAGTTATCTCCCATAGTACAAGCTTTGCTTCGTTTGGGGCTAGATGATGCTGTGTGAAAAAAATGTCCAGCATTATTTATTTATTTATAAAAAAAAAACTAATAAATATGTATTTGATTATACAAACATCTATCCTGCATCCCGGGCTCGATCAGTCGGGTCCAATTCCCGAACCCGACTGATCGAGCCCACCGCTCCACAGAGGTCGTCTATTGAAGATCCTATGGATACTATGAATCCTAGCAGTTTTTGAACTAAATGTCAATTTCGAATAACCCGGTTTATTAGAGAAACGTCGCAAGTTATTACAAGAAAATGAACCGAGTTTAGACTAAGACTAACTAAAAAAACTGTCCCTAGAAAAACTATCTTTAAACACTCGTTCATAGAACGCTTTTTTGTGGTAACAGTTTTGTTTTGACATGTGTCAACATGGGCTTCAACTAAGGTTTAACTTTTATGTAATAAGCAGCATAATGTTTAAATATCATGCTCTCTCGCTTGTACACTACTTGTGACCGTATCCCCATTCTTACTTTCATTCGTTTGATGAATATTGGGACGCTAGTTACAACGATTTCTGACTTCAAGGGGCAAGTGATCTTATCCATTGAATACAATGTAGCTCGTAGTAAGAAGCATCCGAATATTCATCAAACGATCGAAAAAACGAACGTGGATAAGCCACGACTTCCAAATAGTCACGATGTCCAACTATTACTGAAGTTGGAATTTCATACGTGATTTCGCATCCAATTAAAATACTAACTAACTTAACTAATATTTAGTGTGTTCCAATGATCCGATCACTGATCCTCGAGGTTCGTTTGATTGAATTAAATACAGGGTTTTTCATTTTAAACTACACAAACTGACAGGGCCTCATTTTTGGGTTGTAAATAGACGTTTGACCGTATCAATTTAATTCTTAAACCGATTTAAGTTTTCACTTCAAAATCTTTTATTGATTTTTAAGGACATGTTGCATAATGGTTGTCAAGGTGAACAGACGTTCCACCAATCGCAGCTACATCACAAATGGACTAAACTATACAAGAAGCAACAATCAATTGAAAGGAAAGTCTTTATCGATTTTCTCGGGATTTTTATAACAAAACAAAAAAAAATCATTACATAAATATTTTTTTAATAATTTTTTGAACCCAATTCATGAATTAAGTTACTTTAAAATGAAAGACCCTATAATATTAACTTTGACTTGAAGTTTCTGCGTCTAGTTTAGTTCAAAAGTAAAAGAGCATTACCTTACTTTATAGTTATGTTATTTAGGTATATGTATTTTTATGTATATTATCTAATATTAATCTTTTGTAAGTATATGTATTTAGTATTTATTTTAGTGTAAGTATCATAATTTACTTAATATTTAGTTACTTTTTAAATATCTTTACATTAAGTAGGTTAAGGACTTGAATTTTTTTTTTCACTATACCTAATTGCACATGCACCCACTGTTACAACCCCATCTCTCTCTCTCCTATAAAGGTTTGCTGTAAGAGAACTCTTTTTAGGGTTAAGCTCGCCTCTGCCATTACTTCTCTTTAAGTTTATATGTATGTAATTTCTTTGTGCAATAAAGAATAAATAAATAAATAAAAGTTTCTGAACAACCTTTTTTAAAAACCACTTGTACAATGTACATACTTGAGACATATTTGAGATTGGACGCATGGAATGCTTACTTACTTCTGTTAAAAGGAGCTAAATGTATTTAGACATAACTATTGACTATTCTTCAAAAAATCTTGAATGTCTACCGTGCTATACGGATACTTTTGATACAGTCGTGTTGCGTATATTTTTTTGTTTTCACAATTTCAACTTTTTCGAGATTTCTATATACTTAATATTAATGTGACCTCGCGTATAATATAAGCGTTATTATAATGTTCATACATGGTATATCCAACATTCAGTAATTTAAAAATAATTTGCCTTTTCCAAAACTCAAATTCCTAATTAGCAAAGGGATCAACAAAGCATCCTAAAAACAAAAGTCAATAAAAACTTTAAAGTCCCGCTAAGCTCTGAAAGGAAGTTCAAAAAAGGCTCTAGAGTTGAAATTAGAAAGTTTGAAAACAATGTGAGGGCGAGGGCTGGGTAGTGAACCGTAGACAAGGACAGTAAATAAAAAAGTGTATAGATGTGCAACTCTGCTCTATGCTTATTACAACAGTTTGCGCACACCACGCAAATCAATTGCTTCATGAAATTGTTCGGTGACATATTATAAAAAAAGAAAAAAAATGGCTAGTCATGCAGGTCAGTTATGGTTAAGTGTAAATATTTTGGAATACAGGCATTAATCGCGAAAAAATAGCTTCAGGCGTAATCATGTTATGGTGAAGACAAGCCGTATAAAAATTGACATACAAAGTAATATGGTAGTAAATAATCGTTTCTAACGATCCTTAGATATATATGTAAATATGTAGTAGCTTAGTTTCTGTAATAAAATAAAGACAACATATTTTTGTAGACTTTCAGTATTTTGAGATTTGCTGTTCTTGAACGTTAAAATCTATAAAGTCGATGTTCATGTTATTATTGGTTTTCGAGTCACGTTATGTTACAGAAGTTTATAATTTGATATTGACTCGCACACAGCAAACTAAGAAACTTAGTTTATTTCCTAGTTTTGAAAGTAAACTTACAAATTGCTCATCATAAACACCAAGAAAACTGTTTTTATTCCAGTCAAACAAAGTTAGACTCAGCTAATTGAACAATTGGAGTTTCTTATCTATGCAATTTAGACTCAAAATTCGGGCGTTTTACTGACTTTGAAAACAGCTAGAATGAAATTAAAATATTTATTCAGCTAATAACTTGCTATTGTTCGCTCAATCGACCATTTCGTTACTTTCTTAAAGCTACGAGCTCTTTCCTTATTTACGTACTGAGGCCTTTTTCCATTACCTTTTGCCTTTGAACCGTGTAAGCAAAGTTGGTTCAACTAGAGGTCATGGCTTCGAAATCCAACTGTCAATGGAAATACTATGAGTATCTGCTTAAAGATACCTAACATCTGAAAATGCGGGCTTGTTGGCCAAACCACCTGATACTGACCCCCCGTCTTACGTGGGCGTTTTGACGCGACCGCGTTTGCGACGCGAAGCGACGCGATTAGATGCGGCGCGGCAGGTCTGTCTTACGTGCGCGCGAATCTTCCATCAGACTTCAGAATGAGTATACCGGTCCGCGCGTAAATGTCAAACAAACTGATCGCGTTCGCTACAAATCGCACCGCGCCGCTGCGCACCGGTGACATAGGACACTTCAATAGTAAATCGACTGTTTAATTTTTTCCGCACCGCACCGCGCCGCTTCGCGTTCTCGTCGAACTGCCCACGTAAGACGAGCCGTTACTGTTTCGTTTCAGCAGCCTCCCCTGCGTCTTACGTCTTCGAACGCGATTGCCCTACGTCACCAGTGCGCGGCGCGAATTGAAGCGAACGCGATCAGAATGTTTGCGAATTTTGACACTTTGTATGATTTGACGTAAACGATGTAGGACGATTCGCTCGCATGTAGGACAGACACACCGCAACGCGCAGCGCCGCATCGAATCGCATCGCTTCGCTTCGAAATCGCGTTCGCGTTAAGCCACGTAAGACGCAGGGTAACAAAAATACCCAAAAATACTTTGACTATCATTTTCTAAACAAACAAAAAACAAGCAAACCAATATAAACAACTAAGGACCTTGGGCGGAAAGGCCCAGAAGCTTGTAAGGGAAGGGAAGGGCTCAGTCGTAAAGACGCAATCACAAAGTCCTAGCATTAGGGTGAGGCTAAACGAAAGATTTTTCTGAGTTTTGAGTCGCGTTAAATCAAAAAAACATTTTAATCATTTTCTTGATTCTTCTCTTACTTTCAACAAAACACTAATTTTCCGTTGACTTGTGGCACAAACAGAACTTTTGGCGCAGTGGGCGAAGGTCCGACTGCGACGCAGAAGGTTGCGGGTTCGATCCCCGCCGCGGGACAAATGTTTGTATAACCTACAGATATTTGTCTCGGGTCTGGGTGTTTCTATGTATAATAAGTGTGTATTTACAAACAAAAAGTATATAAGTAGTATATCAGTTATCTGGTTCCCATAGTACAAGCTTTGCTTAGTTTGGGGCTAGATGATGCTGTGTGAAAATTTCCAGCATTATTTATTTACATTATTTTATTTTTGTACAAAACGGAATAATTACAGCTTAAACGCGACTCACAACCTAAAAATACGGTTGTTTAGCCTCACCTTAAGAGTTTCTGAATGCTGACATTCACGCAACCAAATCTATTTTATATGTGCGACCGTCTGAAGAAACAAATAAATTGGTCATCGGCACGTTTCAGACTCCTAGTTCTCCTCAAGCCTTGGTTTTGCAAGATTAAGAATTGGTTGCGTAAATCTGAAGGACTGTAATATTTATTCTTTTGGACTTGATAAAAGGGAAGGTAGAGTTACTTTTTCGTCTTGAACTTTGCATCAACAAAACTCAACTATTTATTGTGCGATCTAATGCATGTGTCGCAATGTGTTCTATGACCGAATTTTAGTCGCTTTCATGAGCACTGATGGTCTAGTGGTAATGGCCCTGCCTTCCGATCGTAAGGTCATGGGTTCAATCCCGGTCGGAGTTTTTCTGCCGAAAAATTTATGTGCACTATGCCAGTACTCTCAAACGGTGAAGGAAAACATCGTGAGGAAACCGGCATGTCGTCGAACTTACAAAGTTCGAAAACATGTGTCAAGTGCACAAAAGGAGCCTCTTAGAGGCGCACTTATAATCCTTTCACCACACTGGTTTGAAAGAACTGGTGACACGAGAAGATGAAGAAGAAAAAGAAGTCGCTTTCATTTCGTTTTTCTCGTTCAAAAGCATTCACATCTCACTTCATTTCAGTTTACGGTATGGCTGAAGTACTCGTAACCTCGTGACTCTAAAGTGTACCTACAAAATTCTAGCGCAGCGTCACCATAAAAACTCCTATTTCAGGCTCAAACTCAATAATGGTGGGAGAAATCTATAAACCAATTTTACTATCGAAGAAAATGTTAAGAAAATCACAAGGTACTTTGTAGAGACAATCAGAGGTGCTACAGAAATTCGATTTTTATTACGAAAAATAATTTTAGCGATGCTTTTTACGTTGCATTTACTACTGCAATAAATATTTACGTAGCTGAACATTTACTTGTTATTTTCAGTACACACATTTTTACTGAAGCAAAAGCAAAATCTGAAATCCCCATATCAGTTGAAGTCACGATACTTACGATTGTTACGTTATACCAGCTATGGAGTGGAAATAAAACCATAAACTGTCGTTAACAAAAATGTATTAAACGGTTCTTCAATTATCCGGTCACTAATTTTAAGGTGCTTTCAAAAAGGTCGGAGGATATGTACTCCCCTCGGCACGGTCCAGGTGATGTGGAGCCGATGAGTCCTCCTAGCGGTCAGCAAGGGTGGCCGCCAAAGGTCGAATAAACGTCGATTGTTCTTTACCGGTGAGAATCCATGTCATTTTGGATATGCATTTTTATTGGAACGAAGTTCCTTTTCGGACGGTATCGAGGATGGAGGCTAGAAAAACATGTTTTCGTTGATAACTTCACAAATTGTGCAAAATGGTGCACATAGCAGTAGTGCGCAAAAAAAGATGCGCAGAGTGCGAAAAGGGGTATACAAGGTGCGCAAAATGTCAAAAATTACAAATGTACAAACTTCGTTCCAACCGAGTGTTCCACGACACTCACGTACTTTTTTATTAAGGATTATTTGATTACGCCTAAATCGTCTGTAATAGATGGATAAAGAGGCCAATGATGATGATGATGATTATAGGCATATTAGACCAATACAAATCTACAATCTACACTGATTGTAGGAAAGTTGTAACTCAATGCACTAAATTATGTTCGTAAGTATACGTTAGTAGCCAATTCTATTGACGGACTTTATAGGCCACATAACGGCTTTCGTCATGGCTTTTCTTTATAGCCGACAATCAAACGTGGCCTCCGAAGCACAGAAGTGCTCATATTGCAACTCAATACGCTAGCGCAGTTGAATATTTTCTCAAATAAAGCCAGTTCCAATTCCACCGACTCGATGACTTTGGTTTGCATTTCAAAGGAAAATCAATAGACGTGAATTTAGGGGTTTTATTCTGCTTCTATTTAGAGGTTTATCCAACTGTGCAATCACAATTTCATCATCGTTCAGCTAGTTCCAACGTTATCAAACATAACCATGAGCCAGTAACTTATAAGTTGTACACTGTACAGATAATTTACTAGCTCATGGTTAACAGCTTTGATCGAATTCATATAATAAATCTCATCAATTTCGTAAAATACCTATAAGTAAATACCTATAATTAACACTTTCAACCAGAAAAAATAATGTTCATTTTGCATGTACTTGATTTTTGGTCTCTTTTATTTTATCACTCTCTCTATATTTAAATTAAACATAACATAGAATTTTTCACAAAGCATCATCTAGCCCCAAAGTAAGACAGCTTGTGTTAAACTACTTATATACTTTTTTGATTGTAAATACATACATATTATACATAGAAACACTCAGACCCGAGACAAATATCTGTAGGTCATACAAACATTTGTTCCGCGTCGGGGATCGAACCCGCAACCTTCTGCGTCGCAGGCGGACCTTCGCCCACTGCGCCACAGAGGTCGTCAATTGGGAAAACAATGATCCCACTTTTCTTAAACACAATGGAATATAATTATTTTACTCGCCACCAGCTTCGCAGATATTAGTGTTACCTAAAGAGTTGCACCACAAACCCAACTTGTTCCAAATGTTTTGAACATCCCAGGTGCGGTTTCACCCCAGTTGTTTTAGTTCCGACCCAGGTGACCGCAAAATATTCAGTTTACTCTGGCTTACCCCAGCTCACCCTTTTACTCAAGTGCAAAAGGTTTGATGAAATAATAAAACTTGCCAAAAGGATTAGATTTTAACCCGGCAAAATAGCAAATTAAATGAAAAGACAACAGAATGAAAACGTAATGTGTTGAAACAGGTTGAATTGCGGAAACCGTTTTTGTAATGGGTATTTTGGTTTCTTTGTCTGGAATTGATTAGGGTGTGTGTATATTTTCCCGTCTGCTGCGTTTGTGGAAAGTTTAAAATCAATTTTAATTTTGGATTTAGAGTCAACGTACCGCAAGGATTTGGGCAAACCGTAATTCATTTTCTCAATGTTACAACTGTAAATTACAACACATTAGAGCATTGGTGGTCCAGCGGATATCTCGCCTTTTGAACCTAAGGTGTGAATCCAGACGTGCACTCATGAGTTTCTCTGTCCAAAATGTATGTGAATGTGATATACTAATATATACTAAGAGCCGTGTTGGTCGAATATGATTGTGCCTTGACTTTCCATCCGAAGGTCGTTGGTTCAAATCCCGGCCGTGCATCAATGGATTTTTCGTTTCGTGAAATTTATATGCGCTTTAACACGAGCTCTTAACGGTGAATGAAAACATCGTGAGGAGACCCGCAGCTTAGGCAGGTATTGACGTCGTCTTTCTTGTGGGCCAGGCTGATTAAGCTGAGAGGATGGTTTAGGTGCTGGGCAAGCCTATTCCATCTCAAACAATGTCCCAGGCACTACAGCGTCCCGTTAACTGTAGGCATTGATTGCCTCCTGACGCTGTATAAATCATCTAATAAAGATAGTATATAGATAGTATAGGCCTAAGTTTTTATGCCAATACTCTTGAAAGAAAACATCGTAAGGTAAGCAGTTAGTAAATATAGCGAATAATAAATATATAAATGAACCAGTTAGTAATATAGTAATACTCATTGCTGTGTAGAGCTCATAAAATATAGTTACGTAACAATTTCCCATGAATATATTTCAAAAAAGTTTAATTTACTTTTCGCTGACCAGTGATCTACTCAGATTATAATGTACATACAATTTGGTATTAAATTACCCTGTGAACCCTGTTTCGTACCAATAGCACGGTTTTTGTCTCCTAAGCGATAAATGGTTGAGTCGTCGTTAGGTCGTTCTTACATGTTGCCTTCCTTTTTAACCGACTTCAAAAAAAGGAGGAGAATATACAGCCGAACATAGAACATGTTCGGCTGTATGTATGTTTTTTTCTATACTAATAGGTACTAGCTTCCAAATGTGGCTTCGGTTGCAAAGTACGAACTTTTAGAATAGCCTATTATATTTATCCGGGCTGATTAGATATATACATATGTATTAGATATACTAGCTGATTCGCGCGACAGCTGCTCACGCGTGATGGTGTGACCAAGGGATATAGGGATTCATTTTTTCCGCGCAATTTTTAATTTTTTTTCTGTCAAAAGAACCTTCTTCTGACAATAAAAACACAACAAAATAAAAAATAGTGAAATCGGTCCAGCCGTTCACGCGTGATGGCGTGACCAAGGGATAAAGGGATTCATTTTTATATATAGAGATAATGTATCTCTATATTTAAAATCAGCCCGGTTGCACTGCTGAGTAAAAACTTAAGTCGCACAAACCACCTGCGCCGAACGCGCTGACTTTGGATTGTATAGAAAAATGCTGCTGAAGTCATAAAATGCGGCGCGTTCAGCGTTGGTGGATGGATAGTGCGAGCTTTCTTACGTCTTCATACAAAGAATGAAAAATACGGCTAAAAAAAATAATGAGCGAAAACCTTTAGTTTACCTTAGAAATTTTCTGTTCACGGTACGCCGACGCTCTTCCCGTGAAACAGTTGCCATTATTAAAAAGAAGAAGAAGGAATAAAAAGAAAAAGAAGAAGAAACCAAGAAGTGAAGTGAAACCAAGAAGAAGATCCCTTTACTAAGCTAAGATTTTACGGATGTTACTGATTGGGCGTTATAGTCGCTCAGCGACAAAGCCCTTTTCTTTTTTTTTTGTTCATGAAAAAAAAAAAAATGATAAGGCCTAACAAAAGTTGTGTTATGGACACTGACCAGCTGTCACAATTTTAACAAACAGTTTTCAGACAAAGCCTTTTCATTGGGACGTCACACAGTATGAATAGGCTCACTCCATAGACTTTAAGTGGTTTCTCGCTTTCCTAGTGATTAATGATATTTTGCCGACAATAGTGTACACAACAAAAAGCTGTAAAATATTTATTCTCCCACAAAACTTCAACCAAAGCGTCGAATGCCCATTAACATTATATTATACTAGCTGGTACCCGCGACTTCGTGCGCTATCGTTGCGTTTTGGGGAACGTAACATATAAACTCGCTAATCCTCTACTTTTCAGCTTTATAATATTAGTATGGATTAACATCATAACCAGGAAAAGGCAAGGTTGTCGGTTTGTTTGTAGTGCTTTCGAAAATCTGTATTGGATGCAGTTTTAGGGATGAATTAAAAAAAACATCATCAATTACCTGCTCTTATCGCACTTATACGAGGCAGCACATCATGTCATAGTATTTGGGTACTAAAATACATTTTTCTGCTCTGTTATACGAGTACGCAATAATAATATCTATGAAAGCTTAATTTTTTACAAGGACCGAAGACCTATGAATAAGTGAATTAGTATTTGATATTATTTTCAAATTGATTCGTCCACCCTTTTCCGACACAAAGGATCTTGACAGACAGGCAACCAAGTAATTTACGGCTTTTCCTTTTGGGTAGGTACTACAAAATGGTTGAAAATGTTCAACGAATTACGTGAACTGGTAAAAAGATAATGTTAACAAGACTGTTTTGAATATGGTTGCTACGTAATAAGAATAAGGTGTTATGAATTAGTAACTTCATGAGATCTGTTACCTGCACTAGGTCTTAGTAGAGCATGTACAGCCTTTAAAGTTAAACCGGTTCATGCTGAGTTTTCCTTGGCCAACACTTGTTGATGAAGTTTTTAGGTCGCCTTAATAGGGTATTTCGTTTTAAACTAACTTAATTGAGGAATTGGGTCCAACAAACAAATTAAAAAATATTTATGTAATGATTTTTGTTTGTTTTGTTATGAAAATCCCAAAAAAATCGATAAAGAAAGACTATTCTTTCAATTGATTGTTTCTTCTTGTATAACTTAGTCCATTCGTGATGTAGCTGCGCTGCGATTGGTGGAATTTCTGTACTCCTTGAAAATCATTATGCAACATTTCTAAAAAATCAATAAATGATACATTTTTAAATAAAAACTTAAATCGGCATAGGAATTAAATTGATACGGTTAAACGTTTATTAACAACCCAAAAATGAGGTCTTGTCAGTTTGTGTAGTTTATAATGAAAGACCCTATAGACTCCATCATGACTAAACGACTTCATAGCTAGGGCTGAAAATTTAACGTGTGCACCAAAGTACGGGAGCAGTTGATAATACCACTAGCCTTTATTCCGAGAAATAACAATACAAAACAATGTCACAGTGTAAAAACAACACAGTACATGCCACTGCCCAACAACCAAAACAATGGTGATAATTAATACTCCACTCAAGTACTGTCGTCAACAGGGTCGTTCTTGTGAATTGTTTCTTCAGCGTCACATAACTACTCAATGAATGCAAATCACGCTCTAAAGGACCCATACACGCAAGTGAAACAGAATCTTAATTCTAAAAACATAGGAGTGTTTTTAGTAAATCTGCAGAGACTAGATCTATAGGCCGAACAGATTTGGTCTACACGCACGTATGCCAAACAAATTTCAGAATGAGTATATGCAAATGTGCGTATATTGCTCGTAAAGCTCCGTCATTTTCTGGTGGTTCAGACAATGTGCCGTTTTATGGAAACCTAAGCTTTGTCAGAAACATATTTTAACTCAAACCTAAAATATTTTAAAAAGTCGAAGTTCTTATGAGTACCTATGATTGAAAATCAGTGTTAACAGAATTTTATGTATTCTTGCCTTGTATGTGTTGTGTTATTGTCATTGCTTTCTACGATTTATGTCTTATATAGAAAAAACATCAATCGTGGAAAGCAATGACAAAAAAGCTCTAACTCGGTTTACAATTTAACAAAGACATCAGAGAACATACAAATCTGTCGTAAAAATGTACATTTTCCGATTTAAATTTCTTGCAAAACCAGCGAAAAAAATAACACTCATTTTCCCAAAATAATTTTAATTTTCCTAGATAAAGCCCCTGACATTCTGCAAAGCTTTTTCTAATTAAAATTACCTTTTGTCTTGATACCTTGAGGTAAGCTGTTCTAAAAATACTTAAATAAGTGCTTCCCAAATAACGAAGCGAGGGAGGCTTAGAAGAAAGTTTTTTTTTATTATGTAGGTATCTAATCCTCTTTTCATATGGCTCTTTATATTATGGAGAAAGAAGTCAGGACAATCCTGCACTTATCTGTAGTTTTATTATTTCACTGCTGGTGGATTAATCATGTTTTTTAATAGTGACGTCACAATACATTGAAACTTGTTAAAACTTCATACAACCACCACAGTATTAAAACCTAAAATTCAGTGTCATCATTTTTGCACAGAAAATCGAAAGGCAGGGGTGATTGGTGAGGGTGCGGGGTGACACATTTAAATTATACGTATTAGGTAAGTATGTACTATATAGATTTTAGGCTAGCCAGGCTAGCTTTAAAAGATCCTAAAATTAGGATAATTTATCTAGGGAAAGAGTACTAGCCTAAGAGCCAGCGACCAGCAGACCTTCGTCATTTTATAAAGGAATATAATAGAATAGTTGTTTATTTGCAATAAATGCTTAGAGTTTAGCCTCCATATAAATAAATAAAAAAAAAAATAATGCTGGACTTTTCCACACAGAATCATCTAGCCCCAAAGTAAGCAGAGCTTGTGTTATGGGTCCTAGATGACTGATATACTACTTAAATACTTTTTGTTTGTAAATATATACATATTATACATAGAAACACCCAGACCCGAGACAAATATTTGCAGATCATACAAACATTGGTCCCGCCGCGGGGATCGAACCCAACCTTTTGCATCGCAGGCAGGCCTTCGCCCACTGCGCCACAGAGGTCGTCGTATATACGTAAGAACGATTTATATTTGGTTCATACTTATAAGTACTGGGGCTGTACAAAAACTGTCAGCCTGTACAAAATCGCTCAGCCCAGCTGTCAGTCGCTCTTACCCTATACATATTATAGTGAAGTATTCCTGAGGAACTGCGGGTAAAACCGTAGGACGCAGCTCGAGCTGATAATATTATATCTCTCGTACGCACTCGGTCTGTGTCTACTCGTAATTCACGCGTTCAGCTCTTGAGCCTTCTGCAAATACTCGCAGTCGCCAGATCAGTCATTGGAAACAAAATTCACATGTAGCCTTTCACCGGTACTCTCGTCTAGAAAAGACATTTTTTCAAACTTTGTAACCCGGGCTCGAGATTAAGATACCACTAAAACCGAATAGCACATCCAATACAAACCTTGAAGAGATGGCAACGTCATAGAATTAAAAAATTGGCTATATAGGCATGAATCACCATTTGGATACCCAAGAGACGACAGACTGAAATTAATCAAAGAAACCTTTGTAATTCTTAGAGCCTCAGTAAGCCACGGTAATTGAATCGCGGTACCCATCGTATTAGCTGCTTTTCTAATTCAGCTGGAATCTAGTATACTCACCAACAAAATTAAATAAATACAGAAAAACACGAAAATTTCAAAGAGCAGGTACGTACAACTTTTTCGGCGAAATGCTATGAAGTGTTTTGAACCATAGTTTAGAGTTGTTGAACTACATTTTGAACAATAGCGATTGCCTATTGACTTAGTTTTACTGACTCAGGTCAGTAAGGATCAGTAAGGTCATTTTCATAAGGATCAGCATTGATTCCACCATTCAGTGTTTTGAGCTTCCAACTCACAGTATATAGCTCACCTAACTCTAACATAGTTTGTGCTTTCTATTTAATCCAACTCATAAAAAATAATAATAATTATTATTATTTTTTATTAGTTGGATCTCTTCAAATCGTCCTAAAAACTATACGATTCCACTCCTGTTCCTTCGCGAAACAAAACCGTGAAAAACCAGGGCAAAAAACACGGTTCACGGGCCAGTTAAGATGGTGTGGTCATCTTGTGCGGATGAACGACTCTAGGTTGCCTAAATCAGTGTTTAACTCACAGGAATAAGAATAAGATTATAGAGTACTTACAACTTTTCCTGCTATCTGTACCTGCCGAATTACGAAGAGCTCTGAAAATACTTGTGACTGACTGGTGCGGTTTCATCTTTATATCTTTCGTATGTTATGTCTGACATAATCTTGTGCCATCTAAAGCCGCGTACAGACATCGCAAGGCGTTCGTTGCGAATGGTTCGTCTCGCATGTCTCGGGCTGCGTGGACGTGTGTGCTCACAGTGAGCATTCGCGTCATACGATCGTTGCGAACGCCACCTCAGTGCGAGGCGTGCGCTCCGTGTGGACGAACGGGTGTTATTTGCGTTGCGCGCTCATGAACACCGTGCGGGGTTGTTTGCGTGCTCAGCTTGAGCATGTGTCGTTCGGGACGCATGCATAAATGTACCGTCGTATGCCTCAGGTTTTGGCATGCGAGACGAACTATTCCTCGCGATGTCTGTACGAGGTTTAAAGTATAAGGTAGAATATTGAAATTGAAAAGTATTTTTGACTATCCTACGCTTTCATCTCTACTTCTTTGAAGTCATGTTGACTGACATAATTATCTTGTTTATTCTAATGTAATATTCGTAGGGTTGAAGTACCAAAAAGGTACCATGCTAAATCTATGGTTGAAACATATATATATTGGACAAAGAGGTACCATGCTAAATCTATGGATTGAAATAAATAAGGTATGGAAATATAATATAAACGAAATATAATAAACGTAGAAATCTATTCTTTAAGTATGAAAGAAAAAAAATTGTTTGAATATAAAAAAAATATATATAAAGGAACTAAGAATAATGATAAAATAACATACATAATAGAAACGCATGATAAACATAACCCTATGACTTCACAGTCAGGTAAAAAATAATTTATTTCTAATCTTTTTAGAAATATATCATACTCGTATCAAGTAATAGAAACTCTGAAAACTAAATCTTCGTCAACATTCACCGAATCCTACGCTACATAAATAACATCGCAAAATCTCATTTTCCTGAATCAATCATCTCTGTTTTTGCGTTCACTTGTTTTCGTGGATAACTTAATTTACAAACACTTCGGCTAAAAGCTGATAAAAGGTTACTATCAAGAAGTTATTCGGCAAATAAGAGATAAGTACAAGGAAGTCTATTTTATTACCTTATGCAATTCATTACTTTGTTATTAACCACACGTATTCAAAATTCACTTTCAGCACTGAACATAGTCAAAATACATGGACTATAGGTGCATAAGAAGTAGCAAAAAACTGTGTAAAAACCATGATAATAGTGACTTTCGATCACGAAAAGAAGTGGGTTTGAATAGAACGAAAAAAAGAAAAATATTTATTTGCAACAACAAATGATAAAAAAAGAAACACTCAAAAACGAAAAAAAATAAAAAAAGATAATGGGTGTCTCGCAATCGTCCAAGTTTGGTGCTACATATTGGTTTCCGTTTCAGAATTATGTTGTGTTGGACTGTCTGAACAGGAATATTGGCCAAATATTTTTTTTATATATATTTTTATCGAATCTTGATAGTCGTGATTCAGTTTAGTTTGAAAAAAAAAAAACAAGTAATCAAGTCGGTAAATAAACATCCAGAGGATTCCGTCAATGCTATTCAGCGTTAAGATATTTAATTTTGATAAAGTTCCACAGCCATAATGGCTTTACCCGGGTACCGTGAGTTTATTCCTCCCCAGGGTATCCTGACCAGGATAAAAAGTATCCAATATCCGTCTTCCACGAACTATCAGCACACCATTTTATACTCACTGATAAATTGGGCACGTGCTTCTACGGAATACGGTATATAACTGGTTTATTTTGTTCCCTGTAGCATGCCAACGGTGCACTACGGTATTGGTCGTGAAGGAACAGGAGTACAAACCTTAATTTAAGACTATTCTAAGTAATCCCAGAGGTCCTATTGAATAAATGCTTTTTGACTTAGACTATAATTACGTTTTTATACTAAAAAGAAAACCGACTTCAATGTTTGACTCTAAACGCAGTGTGACTCAGGGCGTCAAGCTGTCGATTCGATTTCTATTTGTGAAATGGCTAGGAGGGAAGGTGTTTAGAGTTTTACGGGGAAACTATCAATCCCTCAGGAATAAAATTTATATGGGACCACCTCTGGAGTATACCCTTTCAAACATGAAAAGAAGTTTGCAAATCGGTCAACAAATGGCGGAGCAATCGCGTAACAAGATACAAAAAAAAAAAAAAAAACATACAGACGAATTGAGAACCTCCTCCTTTTTTGAAGTCGGTTGAAAATATGAAAACTCTATGTAAGATTAGAGAAACCCTATAAAAATAATATTTATAAACGATTCAATGCTAAATTCTAATTAAATTAAATGAAGCAGTATAGAGCAGAATGATTGATTTTCCAATTAGATATTTTTTTACATACCAATCAGTTCCACTTGGGGATTAAGTACCTAATCAAGTTTTTAAGGTTTCTATCTTAACTTGAATTTTTATCGACTTTATAGCTATGGATAGTTTTAATACGACTGTGCCCTCTGAAGGACAGGTAATAAAAAGCAAGCCCATATTTTAGACATAGACATAGACATAGACATTTATTTATTTGCCACTCAAGCACACACAAAATACAGTAACAAAATGAAAACAAAAAAAGAGAATACAAGTAAAAACAAAAAGCCTGTCATGTATGTGTGCTACAGCAGCAAAAGGGCTTCGACTCAGCATAATGGCTCGCCACAGCGAGGTAGCGAGGCGCTGGTATTCTGTCGAAAACCATCGGTCATATTAGTATTGATTCAGATACCGATGTAGAATTTCAGTAAAAATGAATGAAGCAATTTTGGACTCGCTCCAAACTTCTCTTTGCTCTTAAAAAATATTCAGGAACCCTCGCACCGTTTACAGTGAAGTTTTCATTATTATCGCGAAGTAATATTGAGCAAACTATACATCGCGTATAAAGTCTTTGTCTCGTGATCGCGCTATCAGATTTCATTCGCCTTTGATCATGTTTAGTTTTGTCTTCTGATAGCGTGATCAAAGGCATTATACACCGCTATTTTATAACTACCAAAATTAAGGACGGTTGCAGTAGATTCAAAAAATGATAATGGCACCGTCAGATTTTTTTTATCGTAAAGTTATCGAGGATTGTAGTCAACCAAAACCGAACAAAATGTTATGAAAACTGTACTAATAAGTTCTACAGACAACAATCGCGTACGGATTCTCATTTTTTAAACTATGCTCTCGTATCATCCCCAGTCAGTAAAACCCCAGTAGCTATCATAATTCCATTTTTGACTCGTCTCGTCTCCTTTTTAGGTTATAATTTTTTTCTTTTGTTTGAGTTTTAACTACATAAATGTGATCAGTAACAGACACCGAGACCATGCCTAACATTTTTTTGGTATTAAAAAAATATGGGTGTATAGTGTACCTATCTAGGTATTCTGAACATTCGATAGATAAATGGGTGAACACTAGTGGCATTGATAACTGAGCGCTTCTGTGTTTCAGTGGTTTAAGGACTTTATCGAACAAACTCTGTTAGTTGGCTACTAACTACGAACTCATGAACTTTACATAGGTTACCAACTTCAATAATTTGATTAAGTGAGTGAAGGTAGCGTAAATTGGAGTAGGTGATTATGCTGTCTAAATGTTATTTAAAGTATTTTGAGTATAGTTAAATCAGTATTCAGTTCACCACAGCAAACAGGACGCGTATTTTGATACTACCCACTATCTCTTTAAGCAGCAGGCAGGAAGCTTTTATTATGATTCTTTATTGTTTAGTTAGATAATAAAAATCAGTGGCACTCCGGGAGTGCCGACAGAAATGAAGACTTCAAAAAGTTGTCGGTAAAGGTTGTAAACTTAAAAAAAATGCAAAAGTATATGCCTCTGTGCCGAGCCGAGTATCGTAAGCCGAGTTATGAACCGATTGGCCACTGTCGCTTTTGGCGTTAAGTTGGAAATAGCAGATACTTATCTTATTTGTATACAGAAGCCTCAGACAAATTAACGCCGACAAACCCCGAAGTATGTCGATCTTTGCCGAATGGTAACGGTTACGTAACAGTGTCGCGAATTCCCATTCCCATCTCAAAAATGCCCTACGCGCCTGTGTTCACAAAGTGAAAACTTATTTAGTTTTCACTTCAAAAAATCACATTTATCTTCATGCTGATATTTTGAATTAGTTATTAGGTTGAGTTATTAGGGCAAGTTCAAAGTATGACTTTTTTTAAGAACGTTATTTTTCGTGCATTTTCATCAGATTCCGTAGTCAGCTGATGTTGCTCCAAGAAACTTTTACTGGAATACTTCAATTTAAATAATGATTCATTAAGGATTATAATATTTTAATTGCTGTCGTACAGTTTTTTGAGAGCAATATTAATTACTTTTATTTAGCTTACCTACAAACAATTTATTTGATATTATCAATTAACGTGCTTACTTATTGATATAATAACGTGTGGAATTCATAATTATCTTTTATATTTTGACGATATCTTAGAAAGTAAGTTTTTAATTAAAATTGTATGAGGTTGCAAGATTGTAAGTATTGTAGTAGATTGAAGTAGATAGAAGTAGTAAGTGAAGTAGTGAATACTGTAGTAGTTGCCATTAATGGAACGCATAAAGACAAACAAACCAACACTAATCTCACAAATATAATAAAGCTGAAAGTTTGTGAGTTTGTTTAGAGGTTTGTATGTTTGTTTTTCAATCACGCCTAAACCAGTGAACCGATTTGGATGAAACTTGGACTCGTTGAAAGTTTGTGAGTTTGTTTAGAGGTTTGTATGTTTGTGTTTCAATCACGCCTAAACCAGTGAACCGATTTGGATGAAACTTGGACTCGTAGTGACCTGGAATAGCATATAGGCTATTCAAAATGTTGGTACCACGCAGGCGAAGCCGCGCGCAGTAGTTAATTTAGTCTATTTTTAACAAAATGTAACAAAAAAACAAAACAAGCGAGATAAAAAAAAGAACTAACATGTTTAGGTTTGAAAAATTATCAGAAATAACAGTCTCAAGAGTGCTAAAACCACATTCTCTCATACTCTAAAACAGGTTTTATTTTGTTAACCGCAAAACTTTTGTCATCAGTTCCCACTTATTTAATTAGGCACTTTCCACAATGCAATTAGAACAAAGTTTCCTCCGGATTTCATTGAAAAACACGTTTATTACGTTAGGAAACATTTCAATAAACTTTATTTTGTAATTACACCAACTGCCCAGAATGGGGTTGAAATGAAAGTTTCGGCTCTTTTTCTTTCATTGTTGAAACTTTGGCAACCCTTTCCATGCAGAGTTGGGAACTCCGGCTTTATAAGTAGTTTACGGCTTTTTGGACCGGCTATTTTGTACAGGATTTTTTGGAAAGAAAAATACAAAAGAACTTATTTCTTGACCAAGTCACGTTCTTCTACACCCCAAAATAATGTCAACATCGTAAATTCTATAGCGCTGTGTAGCGGCAGATGCGGATTATTGAATATCTATACGTTATAGAAAAGAGCTTATCTGACTGACTGATTCATCATCGCTAAACCAAAACCAATAAAAAACCACCAATAATATAATAATAAAATAAAATATATAAATAATATCTTTCTTTAGAGAGGGTAAACATTGCAAATCCAATGATGAGAGTGTTATTTTGGAGAACCAAATACCAGAATATGCACAAACTTATCCCGCCGCGAGCATCAAACGTGCACCTACGTTTCAGCCAAGCATTCTCGCCACGTCACCGAGGTAGTCAAGATTTTATTTAATTTACAGTAAGTATCAAAGTGTGACCAAATTTACCGGCTATTTGATAAATGTAACAAGCCTATTACCAAAGTTTGAGTTTTATTTGAGGAAAGATTGTGGAAGAGCATTTCAAGTAAGTTAATTAAACTTAACTTTTTATTTCAGCAGACCAATGCTATCACCGTATTCTGGTTGAGATTATTTTGCTAATTTTAAACTTAAACTTTAACATAGCCTTTTTAATAGCTGATTATATTAAAAATCGTCCAACACATATCATGTGAGATGTTGAATGTTGGTTATGTCAGCAACATAAACAAGTTACACATTTTAAACTTTCGTGATTTGAACACATTTCTAAAAACGATGTACGAGGTAAATTAATAAATAATAATAAATAATGCTGGACATTTTCACACAGCATCATCTAGCCCCAAACTAAGCAAAGCTTGTACTATGGGAACCAGATAACTGATATACTACTTATATACTATTTGTTTGTAAATACATACATATTATACATAGAAACACCCAGACCCGAGACAAATATCTGTAGGTCATACAAACATTTGTCCCGCGGCGGGGATCGAACCCGCAACCTTCTGCGTCGCAGGCGGATCTTCGCCCACTGCGCCACAGAGGTCGTCATCAGAGTCGTCAATAGTTTTTAATAAGCTCTCTCTCTCTCTTTTTAGCCTGAAACTCAACTATGTCCAAGGCTATAGAGCGATATTGTCATAAATCATAATTATGTAGATAATATACATTCTAATCCTCTAAGTATAAACTAAAATAGACGTTATTATGTATTAGACAAAGGCATTACACGGTCATGCTAGTGTGGAGTTTCCGCTCTTCAATATCCAATTGATTCATTGTTACAGGACACGTGTATCTTATAAAAATAAGCATTCGTAATAATAATTATATTACTAATATGTATGAAGGCGATGCTTCCCTTTTTTTTTTCTTTTGGGACCTTTGCAAGGGCCCAAAGCATTGTGCGATGAGGATAGAAACTGACCCTCGAGATACAGTTTTACACTAGTTCGAGGGCCAGGATAAGTCCTCACTGCTCAACTTTGCAGTCACTGTGGGGGTCCCAGTATGCTTATTTGCAAATTTAGCTTTAGTTTTAGTTGTAGCCTAGTTTAAAAGGTTGTCTGGAAGATATCGCTATCCAGCGATAAGACCGCCAATTACACACAATGGTATCTATGTAATAATCTATATTTAAGTATTTAGGTATCTACATTGTATTGTAATAAAGTTTTTTTTTTCATTTTTCATTCCCTATACCATTATCATTGTTTATTTTATATGACGACCTCTGTGGCGCAGTGGGCCAATGCAGCTAAAGCAAACGTCCAAAGCAGCGGGTTCAATTAAGTACCACCGGGAAAAATGTTTGTATGATTTGAAAATATTTTTGGTCTATTTTGTAACCGACTTGAAAAAAGGACGAGGTTCTATGATCGGGGTGTAAAAAGACGTTTACGGAAGCCGAAAGGGGTAGGTACAGCATCCCAACACACAACCAAATCCAAAAGGATTTTACGAAAAAATCATTATATCCGGAGAAAACAGCGTTTGAAAATTACTGTTTGCGTATGTACTGGGCGCGTTTTTATAAGTAGATTGCTGGATTTTGAGTTTATAAATGCAATTATTAAGTAGGTATGGTCTTATTATGTTGTACTAGTGGTAAATAACTAGAAAATAAAATAAAATGACGTAGCTAAGTAAAAAAATTTCTTGCCTTTGTGTTCAGAATCATGGTCTGATTGCAATCCCTCAGTTTTCGGTAGTTGTCTTTTTACACCCTCTATATGTTTTTATTTATTCCTGACCTGTAATTTTGTTATTATATCCAACTAGCTGACCCGCGTCTGCGCATTGATTCGTCATACGATCTTTAGAACTGCCTTGCATAACCCCTAGGGATAGTTTTTCAATAATTACTTATTTTAAAGTTTAGTTTGGAGTGAATCGAACCAAGGAATAAAATTTTCCATATAAACTTTACCACTCTGTAGGTCTGTAGGCAGTGGCGTAGCTACCGAATGGCTAGGCGGTGCAGTGCACCGGGGCCCCCAAGCTCAAGGGGCCCTCGGACTCTGTGCCCCGGCAGTCCGGAAGGTTTTGTTCTTAGGAAACTATGGTATGATTATTTTGAAAATAAAAACAACTGCATTATTCGATTTTTGAAATAGTTACCCAGAAAATGA
Organism: Epirrhoe tristata; assembly: GCA_951394285.1. Taxonomy (NCBI): domain Eukaryota; kingdom Metazoa; phylum Arthropoda; class Insecta; order Lepidoptera; family Geometridae; genus Epirrhoe; species Epirrhoe tristata. Next base: position 10,047,562 of record OX596143.1, on the reverse strand, counting down.
CGAATCAAATCTAAAGTTTTAACAAAAAAAAAATACGTTTACATTTTGCCACACCCTGCATATTTTGACTTGATAAAACCTAAACCGTTCAGTTAGGGCCCCGGTTTATTTTGCACCAGAGCCCTTGGCTACCTAGCTACGCCACTGTCTGTAGGTCCTTTATCAGCAATTAGGTACCTATATGTTATTCCAGTACTCAAAGCACTATTAGGCAACGGTGAATAATCTAAAGGCAAGCCTATACATAATTATATTGTTACTAGTGGACCCGGGCGCGTGTTTCGTTATACAAACATTAGAGATAGAACTACCTTGTTCCAATCCAACCCATGAAAACACTGAATTCATTTTTGGATTTGCTGTCTTTGATATATAAAAATAAGTATAAGGGGTTTGGTAGTTAATAATGCACGCAGAAGGTGTAACCTTCATCTAGGCTATCACGGCTCTGGCCAATTAAATTGAGAGGATGGTTTAGGTGCTGGGCAAACAATGTCTAGGCATAGGTTGCCTCCTGACGCGGTATAAGATGTACCTACGCATAAATGTTAAGATTGTCTATGTTGACAACTACTTTGTGGTTACGAAGTGACCAATCAAGTTCGGTTTTACAAGGTTTAGTTGGTCACTAGGAACACACAGTTACCTTAGTAGTACATAGCTCAATAAAAATATATTCGTGTGCCAGTTTGTCAAGCTAAAAAGCTATGTAAAATTATTCTTTAGCCAAGTTGAATAATTCCATCAGACGTGTACCAGATTTTGTCCCTCAGTGATGAATATTCAAACACATCTTACCGAGACCTTGCTGCAGCGTTATCGCAGACTCATCATCATACAATTATTTTACACCATTTTATTTCATTTATCACCATCCGTCGGCACTTATTAAGAATGACGTTTTGAGAAAATTCAATTTCCGGGTGGAAAGAGTCGCTGCAAAAGCCTAATAAATTGAGTAACGAAGTGGAAAAATAAAGTTTCATAGAATGACATACACATTCAATAGTTTGTTTAATTGATTTGGGTGTGACCCAGTGGAAGCCCGCCATGAAAGAATAAAATATTCATCTAAACATAAAATATTCCTGATTTTCTGATATAAGTAATAATAGTAATATTTTCAAATAATTCTTAGGTGTTTAAATATTTAAGTATGTAGGTACTTATAAATCATAAATATTATTTTTAGTTATTCCGCGCACCTTTAAATATTTGCGATATAAGTTGTATAACAAAAGGAAATCAACCAACTTCTTAAATGTTTATGATTCCTAGATAAAAAGTTTTATGATAATATAAAATTGTATAATAATCTTACCTCCAAACATCGTCAGGAACAAAAAAGCAAAAGCGACTCCTTGTCCTATCATTTTGAGCACTACACAAATCTATTCCACGGAACACTTTTTTTAATCAAACTGGCCGAAAGCAGCAAAACATTTTTATAAATGGAACGTCCGATTCGAAATTTGAGATTAGGCGCCAACCGGGAGCGGGCCGAAGCGGCTTCCCTCTACGGAGGCTACAAGCGAACTGAAAGCTTCAAATTTCAGTGCTCGTGTACATTTGCGAACAAATAATTATTTTCTGTATTCACGGAGGAATATCCGTGAACCTAGTTCTATTGTTTGAAAAATAATAACGATTTTATATGCTCACCGTTTTAGGTAAAATACTAAACCATTTTATAGCTGAACAGTTCATCACACTGTTTTTTCAGAACAAATATTCTTTATTAAACAAGTGTACTGGATTTTGATGTAATATGATTTGGGGGCAATGGACCGGAGGAATATATTTGTAAACTTTCTGTTTTCGATTTGAAGACCTTGCATTATGATGTTTTCCTTTACCGATTAGTGGCGCATATTAGTGAACCGGAAAATCCATTTATACCAAGCTGGAATAAGAATCCACGACTTTTTAGTACCTACACACTAAAAACATTTCAAGTACATTCTGCAATGTACTTGAATTGTTTATAAAATACTGGGGTTGTTTCTCTTCGTACTAAAAAGCAGTTGTTTTTAAAACCTTTCCCCTAACGACGTCGGTGAGTAATTTTTCTCCCAAGTTCCTTTGAGGGAGTATAATTACTGAGTAAGTACTAATAGCTTGACACAGTTAGCCGAGATATCTTGGTAAATGACACCTTCGGATCTCGACGTTATTAGAGTTCCTTAGACATAAAAAAGAGCCTTCAAGTTGTATATATCGAGTTTCTTTCGTTTAGTTTATCAGGAAAACTGGAAATGGCATAAGATCGAAAAACCGTCCGAATTTGTTAATATTTATCCTGTCCATCCAAAGGTTACCTGGAAGAGATCGCTTTTAGCGATAAGGTCGCCCATTGTACTATAGTAGGACTGGATGGAATAAAGGTGTTTCAAAATAGTTCGATCCGTCAGTATAATAATTTGGATAAAAAACATCCAAACAGTTCGACTATCGAACTACTGGTAGGACTGGATGGAATAAACCATATTTTTGCATGTTTGTTTTTTTATTTGTGTAATTTTTAGTGCAATAAAGTTGTATTCTATTCTTTTCTATTCTTCTATTCTAGAACTTGTAATCGTAGTCGTAGTCGTTAAGTAAGAAGAAGAAGAAGTATCACAGTGGGCGAAAGTCCGCTTGGGACGCAGAAGGTTGTGAGATCCCCGCCGCGGGATAAATATTTGTATGATCTGCAAATATTTATCTCGGGTCTGGGTGTTTCTATGTATAATATGTATGTATTTACAAACAAAAAGTATATAAGTAGTATATCTGTTAGCTGGTTCCCATAGTACAAGCTTTGCTTAGTTTGGGGCTAGATGATGCTAGATGTGAACATGTCCAGCGTTATTATTATTTTTATTATTAATTCTAACTACTTATATAATAAATAAATAATAAATAAATAATGCTGGACTTTTCACACAGCATCATCTAGCCCCAAAGTAAGCAGAGCTTGTGGTATGGGTACTAGATGACTGATATACTACTTATATACTTTTTGTTTGTAAATACATACATATTATACATAGAAACACCCAGACCCGAGACAAATATTTGTAGATCATACAAACATTGGTCCCGCCGCGGGGATCGAACCCGCAACCTTTTGCGTCGCAGGCAAAAGGTTGCGGCAAAATATCCTACATTAAATTAGAAATGCGAAATGAGGACGTAATGGATGTTTGTCTTTCGCGCAAAAACTATTGAATAGATCGGGATGCCTGGCACAAAGATAGGATTATAGTCTGATTAGCACATAGGTGACTTTTTAATCTGAAAAAGTTAAGTATTCCCGACGGACCGCGGGTAACACAGCGGAGCGCAGCTAGTCATAAAATAAAAGAATGGCAGAGACAACAATACACTTATAAAATACGCCTTTAATCGGGAGCTCGCCTGAATATCGTTTAAAAAACCTTAATCCAACCGTCGTCAGTAACACCCTCGGACAGGTAAATGGGTACTATAATTCAATACTTTATGGGCGTTTTTACATAACGCTGGGATAAAGATGCTTTTAGTCACTTTAGATCGACCCTTTCTGTTGTCTTTATTTTATTTTTGTATACAGTATTATCATACATTGTTTGAAAGCGGTGAAAGCGTAAGTAAGTTTGTATGAAACCTCATACAAACTTACTTCGCTTTCAAAGCTTTCAACTTTACCAGACAACCGTCTGGTAGAGATCACTGTTTAGCTATAAAACCGCCGATTGTATATCTTAAGTTATTTTAGTTTAGGTATTGTATTGTTTTCTTTTATGTGTCTAAGGTCTTTCTTCTATCTAAGGTTGGCAATTCTGATGTCTGAGTTTTAAATCACCTTAGCCTCTAGCCTATTGCAGTACAAAATTCTTTTGATACTTTAAGATAACTACCTGTGGCAAATGCAAGTACCTATGGAAGAATGAAAATGAAAGTAAAATGCGGTCAAGAACCATTTGCAAAAGTTATTAATTAATTATTTTTTATTATATTTATATTGTATTATTTATTATATTTTTTTTATTATATTATATTTTATTTATTTTATTATATTATTTATATTTATATTTATTAAAATATGTTTTATACATAAGTAGAAGTAAAGCAGCACCTACGTGATCTCAAAACATTACGAATAGGAAATAAAAAAAACAAAAAGTACCTGAGTGTCATGGAACACTCGGTTAAAACGAAGTTTCTTTTTTGTCATTTGGCATTTGTCAAATAAATATTACATTGTATTGTCAAACTAATCCTAGAAACGCTCTTCCGTACTAACAATATATGGACTGTTTTGCGATGCGCACTTCGCACTGTGACGATTTGACATAATACATGTCATTGTGTGGTGACGCAAAAATCTAACACTTTTTTTTCGTCTAGCCCCAATCCGGTACCGCCCGAAAAGGAACTTCATTCCAAAAAAATTCTATAAATCCTTCAAGAAAAACAGCGCTATCTCTCAAAGAGGTTATTATTTTTATAATGGAATATCCCAGGAAGAATAATTGCTGAAGGTAGCACAATGCTTTTCCTGTTTCACTAATAAGAACTCGTATACCTTATCAAAAAGTAAGAGGATAATTCATTGACTCTGAAAATACATAAAAGATTTAAAGGATCAATGAGATAAGTCACGGCTTACTTCTTTTTACTTTTGCAAGATGTGGGCATGTATTTATTTTCAAATATGTGTTTGGACATGCCTCTGACTACCCCCCTTACTTCAAAGGATCTGGAATAAGTAACATAAAAAGATCTGAGAGAATGTCTACCGCACTTTGGGGATACAGTCGTGAACCTGTTTACGTGTTTACGTTTTTACTTCTCTCTGCTGAAACTTCACTTTTTTTTTAACTTTACTAAATACTATTTCTCGCCGCACTACCCTGGGGTCTTACCATGAGTTTCAAAAGCGATCCAGTTTCCGTACTAAACTGAACTGCTTCGCTTATTCGTACCATGACGTATGACGAAAACTCCGAACCTAAACTGGAAAAGTTTCGTTCACTGAATTCGTACCATGACCGTTTATTAGGTACGCGTTGAGTTGGTTTACTTTTCTGCTAAAACTGTCACTTTGCGATGAATCGCAAATTCCTAAAAAATTCCTAAATTTCTAATCTGAAGATTAGGAACCTTAACTGGATAGCACCCAAACTGGATTGTTTACTAAGAGGTCATGGTACGGCTCCTGAAAGTAGAGCAAATAATATTTAAAATGTAAAAAATTATTTGCGTGTTTTTAAAACCTGCCATAATTATTTTAAATAAGTAAATTGAAATCTATATCAATGAAATAAATGCGACAATGGTATGTTAAATTTTTGAAAACCACTGAACAGATTTGGATACAATGTTGTGAACTTAAAATAATATTAATCCAATTTCAAAAATACTTTAGCAAGTGGAAAACTACTGCTTCTTATTGTCGTGTAACTTCTTTCGAAACAGTCCAGTGTGGCGAAAGGATTTTCAGTTTGCCTCAAAGAGGCTTTTGTACAATTGCACCGTGAGCTAAAGCTACTGTATGAGTATCACGTTATACTTGAGCTTAAAAAAAATAATGATTTTCTATACAAAAAAAATTAGTTTGTGAGCTGAATTGTGGGTAAATTCTATAGTTTCTATAAATTTTGAAAGGGTCATTGTTGAGTCATTTCGTTCGTTATAAAGCCAAAGAGATAAAATGCTAATACTCTACCCTAAAAGACACTTGACACTTCTAAAGATGTCTTTGACCTAAAACGTTTATATCTTTTTGAAACGAGGTGAATATTTTATATTTTAACTATCAACCCATCCCTATTCCAACTGTGTTAGTTCTAAACGGTCCGTAAGTGGATGGGTGACCGCCTGTGGCATTTTTATCTGAGCGCTTCCGTGCTTCAGAGGGCACCTTAAAATGTCGGTCCCGGCTATAGTCGATAAGCCATGACGGAAAACTCCGTCACCAGAGTTGGCCACTGACTCATACGAACTTACTTTTAGTGGGTTAGTAACCTATGCTCATCTTTCTTGAGATACCGAAGGTATTAAAAACTATGAATATCGTGGACCACAATAAAGAAAATAACTTTATATATTTCACATTTTATTTGTTTCTTGAGATATTTTTTGAATGCTGTTGCATCGTGTAAATGAACTTTATGTAATTTTACGTGATCTTGGATTTCAAACAGAATAAATGCTTATATAATAATTATTTATTTATCGAACGAAATTTTACAAAATATAAACTTAGATAACTATAGCATCAAAAAACCACTAAGGTTTGAAAGGAATGCTATAAATTGAGCCTGTTGAATTTTCATACTTAAATAATAATAAAACAAATAATAACATATTTATTTAATTTATTTATTTATATTTTAGCTACTCAGACCACAACCGTTGAGTGGTAGGTATAGGTTGCCTGACGCTGCTGTACAAATCTAGTAAAGTTGTAAAGGCCAAAGTTTGACAGTAAACCACCAATAGTTGCACCAACATCATACTCGTAGTTATTAGAAATCTGTAGTCCTTGGTCTACCCTTTTGGAAGAGGCGAGCTCTTCAACAGTCAACAGTTCATTCACAATAGAATCGGCTCTAAGCATGCCATCCTCACAGCTTATAATTGCAATACTCGTATTTATCTCAAAGAGCTTCTAACTGACCTACTAAAACCATGTAACCCTAGACTGAATTTTAATCTAACTTGAGCTTTATTGGCCCGGCTGTTAGGTTCATAATGCCTTGTTTGCAATACTAATTATTGTGAGGCCATAGCACTAGTCAGAAGGCTTGCTATCATGTTCATTACAAAAATGAAATGATTAAATTGAGAGAGGTGGAAGGTGAACGAGTAGAGTTAAAGAGTCTCTGTGCCGACCCCACATAAAAGTAGTAGGTAATAAGGGCAGGGAGATGATGTTAATCGGTTTCTGCTTTTCAATATAATTACAAAAACTTATTTATAAGCAGAATTCAAAATGTTTTATGCTCTTTTAGCTTGATTCATAATTATTTTTTTAGCTTGCTTAGTCTGTTCTTGATAGATCGTCGAAGTTAAACAACGCTCTGTGCGGTCACAAAAGTGGATGGGTAAGCTAGTGGCATTATTAACTGAACGCCTGCATGTTTCAGAGGCGGCCATGTTAAATTGCCATGCCAGTGGCTATAAAGTCGTTAAACTATTACGGAAGTCTTAAGGCGGCCTAAGCCTCGTTACCAGATTCGGCTACTAGCTCATACGAATCTACTTTTTTATATATTTGTCTCGGGTTTGGGTGTTTCTATGTATAATATGTATGTAATTACAAATAAAAAAGTATATAAGTAGTTTATCAGTCATCTAGTACCCATAACACAAGCTCAGCTTACTTTGGGGCTAGATGATGCTGTGTGAAAAGTCCAGCATTATTTATTTTATTTCTTTATGGTTCTTGTCATCGCTGGACCAACTGGTTTTTCTGTATTTCTATTGCAAAAAAGCACCTGTCTTATTACCACTTAAATAGGTAGGTCACGTCTTGCTGGACGTGACCTACGTGGCTTTTATAAGTGTTCGTCGCTCGAAGACAAAGTTGAAAGTGCTATGTTCTTTTTACCACCCATTCTTGGCGAGATTAAGTCCAATCAAGCATGAATAATTGTCTTAAAAGGCAAACCAACTTCTTGATATTTTTTTCCCTTAAATTTAAGATGACATCTATATTCAACCTTCACTTTCGCTCGCTTGACTCTAGAACCCGATGCTCGGGTTTGCTCGGGATTCAATATGGCGTCCGTGACATAATACACTGCTTTATCGTACCAAAAAGGTACCATGCTAAATCTATGGCTTTATCCCCTTGGTTGATAATCTATTTTTCATGAATTAAGAAACTAAGAAACAGTATACAATCACTTGAGCCATCTCATAGTTTAAAACTATCTTCAAGTAGTTTTACTGATTCAGGTCAGTCGAAAGCGTGCTCAAAAATTGCGGCAATCTCCGCGACGAATCATTCAATTTCCAAAATTATTTCATTTTGAAAAGAACTTATCTTATTATTATCTCTTATCCAAATGAGCATAGGTTATTTTTCCTCGTGTTACCCGAGAGATGTAAGGCAGGCGTCATTAAAATTATGTAAAAACCATTCAGGAAAATAATATTCACCATTGATTGTGAAAAAAATATCATCCAAAAAGATCTCATTAATTTAAAAGATCAGTCATGGCCCCGTGGCGATCTTTTATCCAGCAATGTAGCTAATTAAAGAATATGCGAAAACAAAGAATACGTTAAAAGTTACGATAATTATAACGAAATTAAAATATTATTTCATTAAGTTTTTTGGTAAAATTGGTTCTGTTTTTATGAATGGTTTTTATGGGTGATGATGGCTTTTCATTGTTATGCTATATCTGTTTTCCTCGTTGTATTAGATGACTGGCCTTACAGCTTAGTAGATCTCACACTGTTGAGTTTGATTTCTGTCCGGAACAAACATATGTATTGAAGATTGTTCTGTCTGGTTTCCGTGATTGTTTCAGATCTTTCAGATTGCAAACTGAAGACATTATGAAAAGTCATATACAGGGTGTAAAAAGACGTCTACCGAAGCCGAAAGGGGTAGGTACAGCATCCCAACACACAACCAAATCCAAAAGGATTTTCCGAAAAAATCATTATATCCGGAGAAAACAGCGTTTGAAGATTACTGGACGCGTTTTTATACGTAGATTGCTGGATTTTGATTTTTAATCGTTTTTTTCTTTTATAAATGAAATTATTAGGTAGGTATGGTCTTATTATGTTGTACTAGTAGTAAATAACTAGAAAATAAAAAAAAATTACTAGCTAAGTCAAAATTTTTTTGCGTTTTTTTCCGCTAATTAAGTTCAGAATCATGGTCTGATTGAAACCCCTCAGTTTTCGGTAGCAGTCTTTTTACACCCTGTATATGTACAATATGTATGTATTTACAAACAAAAAGTATATAATAAGTAGTTTATCAGTCATCTAGTACCCATAACACAAGCTCTGCTTACTTTGGGGCTAGATGATGCTGTGTGAAAAGTCCAGCATTATTTATTTTATTTTATATTTTCCTTATAGCTATCCTAAAAAAAACTACCTTGCAATTCTGTTGGAAAACCTAAATAAGTGTTTATACAATTTGAATACCTGTTCAAAGCTATTACAACCCTCTACATACATCCAATGACTAAAAATACTCTGCAATATTAAAAAGTTTTTCCTTGAAATGGCTATTATAACCACTCCCGTGGGCTGGTGTTGCGTGTCATGATAAATGGTAATTGTTAAAATCTTTACAAATGCTTTAGTGTAGGTAAATACCTACAAACAAAATAGCCGTGTTGTCCGAATTAGGTTGTACCTCAACTTTCAACCCGAAGGTTGTGGGTTCGAATCCCGGCCGTGCATCAATGGATTTTGCGTTTCGTAAAATTTAGATGCGCTTTAACACGTGCTCTAATCGGTGAAGAGAAACCAGTTAGTGTTCTTATAGGCGGCGATGGGCTTGCAACCTGTCACGTATGGAATACTAACTTCTGCAAGATGTGGGCATGTATCAAATATGTGTTTGGACATGCCTCTGACTACCCCCTTTAGACATCTTTATAGGATCTGGAATAAGTAACATAAAAAGATCTGAGAGAATGTCTACCGCACCTTGGGGATACAGTCTTGAACCTGTTTACGATTACATTTATGCAAGGTTCCTCTTAAAATGTTTTATTTTATTTTATTTTTTTATTTTATTTTATGTTATGATGCATGTATATGCATGTTTAAATGTTGTATGGTTGATCGAAGGTTTAAATAGATGCTTTGTTCATGTTATGTGAAATGATGAAAATTTAAATTGTACGCTGACATTGTGAAAAGTTTCCGAGAATTTTCCGATGCGAAATATCGGAAAATTAATTATTTTGATCGGTTTAAAAACGATCAATTTCAAAATATACCACTATGTATGAATGAAAATACAACAAAATATTACGTCTTACCATTACTTTATTTCCCAAATCGTCTTTAGTATCAAGATCAACAGTCATCACAGATTAGATTAGATCAGATTATCACTTTATTGACCAAGATTCTTTATAGTAAGTCTGAGCTATGTGACATTCAAAGTTACCAGTGGCTTACGTCCAGCAGTGTGCTACTATTTGAGCTGCCAATGATGATGATACTGAACCTCGTGTAAAATAGGTACTTACTCCATGTAGTTTGTCTTCTCTAAGTATTGCTAGTCGTACATCACCCCACATGCACTTACATTACAGTCCACGTGATATATACGACAATTTTATATTATAATGCTAATTTGGATAATTTAGAGCTTGAAGCATTTATACAAAATGTTTTATTCCAATAAAGTTGAAGATTATGATATTTTCCTAGTTTCTTAATTCATTAATTTTATTTAACACATAATATACTTATTCAAATATAAATTCAAAATTCTTATTTCAAGTTTCGCCTGAAGGTGCATTTATACGATGCTATTTTTCGTACGATTTGCTAAGCCCCGTTGAACGTGCCAACGAGCGCCGACAAATCGCATACGATGAGCGTTTACACCTGAAAAATGGCCGTACGATACGATATCGTATAGGTTGAAATCGCATCATGTAAATGCACGTTGTGTCTCAATTAATTGGCAAAACTAAAATACGATAGGTATTTTAGTTTCAAGTTTCGCCTTAGTCTCAAATAATTGGCAAAATAAATTACAATAGGTATTTTAGTTTTGCCTTGAAAATATCTTAAATCTTTAAAAAACGGCCACAAAAGATAAAAGAGCTACAAAATATTTTCAATTAAAAACTCAGTTAGATGCAAAACAACATTTCTACGAGAAAGTTATCCATACTAATAAATTAGTTGTTTTGTTTCACGTCAAACATCGTCAAACATTTATCGCGAGAATCATAATAACATACTTATTAGCAACGCCATCTATTGCATTTCACTGGAACTACCAACTCCCCATACAAACTTTCAACCCTTATTTCACGCCTTCCATGATTAATATATAGATTTTTTCTGTCATAAGAACCTTCTCCTGACAATAACAAACACAACAAAAAATTTTTTATGAAATCGGTCCAGCTGTTCACGTGTGATGCCGTGACCAAGGGAAATAGGGATTCATTTTTATATATAGAAGATAGAAGAAGATAGAGTCTTTTCCTGACGCATACACGCCTGACGCTCAAACCCATCGGTGATTGCGGTATGCGTTGACAAAGACAAAAATATTCCACAACTCAAATGAATAAATTACGGGGCGTAGATACGATCATACAGGATTCAAAGCGAAAAATAAAGACTACAAAAAACAAGGTATTTTTTACCCTGTGTTGATAATTATAAAGGTTAAAATAGTTTGGATGTGGGACTATTTTTGTTGATGACAACAGGCACTCGTCTGGATTTTTCGACAAATGTTTTGCAGTCATTAGTGGATGCATGTTTCAAACGCAAAGAATTTTATTTCAAAACGGAACCAGGCTGTCGACTCTGATATTCATTGAACTACCTACATTACTACGTAATAGTGATGACACTTAAAAACCGGCCAAGTGCGAGTTGGACTCGCGCACGAAGGGATCCTTACCATTATCTATAAAAATGGCAAAATAATCACGTTTCTTGTATGGGAAATTAAATATTTATTTTTTGTGTTTTAGTATTTGTTGTTATAGCGGACAGAAATACATCATCTGTGAAAAGTTCTTAAGGTTGATGTAGGTGGTGAAAGGTCTGCAGGGTCACTAATTGATATGGGTGTACCTCAGGGCTCAATATTAGGCCCCTTCTTGTTTCTAGTATACATAAACGACCTTCCTTCTTTTGTGAAAGACATGTGTGACATTGTTCTGTTTGCTGATGATACCTCATTGGTTTTTAAAGTTGATAGATATAAAGAAAATTACGATGATGTTAATGCGTCTCTATCCCTAGTTTTAAAATGGTTTACGGCTAATAATCTCTTACTTAATGCCAAGAAAACGAAATGTATTAAATTCACTTTGCCTAACGTGGTTCACAAACCAACTAAAATTGAGATAAATGGAGAAACACTTAATCTTGTAGATTCAGCAATTTTCTTAGGGCTGACTGTTGATTCCAAATTGCAGTGGGGACCTCACATTGAAAGACTTGCAGGTAGACTTAGCTCCGCTGCATATGCAGTTCGTACGATTAGGAGTTTGGCTGATGAAGAGACAGCCAAGCTAGTATATTATAGTTACTTCCATAGTGTGATGTCATACGGTATCTTTCTCTGGGGTAAAGCAGCCGATATTCAAGATATTTTTGTTTTGCAAAAGCGGGCTGTCCGTGCGATTTACAATATGAAACCACGGGACTCGCTAAGACAACGTTTTAAAGAAATTAATATTCTAACAGTATTTTCACAATACATTTATGAAATCATTTTGCACACTCATAAATATATAAATGACTTTAAGAAAAAAAGTGACGTGCATAGAATTAATACTAGAAATAAGGATAAACTTTGTGTGCCTGAATTTAGATTAGAAAAAGTGAAAGGTTCTTTCATGGGAAATACCGTACTCTTTTATAATAAACTTCCAGATAATGCCACTAAATTGCCTATTCGAAGATTTAAAAGTTACATAAAAAATAATCTTATAAAGAAAGCGTACTACTCTATTGGTGATTATATTAATGATAAATTCGCGTGGCCTGATGTCGCTCTGCCCCTCGACAGCTGATGTGTGCACAATGCCTTTGCTATCTTGCTTAGCTTCTTGAATTTTACTAACTTTACTTTTAATTTTACAACTAAGTTAGTTAAGAAATTAGCCTAAGTTTAGATCTAAGATGGATCACCTAAAAAAAGCTAGGCCCCAAACCGTGTTTGTTGCCCTGATTCTTCACGGTATTGGTCGCGAAGGAACAGGAGTAGAATCACCTAGTTTTAAGACGTTTCAAAGTGATCCCAGCGGTCCTACTGAATAAATGCTATTTGACTTTGACTTTGACTTGACTTTGACTTTGAAAATTTCAACTGTCTAACTATCACGGTTCATGAGATAATGCTGCGGGCAGAAGCTGTTACAAAAAACAGGTTCACGACTGTATCCCCAAGGTGCGGTAGACATTCTCTCAGATCTTTTTATGTTATTTATTCCAGATCCTTTGCAGATGTCTAAGGGGGGTTGTCAAAGGCATGTCCAAACACATATTTGATACATGCCCACATCTTGCAGAAGTTAGTATTCCATACGTGACAGGTTGCAAGCCCAACGCCGCCTATAAGAACACTAACTGGTTTCCTCACGATGTTTTCCTTCACCGTTTAGAGCACGTGTTAAAGCGCATATAAATTTTACGAAACGCAAAATCCATTGATGCACGGCCGGGATTCGAACCCACAACCTTCGGGTTGAAAGTTGAGGTACAACCCCATTCGGCCAAAACGGCTTTTTTGTTACATAATGCTGGACTTTTTCACACAGCATCATCTAGCCCCAAAGTAAGCAGAGCTTGTGTTATGGGTACTAGAATGACTGATAAACTACTTATATACTTTTTGTTTGTAAATACTTACATATTATACATAGAAACACCCAGACCCGGGACAAATATCTGTAGGTCATACAAACATATTTGTTTTATAGCAAGATTTCATATAGAAGCCCAAAGCTAAAAGCTCCATGTACGCTCAGTGACAATGAAGAATGGAGGGATCGCTCCACAGGCGTTAATTTACGAAAAATATTTTGAAGCACTCATTTTGGGGCTCTTTTACTGATTGCGAATGTAGCACGAAATTGTAACACGATAGGTACTTTTACTTTAATGTAAAATTAAATAGATCATTGTTGAGATCAACAGAATGCAGAGGGTTCCATAAAAAACGTAGGATTTTGTATCTATATTAGATGATTCATGGTGGTCGCAGTCTTATCCGCGCCGAACTATCAATTCAATAGACGAAATGCAGTAGTCAAACGCTTAACTCTTTTAAGGCTAAGGTAAAAGACCACTATTTGACATAAGAATCCCTTTTTCTATATATTATATTATTATTTTATGTGTGTATTTTAATATTATATTATAATAATATGTAGGTATATTTTATTTATTTATATTTTGTATATTTTTGTATATGTTACGCGGCGCTCACGAAGGGAAACCGCTGCGTAGGTTCGACCTGTACAACGCAGCGGCGGCGCACATGAGATGCATTGTCAGCGGAACGCGGCCCGTTGACGTCAATCGACCGCTATTGCATTTTACTTTATTCTGTTATTTTTCATTCTTTGTTCCAACTTCGAACTAGCTTCACTTTTTGTAATATTTTACTTTTATATTAAAATTTAGTTTGAAATTTAAGTATATTTTTTAAAAGCTACCCTGAGCAGCGGCCTACGTATTTGGCGCAGGCTTACGGATACTTGATTTATCTTAAATTCACGAGATTCATCTCGCAAGTAAAAAGAACCTACTAGTGCTGCTGTTCGGGTGAATCTAAACTTCGATTCTGCTGAGTTCCAGACGACGTGAAATGCTGTAAGTCCTTGAATCTTTCAAGTCCTTGCTTATTCCTATTTTTAATCCTTGTATTTCGTGTATTTTGTGTATCTTACATTTTACTGTGTGTCTATTTTTAGTGCGTTTAGTTTAGGCTTCCAAGATTTTTCATCCGAGAAAATCACGGAATATTAGGTTAGGTAGCGATAGATCATCTAGTAGTAGGCTTAGTGCTATTGACGAGCATAGAAATTTAGACGAAAACATGGCCCAACCCAATCCGATGGACCTCATTTACAAGTCCCTCAGACTTTTGCCGGAATTCGATGGAAATCCGCACATTCTTACGAGATTTATTAATCTCTGTGACCAACTTGTGTTAGCCCATGTTACGAACGAACCGGGAAAAGAATTAGAGAATATAGCTCTTCTTAACGGCATTTTAAATAAAGTGTCGGGGTCCGCAGCTAGGTTGATTAATTCAAACGGGATACCCACTACGTGGCAAGGTATTAGGAGCGCATTGATAAATAATTTCGCAGACCATCGTGATGAGACCGCTCTTTATAGTGATTTATCCTTAGAGACTCAAGGCTCGAGTACTCCGCAGGAGTTTTATGAAAGGTGCCAAAATTTATTCAGCACCATAATGACGTATGTTTCACTTCATGAAGCATTAGGTACGACCGTAGAAGCCAAGCGTGCCCTCTACCAAAAGTTGACCCTTCAGGCCTATTTGCGAGGTCTCAAGGACCCCTTAGGAGCCAGGATACGCTGTATGCGACCTGAGACGATGGAAAAGGCCCTCGAATTTGTTCAAGAGGAGCTTAACACGCTTTATATGCAAGAGCGCAGTGGTGTTTCATCAGGTAGAAAGGATTGGCAGCATCCCAATCAGTTAACATCTAACTCGCAAAAATTTAATCTCCCGCTGAATAACTTTGCCCCTCGACTGACTAACGGACACGGATTTGGACAGACAAGACCAATCTTTAACATGCCGGGTCCATCAAGGCCGAACCCCATTCAAGCTCAACCTCATCAAGGTTGGAGACCTAACCCTATGCCTCAGTCGCAACCCCCACGTGGTCCTACTCGTACGCAACAGATGTTCCGCGCCCCTCCACAAAATTACAGCGCACAAAGCAATGCTTTTAGGTTGCCTTCTAGACCTCAATCTCAGCAACCATTTAATTATGGTAATGCCCCGCGTCCTACACCTATGAGTGGTGTTAGTCATTTTGTAGAAAGACGTTTACCTATGACAGGGCATGACTGGCGTAAGCACGGAAATCCACCTCCGTCTAATTACTTTAAGAGTCGCGAAATAAATTTCAACGAGTTTGATGGCTATGACAATAGTTATTACTATGATGATTATAGCGGTTATAATGAATGCTACAACGACTATTACTCTTACGAGCAATACCCTGATTACAATAATTATTGTGACCAATATTCTAATCAGGAATCACCAGTGGTAGAAGAATTACCAACTGATGAAAATTTTCAGCAGGATTCGAAGTCAGAAAAGCCAAAATAGAAGTAAATTTCCATATTCAAAGGCAACTAGGTTACATTCAAATAGCGAATCCACCTTTAAGATTTTTGATCGATACAGGAGCTAATCAGTCCTTTATTAGTCCTAACGCTGTAGAAAAATACTTCCGTCACATCCCTTTGAATTACGATCCATTTGAAGTGACCAATGTGCACGCGACTAGTAAAAATGATTATTCGATCACGTTGCCTAGTTTCCAAGAATTTAATGACCCGAATGATATAACTTTGTACGTGTACAAATTTCATAATTACTTCGATGGACTTATAGGCTTTGACCTACTTGACGTATGGGATTCTAACATCGATCTGAAAAATAAATTACTGAAGACCCGTAATACTCAGATCCCCATTCAGATGTACGACTCTAGGAATGTTAACTTATACGAGGAGATCATTCCAGCTAACTCGACAAAGGTAGTTCGATTGCCAGTAAATTCAAAAGACGGTGACGTTTTTGTAGAAAATCAGACGATTTGTAACTGCCTTATTTCAGACTGCATAACGACGGTTCATGATAACCGAGGCTGGGTAGAAATTACTAACCCAACTTCGAATGATGTGATCTTTTCTATGGATCGTCCTGTTGAAGCTGAAATATTTAACATTGAATGTGACAGTACTGAAATTTTATCAGATCGCGCAAAAGATGTTTTATCTCGTCTCCGAACAGATCATCTTAATCCGGAAGAACTCGCTAATTTAAAGCGCTTATGTGCGAATTACGCGGACGTGTTTTATCTTGAGGGTGAACCACTTACATTCACAAACAAGATCAAACACAAAATTAAGACAACTGATGAAATTCCAGTACATACCAAGAGCTATCGCTATCCTTATATTCACAGACAAGAAGTCAGAGATCAGATTAGTAAGATGCTTGATCAGAATATTATACGACCATCAGAATCCGCTTGGAGCTCTCCGATTTGGATTGTACCCAAAAAGGCAGATGCTTCCGGTAAGGTTAAATGGCGTCTTGTTGTGGATTTCAGGAAAGTAAATGAGAAAACGATTGATGATAAGTACCCAATCCCAAATATTACAGACGTACTTGACAAGTTAGGTAAATGCCAATATTTTACCACTCTTGATTTGGCCAGTGGATTTTACCAAGTAGAGATGGACCCATCAGACGTTCATAAGACCGGGTTCAACGTGGAAAATGGACACTATGAGTTTTTAAGAATGCCCATGGGGTTGAAAAACTCACCCTCCACCTTCCAACGAGTGATGGATAACGTTCTCAGGGGTCTACAAAATGAAATCTGCTTAGTTTACCTAGACGACATCATTGTGTTCAGTACCTCCCTTCAGGAGCATATAGTTAACTTGGACAAGGTTTTTAAAAGATTAAGAGAATCCAACTTCAAGATTCAAATGGATAAATCTGAATTTTTGAAGCTGGAAACTGAGTTTTTAGGACATGTCATTTGTAGAGAGGGTGTTAAACCGAACCCTAACAAAATTAAAGCCATTGAAAATTACCCCCTTCCAAAGACTACGACGGAAATCAAACGTTTTCTCGGATTGCTCGGATATTATAGGAAGTTTATTCCAGATTTCGCTCGCATTACTAAACCATTAACCCAATGTTTGAAGAAAGGTTCAAAAATTAAGCTTGATCAGAACTATACTAACTGTTTCGAACATTGTAAGACTCTGTTAACAAACGACCCGATATTGCAATACCCAGACTTTACCCGAGAGTTTATCTTAACAACTGACGCATCTAACGTTGCTATTGGTGCCGTTCTATCTCAAGGTACTAAAGCCTCTAATAAACCAATCGCATATGCATCGCGTACTCTCAATAGTAGTGAGTTAAATTATAGTACGATTGAAAAGGAACTTTTGGCAATTGTTTGGGCAACCAAATATTTTAGACCATACCTTTATGGCCGAAAATTCCTTATCCTGACTGATCATAGACCTTTGCAATGGGTAGTTAACTTGAAAGATCCTAGCTCGCGTCTTACAAGATGGCGTTTGAAATTGAGCGAATACGATTATAGAGTCGAGTATTTACAAGGAAAGTGCAATACTAACGCCGATGCACTATCGCGTATCGAAGTTAATAACGAAGAGCTTATGTCGATCGTAGTAAATCCATCTGAAACAGATCCCGCGTTAGATGAATCTAGAACCATTACGGCTACAGAAACTGCAGCTGGTTCAAAAACAGCTACCGTTCATACAGACGTTGAAAACCCCATCTTGGAAGTTCCGATTTCAGATGACCCATTGAATCGATTCACTAAACAACTTATATTCAACGTCGTAGGTGATATTAAAGGACGACCGACCGTAACTAAACCGTTTGAGACCCATACGCGAACCACTGTTCAAATATCCGAATCTAACTTAGAGGAGGATGTTATTAGCGCGATTAAAGAGTACGTTCATCCTAAACTCAAGACGGGACTTCTGATTAACCCCTATTTGGCTATGTACAAAATTATCCCAATCATACAAAAGACATTCAAAAATTCGGCAATGAATCTGACACTTACTAAGAAAGAATTAGAGAACGTTAGGGAATACCTAAGACAGCAGGAAATAATCAATAAATATCATGATGGTAAGACCAATCACCGTGGTATTAATGAATGTTACTTAGCGTTATCTAATAAGTACTATTGGCCAAAAATGAGAGAGCAAATCACTAAGTTCATCAATGATTGCACCATCTGTGGTCAAGCTAAATATGATCGCACTCCGATTAAGCAACAATTAAAAGTAGTACCACCTGCTAGCAAACCCTTTGAACTAGTTCATCTCGATCTTTTGACTATTCAAGGTGAGAAATTCTTAACCATCGTTGACGCTTTTTCCAAGTATGCACAAGCGTATCATCTCAGAGATGGCACAGCTGTTAGTGTAGTACAAGCTCTATTGAATTTCTGCACGCATCACGGTATACCTATCACATTAGTAACTGATAATGGTACCGAGTTCACTAATCAGTTAGTTGCGGAGTTTGTGAAAATGCACAAGATCCAGCATCATAGAGTTGCTCCTCACACACCTAATGAAAACGGTATAGTTGAGAGATTCCACTCAACAATACTTGAACATCTTCGTATTCTCAAGTTAGGTCAGAAAACAGAATCTGTAATCAATTTAATGCCCTATGCCCTTCTGGCTTATAATAGCAGTATTCACAGTTTTACACGGTGCAAGCCAATAGATGTTATCACGGGACATTATGACCCTCGTGACCCTTTCGATGTAGACCTTTCAGCTCATTTACTTCAACAGTACATGACTAATCATAAAGACAAGATGACTAAAGCCTATAACGCGATTCATGAGATGTGCAGTGCGACTCGTAAAGATCTTACAGACAACCGAAATAAAGAACGAGAACCAGAGGTTGAGTACTCTCCTGAACAACAGATTTTCGTGAAAAATCCGTTCGCTTCCCGACAGAAACTAGCCCCTCGTTTCACTCATGACGTCGTAATGGCAGACCTCCCAATTCATATTTATACTAAGAAAAAGCGAGGTCCAATTGCCAAATCTAGGCTTAAACGTCTCCCTAAAAGTGCCCAATTGTTACAGGACCCTACTAACAATTCATCTGCTCCTGACCCCAGTCCTAACGCAGGAGATAAAACTTGAAAGTCTCGATGACGGCCCTGGAATTTTACCTTTCAAACTAGGCTCTGCTAAACTTGTTTCTCATTACCATTCCTTTCTACAAAATGTTAATCTCCAAGATTTGCGCAGTAAAATCATTTCAGTAGACAATCAAATAGATAGTTTTAGCCCTCAGCTAAATAATAAAACTAATTCATTATTTGAACCTCACATCGATTATTTGAAAAATAAGCTTGCAAGTGTTTTAGATCAATTAGAGACATTCGAGATAAATCGTGTAAAAAGAGGACTCATAGATGGTCTCGGATCGGTAGTTAAAAGTATTACAGGTAATCTCGACTACACAGACGCTTTGCACTATAATCAGGCTATTAAATCTTTACAGGAAAATGAGAATAAGTTAGTTACCGAATTTAACAATCATGTTAGTTTATCTAAAAATTGGTCTCTACAATATTCAAAGATTTTGGATGATGTTGTAGATAACCAGAATAAGATCGAAATTTTAGTGAACAAGATTAAGCAAGTAGATGTTGCTAAGGACTACGAATTAGTAAAGTATGCGCATTTTGTTCAAGTCCTTAGAATTTTAACCGACAATGTAGATTCCATCTCTCAAGAACTACTTAAGCTACAAAATGTCCTTGCTTTTATCAGAGCTTCCACGACGCATCATTCGGTTATGAATTTGTATACCATTCGCGATATAATTCGTAAATTGGAAATACTATATGGCAGTGAAAGAGTAGTAGATTTAGATATTAGAGAATATTTCGATATAATTAGGTTAGGTTCATACTATGTAGGTAATGAAATAGTTATAGTATATAAATTCCCAGTCGTATTTCCTTCTACTTATGATATGTATAAGCTATCTATCATCCCTAATAAAAACCACGAAATCCTTGCCCCTCCTCTTCCATACCTAGCTATCCATGAGAAAGATTTCAAGTACATTGAGGCAGAATGCCCGAAGACCAGTAAATGGTACATCTGCGAGAAGAAGAAAAATCTGCAAATCCAATCGTCGGATGACTGCATCCAACATCTCATCTCTACGCAGCAGCGAAGCAAGATGTGTAAACCCACCAACATCGCATTGGCAAAACCAGCATATGAAGAACTCGACGAGAAACATTACAGCATCAGTTTCCCCGTCTCTACGAAAGTTCATCTCTCCTGTGGTCAAGATCTCTACCAAACGCTTCAAGGCAGCTATCTCGCTATCATCCCTAAGAAATGCTACTTAGAAACAGCGGATTTCACAATCTCCAATATTAACGATCGTTTGAAAGGCCAAGCAGTGAAAATCATGGATCTACCTAAGAGCGACTTCGTGACTCCAGCTTCAGTACCAATATTCAAACTGAACTCAATCAATCTGGACCATCTTCACGCTACCAACAAGAAAATCTCGCTTCAATCGCCGTTGAATCTCAATACGGCCACTGACTACACCCTATATCACACTACCATACCCATGTACACTATCGCGATAATAACTGCATGTGTACTGGTGAGCGGATTACTATACAGAAGATATAGATTCAGTCGGAACGAGAACTTAAAAGATCCTGATGTAAGCCCAGCTGCTCTACAGGAAGTTTACGCCCTTCCAGCAAAAAGGAGACTCGATCCCGATCATCCACCAGCTCAATTTACGACAAGTCTCAATACTCGCTGATCTTCGGGGGGAGGTGTTACGCGGCGCTCACGAAGGGAAACCGCTGCGTAGGTTCGACCTGTACAACGCAGCGGCGGCGCACATGAGATGCATTGTCAGCGGAACGCGGCCCGTTGACGTCAATCGACCGCTATTGCATTTTACTTTATTCTGTTATTTTTCATTCTTTGTTCCAACTTCGAACTAGCTTCACTTTTTGTAATATTTTACTTTTATATTAAAATTTAGTTTGAAATTTAAGTATATTTTTTAAAAGCTACCCTGAGCAGCGGCCTACGTATTTTATAGGTATATAGTTAGTGGGTGGTATTTATTTACACCGTATTTTATAGCTTTCTTTTATACAGCGTACGTACATAGTGCATCCACTTGTTAATGTCTTCTCCCTAGACTCAAAGGTTTGCTGGTAGAAAACTCTTTTAGGGTCAAGCTCGCCTTTGTACATGTACTTTCTAATTATTGTTTTGTAACCATTGTCTTGTGTACAATAAAGAATTACAGAATTACAGAAATGCTGAGACGTCAGAAACCAGTCGCATTTTCTGACGTCATCAGCATTTTTTGTATAGGAAAATGACTGCGGTGCTTACGGCGCGGCCAAATGTGCGATCAGGTTTAAACAGCGTCAGGAAGCAATCCATCCAGAAAAAAAATTACTTCTTGTCGTATCATAAGTTTTTTTTTTTTAGTCTGTTTTTTTGTTATAAAATTCTTTACATTGTCATTTTATGCCTACCAATCGTCCATTCATTGTTTAGCCTCTGGATCCAAAGGTTGCCTGTAAGAGATTAAATGATTATAAGCGATAAGGCCGCCTATTGTACATTTTTATTGGAACGAAGTTCCTTTTCAGACGGTATCGTAGAAAAAAAGACTGAGACTGGAAAAAAAAGCCATTTTACCGTCACGACACATGTATGTACATGTCAAATCGTCCCAGTGCAAATGCGCAGCTGCGACACAGTCCATAGATTGTTACATTGTTAGTACGGAAGAGCGTTTCTAGTTCCCAGCATAGAAAAGTACTCTTTGCTTCGTTCTAACCGAGTGTTCCACGACACTCACGTACTTTTTTTTATTGGTTTGTTTTTATTTTGTATTTTGTGTGCATTAAAGTATTTTCATTCATTAATAATTTATTTCGAACAAGTATGGTGAGACAATTATAAGTGCACCTGAGGGGCTTATTACTGATACTAAATACAAAACAAGAAATAGATAAAATAATAAAATGAAAATTTACAACAGTATTTAATAAACCCTCGTTTAAAACGTGTAAACATTGGTATTAATGAATAGATAAGGAAGATAGACTACATGTTCGATTCAATGTTTGCTAGATCTGCAAATGTTTGTTCTACAGGAGTAGTGCCTATCTTAATTCCCACAACACAGAGTAGCTCAGTATCAGAGATTATGAGGCCATTATCCACCAAAGTAGAAAACACAACAACACACCATACCTTCAATATGTTCGTTTCTTTCCATCCCAAGGTTGTCTGGAAGAAATCGCTTCTAAGCGATAAGACCGCCCATTGTACATTATCTCATTAGGTTATACGAGTTCATACATAAGTTATTGTGTAATTATTGTGTACAATAAAGCGTTTTTCATTCATTCACAACGACACAACAAAAAATGTATCGATTGCGCATAAGCTCAGTTGATTAAAGCTTTGGTAAGGATTGGCGAGGTCGAGTGTGTATATAAAAGCAAACATTATTAAAGCTCTTTCTCTTTCTTTTTGCTTGAATGATCCGTCAAGATAAGTAAATGTGTAATAAGTAAATGAAGCGCTCGTGGTCGTGCTTGCTTAGTCGTTCTCGATAGATCGTCGAAGTTAAGCAACGTTCGAAACGGTCTGTAAGTGGATGGGTGACCACCAGTGGCATTTTTATCTGAGCGCTTCCGTGCTTCGGAGGGCACGTGTCGGTCCTGGCTATTTAAGTCATGGCGGAGGCCTTATGGCGGCCTAAAAACTCCGTCACCAGAGTTTGCCACTGATACGAACATACTTTGTAGTAAATGTGGAAATAAAGAATCAGAATGTTTATATAATTATTTGAAGAAAGATTTGAAGTGAAGTCAAAGTGAAAAGAAGAAGAAGGAATAAACAGAAGAAGAAGAAACCAAGAAGTGAAGTGAGAGAGAAGAAGAAGAAGACTAAGCTAAGATGTTACTGATTGAGCGGTATAGTCGCTCAGCTACAAAGCCCTTTTATTTTCAACCGACTTCAAAAAAGGAGGAGGTTCTCAATTCTTCTGTATGTTTTTTTTTGTATCTTGTTACGCGATTGTTCCGCCATTTGTTGACCGATTTGCAAAATTCTTTTTATGTTTGAAAACCCTTTCAAACATAAAGGGTAAAAGTATACTCCAGAGGTGGTCCCATATAAATTTTATTCCTGAGGGATTGATAGTTTCCCCGTAAAACTCTAAAAACCTTCCCTCCTAGCCATGTCACACATAGAAATCGAATCGACAGCTTGACGCCCTGAGTCACACCGCGTTTCGAGTCAAACATTGAAGTCGGTTTTCTTTTTAGTATAAAAACGTAATAACTAAATCGTAATAATTGAGAACCTCCTCCTTTTTTGAAGTCGGTTGAAAAGGTTACTTAAATATAGTTGAAATTGCTGCCCCATTGCTGGGCAAAGGTCTGAGGCCGTATTCTCGTTCTTATTTTCGTTCGTTTGATGAATATTCGGGTGTTTCTTACTACGATTTCGGACTTCAAGGGCCAATTTTTTGGTTTGAAATATTTGGTTCTAGGTTAGGACCGTGTTTTATCGTTGATCTTATCGACTGAATACAATGTAACTCGTAGTAAGAAGCGTCCGAATATTGATCGAACGAATAAAAAAACGAACGTGAATAACCCCCTGGTTTTATCAGACGTCCACTAAACATCTTAGATTATCATATCTAATTTCGCAGTGTTATTAATTTTATTGACTCTTTGCTTTGGTCGAAACCGGCCCCTATACTCTTGGAACTCGGCCAAGATTCCATGGATAATATATCGGGATAGATAATGATAGTATCGGGAAAGTGTAACCTTACTGGTAGACCCTAAACTACCTTACTGATACTTCTAATTTAGTACATGCGAAAGTTTCTGAATTTACGTTTACGTTTAAAAAACAAAAGACGTGTGGCACTCGGAGACTGCCGCGGTTAAGATATTGCAAAGCATTTTTTATCAACTTATGCAATTATAATTAAGTATTTATTTATTTTATTTATGCAGTATTTTTTTTCCTTTGTTTTTTTTTCTTTGATATTAATTCAAGTTACACTTTTTGAGCGTGGTGACCGATAAGAAAACAAATTTCTTCATGCGCAGTAACGCCGATACAACCAATGCCACCTAGAGGCGAGTTGCTGAACTAAAGAGACAAGCGTGATATTTCAAAATAGTTTTCTAATGCCATTGAAATACAGTTGAGTTTCGGTCGGAGTGGGTGGTGTTAGGTGTTAATTTCGTTACGGAATTTCTGGATTCGGTCTCCACGCTCAGGCCCGCGATAGAAGCTATGCAATAGCTTAAAAAATAAACGATTTTAATGTCATACTTGTTTACAATAAATTATAAGCCAGGATAAAAAAATAGAAAATACTTTATTGCACATCATTAAAAAATACACTGCTATTTTATGACTACCAAAAAAAATATAAGGACGGTTACATTAGATGCAGAAAATGATAATGGCATGGTCAGATATTTTTTTATTTAACTATCACAAAGTTATCGAGGATTGTAGTCAACCAAAACTGAACAAAATTTTATCAAAACTGTACAAATAAGTACTACAGACAACAATCGCGTACGGATTCTCATTTAAACTATGCTCTTGTATCATCCCCAGTCAGTAAAACCCCAGTAGCTATTATAAATCCATGGTTGACTCGTTTCGTCTCCTTATTAGGTTATAATTTTTTTTTGTCTTTTTTGAGTTTTAACTAACATAAATGTGATCAGTAACTGTGTTTTTTTGGTAATTAAAACTTAACAAAAAACTACAATTGGCGGTCTTACCGCTAATAAGCGATCTCTACCAGACTAGGATGAGTTTTTTAGTTGTAGTTAAAACCATCTACTCAAAGATGGTTAAAGAAAATCTATCTATACTAATATTATAAATGTGAAAGTAACTCTGTCTGTCTGTCTGTCTGTTTGTTACGCTTGCACGTCCAAACCGCTGAACAGATTAAGCTGAAATTTGGCTTAGTTAAAGGTTGTATCCCAGGGAAGGACATAGGCTACTTTTTATCCCGAAAAAATTAAAAAATCCCGAGGGACCGCGGGTCACGCCGCGGGAGCGCAGCTAGTTAATAATAAGGCCTTATCTTAAAATTACCTTTAAAAACTCGTTTTGAATTTGTAGCATAAAAATTGACACCGTATTCCACTTTGTTTCGCAGCTTAGTCAGCTCCACACGTATTGACGTCGTCTTTCCTGTGGGCCAGGCTGATTAAGCTGAGAGGATGGTTTAGGTGCTGGGCAAGCCTATTCTATCTCAAACAATGTCCCAGGCACTACAGCGTCCCGTTAAGTGTAGGCATAGGTTGCCTCCTGACGCTGTATAAATCATCTAATATAGATGTAAAGGCCTAAGTTTTTTTTTTATTCTACTTTGTTTTAGAGGATACCTGAAAATTAGTCTTCCCAAGAACTACTATTTTATTTTTCAACTAAAGTAATTTGTACAGAGATACATTTCAGACATCAAAAGCTATGAAAAAACTAACATCACCATTCAAATATCACCTCTATGGCATGCGCAATAAAGTATCCGTCTCGTGTGCACAATTTATTCGTCCCTCGCGGAACATGTTTTGCATGTAAGTAGAACGAAGAGCCACCGCGTATCAAAATTGCAGAAATGTGAGTTCGTGAACGAGATCGGTTCCACAAGCTTACTTTATTCACCAGCCACTTCTTTGCAATTTCCTTGTTATTACTTTTTAAACATCCGTAATTTTTATGAGTTATATACAGGGTGTAAAAAGACGTCTACCGAAGCTGAAAGGGTCAGGTACAGCATCCCAACACACAACGAAATCCAAAAGGATTCTCCGAAAAAATCATTATATCCGGAGAAAACAACGTTTGAAGATTACTGTTTACGTATGTACTGGGCGTGATTTTATACGTAGATTGCTGGATTTTAAGTTTTAATTTTTGTTTTCTTTTATAAATGAAATTATTAGATAGGTATGGCCTTATTATGTTGTACTAGTAGTAAATAACTAGAAAATAAAATAAAATGACGTGGCTAAGTAAAAAAAAAATTGGGTTTTTTTTTGCTAAAGTTTTCGGTAGCAGTCTTTTTACACCCTGTATAATAATAACTAACTAACATGATTATAACCAACACCCTTCAAAATAAATTGTTGTTTTATTTTTTTTTTGTCTAGATTAACCCAATTATATGTAACCTCAAGCTGTGCTTCGCAGTTTAACGCGCAGCATTTTGGTAATACTTTACTTTTTTCGGGAAAATTGTGTTTTTCCATTAAAGATATCCATTTAGATAATAAAGAAATCAGATAGTGGCTATAATTTTATCCAAGTAATTCGCAAGACCATAAATGCAAAAGTATTACATACATTTTACGCGCTACGTATATCAATAGCTACCTTTATTTGATACTATCAGTTCAAAGGAATTGCGCTACGAACTGCTACGATGCTACGCTGCTACGGGCTAGCCATTACGTAGAGGGAACGGACGAAACATGGGTACATCTGTTTCAATGATCATTCCACTTGTCAAAATACGCGTTGGTACGCATCAGAAATCATTATTATATGTTTTGTGAAAATCCAACCTAAATCTGTGGGACGTGATCTTCATGATTCATCTGTAAGCTGGTAGTTATTTTATCTCACAAAGACGGGTCGGTCTTAAATGTGTGTGTAGATTTGTTTCTGTGCGTGTAAGCGATTTTGAGCGCTCATTTGTCCATGCGGAGTTTTCGAACTTACTGAGGGTGTATTACAAAGATATTTGTCCTGCACGAGAATCGAACCCACGTTGACTTGATTGATATGATAAAAGTAAGAAGCGATAAATTAATACGGAATCAAGATAATAATTGAAAATCTCACTTACAAGTTATCAAGAACTCGGCAAGAACTTCGTAAAAACGTAAAGTCAACAAAAGAACTACAAAGTTGCGCTTTCAGTTCTCTCACTTAAGTGATCCAGCGCTGAAAATGTTGAGTTTACAAATAGTTGAGTAAATTCCGCTGCGTTGATTTTAAAGAAAGTTCGCGGAAGGGTGATTGTGCACAATTGGATTATATCCGATTCTGACTTCTCTGTTCAATTGTTTTATTTTATTTAAGTATCTATTTTTTGTTATTGTTTATGTTAACCGCGCGTGATGTCACCCTGTAAGGCCCAGTCTGAAAATCAGCGCTGTCTCCCTCTCCTGGGAGCAGCACTAAAGCTGAGACTGGACCTTTTTGGCACCACACAATGGATAGTTTGTTTCTTATTTTTGTTTATTTTTTTTTATTATGTTTCTTTGTACCTACTCGTCTAAATGTTTATTGTTCTTAATTTCATTGTATTGTGTTGTGTGTGTCAAATAAATTTATTCTTATTCTTATTCTTATTTATTTTATGATTTTTGCGTCTCAATTCTCAACGTCCTTCATCAGAATATAATATTTTTAATGTAATTTTTATATTTTCTGAAATTGTTTGAATGCTTGAGAAGCATTCGTAAAAATCAAACAAAACTCAGTTATTTAAACAAAAAAAATTATGTTGTCTAGAAAAAATATATTATTTATTCATGTTGTCGAAAAAAATGTCTAGAATCTAGAATATAATATAATTTAGTGGATAACTCAGATGATGTAGTTTTATGTCACCTGATGACATCCTTCAAGACTTATCGACTTTATAGCCGGGACTATCTAACTAGTGCTTTCAAAAACACGGAATAATGTCGGATTGAAACCGATAAAATGTACAATCACCCAAAATCTGTTAGGAGTTGCACGTCGGCTAGCATCACGTTATTCCGAGTTCAAGTAGTTTCGGTTGAGACACCTTTTTAGTTCGAGATCAAAACTTTGTCTTGGCACGAATAGCGATCTGCTTTTCAAAAGAACTTCAAAAGCAATATATACATACACCCCTATTTTTAATTACCAGAAAAATTTTAACCGTGGTCTCGGTGTCTATTACTGATCACATTTATGTGGTTAAAACTCAAAAAATAATAATTATAACCTCAAAAAGAGACGAGACGAAACATGGATTTTTGATAGCTACTGTGGTTTTACTGACTGGGGATGGTACGAGAGCATAGTTTGAATGAGAGTCTGTAGTACTTATTTATATAGCTTTCTTAAAATTTTGTTCGGTTTTGCTTGACTACAATCCGCAATAACTTTGTGATAGTTAAATAAAAAAATCTGACCATGCTATTATCATTTTCTACATCTACTGCAACTGTACTTAAATTTTTTTTGGTAGCTATAAAATAGCAGTGTATAGAAATAGAATCACGTCTGTTTCCTCTAGGCGCGGACATTCCATTTGATTTATAGGTCTTTAAGATATTTTAATGTATCATGTGCTACTAAAAAATAAAATAAACTAAAACTAATTAAACCTACCTACTGTGTGTAATTTTATAACTCTCTACTAAATAGAAAACTAGCAGTGATTTGGAATTTAATTAGTTAATTATTATCCAAGAGGTTGATTGACGAGACCAATGACCAAAGGGCTGGTGCTTACCTCGGACAGATGATAAGTATAGCCATCCAACGAGGTAATGCCGCCAGCCTTTTGGGCACATTACCTGCGGTCGGTGATTTGAACACTGTTTTTTATCTTTAGTTTAGTTAAATTATGTACATACTTATGTATTTTTATGATTATTGTTTCGTGTAAATATTTATTAATTGTTCAATTCCATACTAGCTATTGATAATATATCAGAAATTTAATATTGGAAATGCCGACATGTAATGAGCTGAATTTAAAACCGAAATTCGTCCAATCACATTATCAGGTTATTGTATTATCTAGCATTGCAATCGGTAATACGAAACATTTGTAGGTAACAATTATATTTTTCGCAGTTTAGTTATATTTAAAAAAAAATCTGCAAAGTATTGATGTTTGATGTTGTCTGTTTGTTACCTTTTCACGCCCAAATCGCTGAACAGATTAGATTGAAAATTGGAGTGGATAAAAGTTGTATTGCCCAGAGAAGTACATAGGCTACTTTTTATCCCGAAAAAATGAAAAGAAATGTAACTGTGTAAAAATGTAATGTGTCCAACACAATCAGTTTATCAGTCCAACACAATAAGTACATCAGTCCAACCTTATCAGTTCATCAGTTCAATCCTTTCAGTTCATCAGACCATAAAAATCAGTTTATCAGTCCAACACAATAAGTACATCAGTCCAACCTTATCTTCATCTATCCAACACAATCAGTTCATCAGTCCATCACAATCAGTTCAATCAGTCCATCACAATCAGTTCATCAGTCCAACACAATCATTTCATCAGTCCAGCACAATCAGTTCATCAGTCCAACACAATCAGTTCAGCAGTTCAACATAATCAGTTCATCAGTCCAACACAATCAGTCTATCAGTCCAACCCTTAAAACCTTTTCTTGGTCTGTGCGATTTGCAACTGTCTACGTTATATACATAAAAGTCGGTATTCTTTTAAAAACATTTTTATAACGTTATCATCTGATACTCTCTAGTGAGTGCTGAGGTTCAATTAGCAGTAAAAGGTTGCAATTTGGATCGAGGCTGCATTTGCATGACGTCAGAGGCTGAAATCCTTTTAGGTTTCACTTTGACCTGATAATCTGAGCGTGGAGGCGTTCGATGTTTAGTGCAGTTCATAGTGCATAGGCTTTTTATTATAGACTTAGTTTTCAAAGCTTATTACTTGTTTTCAGAGAGCTTTCAATGACAATAAGATGTAAATTATAACCATGATAGTAGTGAATCATATGAGCCATTGTTTAAATGTTTCAAATAATTGTTATGGCACGCAGCATGGAAATATTTATTGTAAAGTGTTATTTTATCAACTTAAGTAAGTAGTAGGTAAGTAGTGACTTCTGCAACATGTGGGCATGTACCAAATATGTATTTGGACATGCCTCTGACTAGCCTTAGACATCTTCAAAGGATTTGTGGCATACATAAAAAGATCTTAAAGAATGTCTACCGCGCCTTCGGGATACAGTCGTGACCCTGTTCACTAAGGTAAGTAGGTATGCTTGGATCACTTAAGTGGCTGCGGCCGCCTTACTTTTGCTTTATTTATAGGGCTGATATCTGATACTCAGAAAATGAATCGTAACTTTTAGGCACGTCTCTCAGAAATATTTACAAGCATTCCAAAAAGCTTCGCAGACAAATTAAAAACCAGCAAGAATGCCTTTCTGCATCGGGCCACAAATAATAAAATATATCCACAAATATAAAAGAAAATCTACTGTTTTACTGTGGAATTTCCCGTTCGGCCACGACAAAGGGTTCAATTGACCGTGCCCCACGAAATGAACGCCGGGACATCCCGTTTTGCAAGTCCGTCAGGAGCATGGGTGCTTCAACAGAATTAAAAAAAGAATACCATGCTTTGACAGATTCCACTAAAACCAATTCATAGAATGCAGCTACAAATTTGGTAGCAATAAATGCTTACATTTGTTATTGTGGTACTTATATTTGTTACTCTTTCGCATGTTACGTGATAGTTGAAGGTTTGGAAGGTAAGGTACCATGAATTAACTTATAAGTAAGCTACTTTTTATCTCATAAAAGTGAAGTTATCCAAGCGGTTTAGCAACAGAAAAATATTACCGATAAAATCTCTTATTTCTGTTCTGAAGTTATTAAAATCAATTGGTACGAGTATGATGTAGCGTAGGTTACCAATTTTCCATAATTTGCGAAGGTACCCTCGGCTCTGGTGGTATCGTTTTCACGGAAAGCCATTTTCTTTATTAAAATAACAATGTTACCGACTTGCTATGGGATGGGCGTTTTCCTGATCGCTGACTTGAAGATAACTGACGTACAAAGACTGATTACTCTTATTTTTTGCACTAAACAGTACAAAAAGCTTGGGCCTATATTTTTCAAAGCGAAAAATCCTTTTCTGCATGTTTGCATTTGAAGCCAGCTAGACTTTATAAAATGCAAACATATTAGCATAAGCTCTCAGTAAGATTTATCCTGTAACACTCGTTTAGCTCTATCGTATACCCTGATTACATGTTATTGTCGACACACAGTACGTTTTTTTAAGGTTCCGTACCCAAAGGGTAAAAAGGATAAAACGGATAGCGGTCACCCTATTACTAAGGTTGTCCGCTGTCCGTTAGATAGTTGAAATTTTCATAGATGATGTATTTCTGTTGCCGCTATAACAACAAATACTAAAAAACAGAATCAAATAAATATTTAAGGGGGCCATGCAACAAACGTGATTTTTTCCGTTTTTATAGATAATGGTACGGAACCCTTCGTGTTCGAGTCCGACTCGCACTTGGCCGGCTTTTTCTCAATTAATTCATTGCCACCCAATGTAAGGAAATAATAAGGGGCATGTTTAGTTTGAGAATAAAAATCTATCGTTACAATTTATCTTTACCGGTGACTGCACGACAATTTATCCGTCGAATGATTAATGGGGTGCTGTCGAATGCAGATCGGAGTCCGATTAGGAAAGCGACTGGGTATGGATCACCACTGAACTGGTAATGGTTTATTTTAATAGAATAGCTTTGCGTAGACTTTTTTGTCTTAGGTTCTATTTTGCTGTTGTTGTTTCTGTCCAGTTCTGTCCTGGGCAAAGCAAATAAACTTTAAACTAAAAATAAAAGCCAATTACGGTTTCTCATTGTATTTTAATATTGTTTAGGTTTTGAGCAGTGTTGTCTAAGCATCGAATTTCAATGAATGTTTTGAGAGAAGTTAATAAAGTTACTAAATCTGGGACATGTCTGTTTTTTTTACTTGCACTTAGCGAGTGAATAAATGATTATAAAGTCGACAGCTTATTTAGAACTTTTTAATACTAAATCCTTATTCTGTTTGTCTTCTGACAGTCAATAATTCACCTGGCAAGTCTTCAACAAGTTTCTATGCAATACATACTTACCTACATTGCTCTTTTAAAGTGAAGTTCGATAAACAATATCCTTTGTTGAACTCTATTGCGTACGTAATAGACCTGCCGGTCGTCTCATTACCGGTTGTCTGTGTCCGACAGCGACTTCTATTCGATGCGTTGGACTCACGGATACATGCATATAGAATAGGCTTGCTTCCGCTTCATAATAATAATCCGTTCGGCTTCCAACTGGAGTTTGACTAGTTTTTAGATGGATCTAGGCCCTGGTTCGTCACGATTGGTCACAAAGGAACAGATGTAGGTAGAATCAGCTGATTTAAAGACTATAATATTCTACGTGATCACAGTCTACTGAATAAATGCTTTTGACTTTGATTCATACGCAACGATTCAAATGACTCTTTAAGTCTTTTTGTATCATCAGAGTAACCTGACCCAGCGGTTCCACTCTCGTGAAATAGACATTATTTAGGTGTATTCAAACTCAACCCTCATTTATTGTTACTATCCCACTTTGAGTGATGACTGAATTGTGGCCAAATAGAAACGTACAGAAACGTAGGACGTCCTGCGGCTAGATTGGTAGACGATATTGTTCATGTCGCCGGCCGTCACTGGGTAAGATTAGCACAGTGGATGTAGCATAGTAAGGCCCAGCAGTGGGTGTAGTCAGGATATAGATGAAGATGGTAATCGTTAGCTAAACATAGTTTTTACTTTACCCTTATTCACCATGTATGCCGTGTTGGTCGAATGGGGTTGTGCCTCGACTTTCAATCTGAAGGTCGTGGGTTCGAATGCCGGCCGTGCATCAATGGATTTTTCGTTTCGTAAAATTTATATGCGTTTTAACACGAGCTGTTAACGGTGAAGGAAAACATCGTGAGGAAACCCGCAGCTTAGTCAGCTCCACTCGTATCGATGTCGTCTTTCCTGTGAGCCAGGTTGATTAAGCTGAGAGGATGGTTTAGGTGCTGGGCAAGCCTATTCCATCTCAAACAATGTCCCAGGCACTACAGCGTCCTGTTAAGTGTAGGCATGGATTGCTTCCTGACGCTGTATAAATCATCTAATATAAAGGCCTAAGTTTTTTTATTCACCATGTTAAAAAAATGTATTCTTCTGAAAAACGCTTATTACCACAAATATTCAAACTGGACCTGTAACTTTCTAAATAATAATTAATTTTGCTATAAAGTTCTTCGTCCGACGGATCCCCAATTATAATGGAATTACATTTTGTGCTCGACGACGCGAAATGTCCCCCATTTATTGGTTTACAGTACTTTTTATCGTAAAACACAGATTGACCTCTATAAATTAAATTCTTTTAGATCCACTTTAGGAAGGTTTAAATAAATATGTTGTTACACAAATGTACGTCTCGGCTAATGGTACATATGTACAAAGAAAGCGAATAGTTTTATGTCTCTGATGGGCACATAGACTGTATGCCCTAGGCTAATAAAATTAAGTACGGTCAGCAACGTAAGTTTATGAGTAATTGTGGTTTAATCGATTACGTTATAATATTGTATGTTTACAACCTACTAGCTTGCCTAGCACTATTAAATTTTTTATACAAAATAGCCCTTTTGCTCGACATAATAATCATTAACATATAAAAACTTCAGATTCTCGACGATAAAAACAGACGAAAAACAATACAAGACTAAATCCCACTAATATAATAAGTTTGTAAGTTTGTTTAGATGTTTGGATGTTTGTGTTTCAATCACGCCTAAACCAGTGAACCGATTTGGATGAAACTTGGAATAGGCGTAGATAGTGACCTGAAATAGCATAAGGCTATTCAAAATGTTGGTACCACGCGGGCGAAGCCGCGCGTCTTAGCTAGTAAGAAATAAAAATAAAAATAGAGTAAACAATAATTTGAACACGTAGCAAAATAAATGTTACTTATAAACAGCCTGATTAGAAAACTTTAAATTACCCACTCAGCTTGAGAGAAGATAAAGTTTCGGTTTTGAACTCATCTTTCAAACTTAATGGATGGAAGCTGCTAAGCGTAATGCTTAATGTCTTTTATATTTAACTACGTTGTCTGCCTGTTGGTCGGAAAGAAAGAAAAAACTGGTTTATTAGAACAGACGCTTAGGGCGCTTTCAAATTAGCCGTAAAGTGTCGCGCGGCTGCTGCGCTGCAACCGCGCTGCTTTATAAATTCATATAAATGTAAAACGCGCGGCGGCAGCGCTGCGGCCACGTTGCCGCCGCGCGTCAGCGTTGATCGAATAGTGACGTTTTCTTAGGCTTCTTATTCAATTTTTTGTCTAAAATCCTTTTTCTTCATCAAAATCCATCGTGAAAGTAAATGTAAAACACTACTATTTTCAAAACGCGCGGCGGCAGCGCGGCTGCAGCGCTGCAGACGCGTTGCCACCGCGCGGCACTTTGCGGCTAATTTGAAGGCGCCCTTACTAGTGATGCAACATCCAGCAGCCTTAATTGTCTAACTTGAAATCCATTCCCAGTTGTCATACCAATAGAGCACAACCAATCACATAATAGGAAAATGGCAATTGAAGTCCAGAATGGGTTTCAAATGTCAAAATGAAGCCCACGTCCATTGCCAGTTGAATTACACAATAAGGCCCCAGGTTGTCCGACTTATTTCGTAGATTTGCCATCTTCTTTCATCTTCGTATCATGTCACCAGTTCTTTCGAACCAGTGTGGTGAAAGAATTTTAAGTGCGCCTCAAAGAGGCTCCTTTTGTGCACTTGACACATGTTTTCGAACTTTATAGGTTCTACGACATGCCGGTTTCCTGCCGATGTTTTCCTTAACCGTTTGCGAGTACTGGCATAGTGCACATAAGTTTTTCGGCAGAACACATTAGTACACAACCGGGATTGAACCCACGACCTAACGATCGGATGGTGTTCTCGATAGTCGTTCTCAAATCAAGTGATGCACAAACGAAGATGTCTGCAATTTATTTTATTAAAAAACAAATATACGACCACTTGCCACGCCACTGAAGTTTTCACATTAAAATAGTTTACCAAATATCGTTGTAAAATATACAAATTTCGTCATCAATACTAACAAGGACAAACTAAAACAAATCTTCATTTATATCAGTAAATTTTATGGACATTTATCCCCAATAATGGAAGGAATTCGCTTAGTTTTACAACTCCTCTTTGATTTATTTGATTACTTTCAGATTTTTATATTCTGATGTAAAATAAAATCGTTGGTGCGTGAATATTTTATTGTTATTTGTTTGGTTATCAAAGTGACGCTGGAGTTTGCGTAACTTTTTATAAGTGTCATGTTTCTATTAACATTTACATTCAATAAACGCAACGAAATAAATTTACGGCTTTATTTTAAAGTATGTTGGCATCTCAGATCTAGATTACACTTTTTTAAGGTGTTTAGACATATCAAAAACACATACAATTACAATTAAAATTTAAAAAAAATCAAGCAGTTTTTTGTAAACACAAGTTATAATATTTCACCCAAAATCGACCTGAGTTACATTTTTGAGCAAGCTTTTTCTTCTGAAGACTTATTAATTATTGGTTCAATAGGTTGAAACTGATTTCAAAGTGGTTATATTGCCTAAAAGTAGTAGATTTATTTTTCTCTATCTCAAAA
Organism: Epirrhoe tristata; assembly: GCA_951394285.1. Lineage (NCBI taxonomy): Eukaryota > Metazoa > Arthropoda > Insecta > Lepidoptera > Geometridae > Epirrhoe > Epirrhoe tristata. The sequence goes on along the minus strand of OX596143.1, from coordinate 10,011,440 downwards.
TATCCACTACAATTTAAGTACAGAATTTGAAGGCGATGTTTATACGAAGAGCAAAACTAAGAAACAGATATAAATAGGTCGAGATTTGTGACGGACCGCGGCGGTCGCAAGTTTGGCCCCGACATTAGTCAGGCATACTCGCCTGGAGCCACGGAATAAATACTGTACGATGTAGACCTACGAACTCTCTGTCATAGAATTGACAAGTAAGATAATAAGGCTGCTGGATTGGTTTAGCTCAAGCTTACATTTTCTTGGTTTAGCTGGTAAAACGGATGCAATCATTGACATTAGGTGTATGCTTTGACGACCTCTGTAGCGCAGAGAGAGAGTGCATAGGTTCACCTACAACGCAAAAGGTTGCATGTTGTGATTCCCGTTACAGGAAAATTTTAGTATGTTCTTAAAATATTTGTGTAATATAGATTAGTATATAATATATTGGTCATGGTGATTGCATCATCATCATCAACATCATCATGTGGTTAATGTAGTTCCCATAACATAAGCTCTATGAAATACGGATGTAAACCATTCCAGCGCGTTTCATTCATTTTTAATTCCAAAGCGCCTTTCAACACACTTCGAAAGAACTAGTGACATGACAAAAAAAATAATTCTAGAGCCAGTTCTATGCGATTCAAAGCTCTGCTCACGGGGTTGAGAAATAACAAGACGCAAGCTATTCTGTGAAGTGTCTGGAAAATGGTAGCCCGTGGTGCTGTCGAAATACCGACTTGAGGTGAATTCCGTACTGATGGTTTGGGTTGAGCTTTATTTTGACGCTTGAAAAAAAAACCAAAATATTTCAGGGCATACTGCCGCACACATTGCAAGCCCATCGCCTGCCCAAGCCCACTAACTGGTTTTCTCACGATGTTTTCCTTCACCGTTTAGAGCACGTGTTAAAGCGCATATAAATTGTACGTAACGCAAAATCTATTGATGCACGGCCGGGATTCGAACCCACAACCTTCGGATTGAAAGTTGAGGTACAACCCCATTCGGCCAATACGGCTTTTTTACTTTTAATCCATCATAAAATACTATAGAACCATCATAAAAGCTCTAAGCAAATGTTTTATGATAGAAAAAAATACTTAAGACCTTGTGTTTCATAAAATTTTAATTGTACAGTTAAGTACAAGAAGAGAGTATACAAATGCAAAAGGAAACGAACAAATGGAAACGAGAGCAATAATTATGCTACATCAGCTGAAAGATATAATACAATTTTTCTGTTAGTTCCCTGTGTATTTCCCAGTTGAGTTTTCTTTATTTATGGTCGTTCACCTTGCTGTTAGATCTATGTTTTTGCAAATTATTGAAGTAGTATTTATTTTAAATATTTACGGTGTGTTTCATAAAAAGTTAGAGCAGACATATTGTCTTAGCTACATTATAAATCAATACTTTATCTTGAAATCAAAGCTATGAAATTACATCCTAATCACAATAATTTTGTTCCTTACCAGAAATCCTCAAGAATGATGACAATTTTTCAGTTCTATTTTGTTCAGAATTATTTACTTATGTGAAAAAATATCATATTTCAGTAGAAAATAAAGGTTTTCAAACATAAAAATCAAAACGCTCGTCGTTGTCATGGCGGCTGTTATGACGTCATAGCTCACACGTTAACAGGACATACTACGTGAAAGAAATCGGAAACAAGAGGCACAGATTTGGTCTGTACAGCAAGGCGGTGGATAATCTAAGGTCTGTACTAGAAGATGACGTCACGCGCTCTGATTGGTGTACAGCTATTATGGCGGATTGTTGTATTTAGATTTATTTTATTAAATAATTTTATAATCTTGACATTAATACGAATAAAATAAGTACTCAAATGTGTCGATTCTTTACCAAATCAAAATGGAAGGTAACTTATCAGACTTTATTCTCAGAATCATTGGAACTTAAATTATTTGTTACAGTGTAATGAACTTTATAGAATGTCAACTTTTCGCACAACATTGATCAATCTTTTTATCAACCGACTTCAAAAAAGGAGGAGGTCTTCAATTCGTCTGTATGTTTTTTTTTTTTTTTGTATCTTGTTACGCGATTGTTCCGCCATTTGTTGACCGATTTGCAAATTTTTTTTCATGTTTGAAAGTGTAATCTCCAGAGGTGGTCCCATATAAATTTTATTCCTGAGGGATTGATAGTTTCCCCGTAAAACTCTAAACACCTTCCCTCCTAGCCATGTCACAAATAGAAATCGAATCGACAGCTTGACGCCCTGAGTCACACTGCGTTTCGAGTCAAACATTGAAGTCGGTTTTCTTTTTAGTATAAAAACGTAATTATACTAAAAGTTTTTTGTGGTAGTTCCTATCCCTGCCCAGTTTTAGTCGGGAGTTAACCAGTAATAGTCACTAGGGATCTAGAATAATCTAGTAACGCAACTTACAACAACAGTTCAATTTTTTTATCTATTTATCCATATTTTTCAATGAAATTATCTACAGCTTTTAGTTTTTACTCTTTACCATGTTTGATCAAAATAAGTATCATAACAGCAAGTAAAATCTATCAACGTTCTCGAGCGATTTAAATGATTAAAAAAAAAATAATTACAATCAATATTGTATACCGTTATTCATCTTAAAAATTCTACCGTCCTAACCAAACGCGCCTAAAGATTATATCACAAAAAAACACGGCAGACGTTGTCCTGCATAAAGATCGGAAATTAAAAGTGAATTTTATAGCGCCACTACCGGGTCCAACATCTCAAATTTTAAAAACCAGGTTTGACACCAATGTCAAATTGATTTAGCTAATCGCTCAGGCGGTTTTTTTTTATTTTAGCTAGACTAAATTTAATAAAAGCAAATAATTTTTAAGTTTGGAAAAAAAAATAAGTTAATGTTCTGCAGAGGTGAGTTACTGTGTACAATCTAAAACAAAAATCGACGGTCCAGACGAAAGCTATAAAATTTATTGGAATCATAACGGTAAGTACACGCTTTTCTGTGGAAATTACACCCCGAGGAGTTATATTTCATGCTGTTATTTTATTGTCTATATTTTTATGGTTTTCTAGATTTAAGGAGCTTGGTTGCTTTGCTTGTTTCGTGTTTAGGTTTATATTTTAGAAAATTGTATGTTTAAGTACTAGATATTATATTATAAATTTATATATAATATGTATAATATAATACATAGATATACAATTCAGACGGTATCGAAGAAAAAAAAGACTGAGGCTGGAAAAAAAATTTGTTGCATTTTACCGTCACGACACATGTATTTATGTCAAATCGTCACAGTGCGAAATGCGCAGCTGTGACACAGTATATACATTGTTACATTGTTAGTACGGAAGAGCGATTCTAGGATACCTAATTGACAATTAATTTATTATTATATATTTCTAGTCTAGAAAAGTACTCTTTGCTTCGTTCCAACCAAGTGTTCCACGACACTCACGTACTTTTATTTATGTTATGTATTATATTATCTAAACTAGACGTCTCAGTGGTAAAAAAACTAAACAAATCTCGATCAGTTAGATCATTATTATATTATATTATTTTGTAATTGTAGGATTAAAAGAAAATAAAATTGTTAATAAAAGACTACACCTACGCGGTTGACTACTCTGTTTAACTTATATGTGAGAGTCATATAACACGACGAGTGATAAGTATGAATGTGGATGGATATACCGGTAGGGGTAGGCCTAAGAAAAGATGGATAGACTTGGTGAATGTGGATATGTTTGTGAAAGGAGTGAGTTCTGATATGACCGGTGATAGAGGGAAATGGAAGAGAGAAACATGTTGTGCCGACCCCACTTAAGATATTGTTATTTATATAATTACGTTTTTATACTAAAAAGAAAACCGACTTCAATGTTTGACTCGAAACGCGGTGTGACTCAGGGCGTCAAGCTGTCGATTCGATTTCTATTTGTGACATGGCTAGGAGGGAAGGTGTTTAGAGTTTTACTGGGAAACTATCAATCCCTCAGGAATAAAATTTATATGGGACCACCTCTGGAGTATACCCTTTCAAACATGAAAATAATTTTGCAAATCGGTCAACAAATGGCGGAACAATCGCGTAAAAAGATACAAAAAAAAAAAAAACATACAGACGAATTGAGAACCTCCTCCTTTTTTGTGTTCACACGATGTGCTTGTAGGTTAAAATTAAGACATGAAACCTGTCTTTATAAAAGGTTGAATTCAGCTTCATAAAGAAATTCCGTTATAACGTAGGAGGGACGAGTAGGGGTTATACTTTTACATTTCTATCTTATTTATTCCTATCTAGTATATTTTTTCAGTGTCGTATCAGAGTCAGCACATACAAAAATATTAATGTTTTTATATCTCTCGTAACATATGAAATAATAAAGTAATAAGCGAAATATTTGAATATAAAAGAAAGCATTTATTGACACAAGAAATAACAAAGGACAGAGAAGAATAAAAGCAAAGAACTTAAACATGCTCGAATATACTTGTCTATATAGGTGTAGTTACCTAGACCACTCTTCCTTGTTAGTCATGCCCATATACACCCCTATTTTTAAATTACCAAAAATATTTTTAACATGGTCTCGGTATCTATTAGAGGTGTAACTAATATATTCGTAATAGGTATACGTATTAGGTACACGGGACGCATTTCATAATAGTTAATACGAATGTTATCATATTATGTTATTTAATAATAGTCAAATAATAGCGAGCTAATGCGACGTTGCATGCATTTATATCATTCAGATCCAGTTAAACATATTATCCAATAACGGTTGAATATTTCGTATTACAAAATCAGAAACTCGCTATTATTTGACTATTACCCAGTAATAGGTATGATACTATGTTATTGATAAAGCGTTATATTCAATAATATGATTACGAAAATTTGGTCCTAATATAACACCTCTAGTGTCTATTACTGTAGTGTAGCCGGTTCTTCAAAGAACAGATTGTACACCTAGCTCAAATTATTCTAAGTTATCCCAGTAGTTTCACTGAAAAGCTTCTTGATTTACCTAAGACTGCTGCCGGATATTTTACAAATCATCAAAACTGTTTTATGTAAGAGTTTTATCTACTCCCCTATGCAAGGCACGTGTATCACTTTTTCTGCCATCTAAAAGATTCACCTTTCAATCCCGTTTCAAAAAACATTTTTTATCAGGCACCGGTAAAGTTTTACTGCTGCAAACAGATTGCAAACAGTTTTTCGATCCGTGTACAGTCAGATACAAAATACTAACTTACCGAGTTATGGTGATTTTAGAAACTATAATTTAATCTCCCTGAGTTTATCTCACTTTTATGTGAGGTTTTCCTCATCCACTCTTCTCTATCAGCCGCCATCTATACTTATTTTTATATGCATTATCATATTTTCCCAATTCAAACATTGTACACGTACACGTCTAACACCAATGTAAGTAGGTACCAATTTTACCCGATCAAATTTTAATAGTATGAGCGTCCTGGTGGGTGATGTTAGATTGTGTCTGCAGCTCTTTCTTTCCAAGAGCTTTGCTTAGTTTGGGGCTGATGCTGTGTGAAAATGAAATTAAATTAAATCATTTATTTACTAGAAATTGTTTATTTAATTTTACTGCCGACTGTACCTATTCGTTGTTGAGCTTAACTCCAGCTATATCCGCATTTTCTCCGTGACAATGCTCTGATATATGGCTTTTTAAGCCACGTTGACTAACGGCCTAGCAATAAACAAAATACCCCCATGTACTCGTACTTTAATAAAAATATTATCGTCCCTTTGTTCCTGTTCATTATGTTCTGGAATAATTACTGTCAGTAGAGTAGACAAGACCCCACAGTGGATCATGTTTGAAAATGATGCTTTTTTTTAAGCAAAAGTAGTACAATTTTGGTACCAATTTAGTGGTGAGACCAGGCCCTTAATTCATCATCAAATTTAAGAGCTCAGCTCTTGTCGGTGTAATGATGCAACTTCCTCCACCTCTCCCTTTCCAATGCGGTCTCCTTCACCTCTTTATACGACATGACAGCGATCTTCTCCTTTATCTGACTCATGAAATTTATTCTAGGCCTTCCTCTTCCTCGTCTTCCTTCGACTTTTCCTTCTATGATGTTCTTGATAAAGCTGTCATGTCGTATAAGATGTCCAATCATTTTTCCTCTTCTATTTTGAATGGTGTTCATCGAAACCCTCTTCTCCTCAACTCTTCTCAGCACTTTCTCGTTGGTAACCTTCTCAGTCCAGCTAATCCTCTCCATCCTTCTCCAGCACCACATTTCAAAAGCCTCCAACTTCTCTCTATCCCGCTGTGTCAGAGTCCATGTTTCGCATCCATAGAGAGCTATGCTCCACACATATGTTTTAATAAACTTTTTCTTAACCCGTTTTGCTATTTTCGAAGTAAATATGTTTCTTTTATTATGGAATGCCTTAATTCATAATGCAGCGGAATGCATTCGGTTCGGAATCGACCGACAGCAACCAATAACAGTGCAGGAATTGATCCGAATTTGACGTTTCTTGCACTGTGATTGGTTGCTGTCGGTCGATCCGAACCGAAAGCACTCCGCTGTATTATGAATCAAGGCCCTAGACAAAAAGTTGACTCGTGGCGAGTCATTCAGAGTCTGTTTTCAATCGGTTTACACTTACACTACTGTACTTGCTTACTGCTCATCCTCATCTAGTTGCCTCGGAATCTCTTTTATAAAGAAACTTGTGTAAAACAAGATTCTCCAACAATAGCACGTACCTTAAAGTTATACTCGTAGTCCCAGTTTCTGGGAATTGTCTCAGCCTGAACTATTTATTGTGTATTAGATATTATTAAACAAAAACTACCAGAGAAGACAGAACGACAGACTTTTTATAATAAGTAATAATAATATTATGTTATAATGCCTTGTCACTGCATGGTCTATCGAAACTAACATTTTAGTTTTTACAGGAATTACTTTTGTTATCAAAAGTGCATTTTTCATAAATCGAATTTGACATCAAAGTCATTACTACAAGCTGATCGCACGATCCATCCGCGCCGAACGCGCCGAACTGTCAATTCAATAGACGTCAGAAGCGAGCCGCATTTTCTTACGTCATCAGTATTATTTCTATAGAAAAATTACTGCGGCGCGTACGGCGCGGACATAATGTGCGATCAGCTTTACTCTTCGTCGGTCATTTGGCCTTGAGATTATTAAGCCCACTAACTATATATAATTCTATGATTAAGCCTAAATAGTAGATAAGGAGCTGAGATAGATTGTACGGGATGAATTACATTGAATTACTAACTAGATCTAAGATAAATAGAGCCTTTAAATGAGTTCAATTTCCAAATGGAAATATCCAATTTCCATACGACTGACAAAACGGTCTCTAACGCTTTTCATGGCTGTCTGACATTTGAGGAGAAAATTAGTCAAATTTTTGGCTAAATCACTTTATTTTTCACGTCAGCATAGCTAGAGCTGTTTGATTTTCGGAGCAAAATCCGTTCTAATATTATAGGTAAATACATACGAAAGTGTGAGTATGTTTGGATTTTTGTAAGGTGCTTTCTGGTAAGATCGGACTATTTTTGAGAAAACCTAAAGAGTCTTAGAAAATATTTTATTGTATCGCCTCTAGTGACTCTTTTACAACGCCATAGCAACCAAACTGTTGCAAAAATACAGAGGTTTCATTTCTTATTTGTAATGTTTAGATAAACACAACGGTTGATGTTTTATGAATGATCAAACAGAGCAAAATTTTTCAGAATGGCAAGTAAAAGATCGGACCGTATTAAGGTAAGACCGGACTACCTTATAAAATCACCTCTGTAACAGCTGGAATAAGCTCTATCACAGGAAAATATTCGGACTTACCTAGTAAAAACATAGTAAAAATTGTTATTGAATTGGTTTTCAAATTTAAGTTTTAGCGAAGATTTAATACATTTTTTTACTCCAAATGTCCGATCTTACCCCGCATGCTTCAAACATAGATTTTTGTGTATCTCAAACTTTTACATCTAAAGGCTCATTAGACTCATAATTACAGCAGGCAGACAATTAACAAAATAGAAGTAGTTAACCTATACTGTCCCACTGCTGGGCAAAGGTCTCCCCCAATTATTTCCAACCATCTCTCTCCTTTGATAGGTTCCACCACCCACTATCGAAGGAGTCGAGGTCGTCTCTCCAGCGTTTCCTTGGCCGTCCGCGGCGTTGTCTCCAGGGTGTTAAGATGTTTGCCCATTTTTCGCTGTGCCCTGCCCAGTCCCACTTCAACTTGACTGTTTTGCGCCCTACGTCGACAATACCAGTCGTTGAACGCAGCGTGGTATTCCAAACTCGGTCAATCCACTTAAATTATTATTAAGTAATATAAATATGCAGTATTATAGCACGTTCTGTCAACAAATCTTAATACTTACGTATTTTATACAATCCAGAACAAACAAGAAATCAATAACAATCAACAACTAAACATAACAAATACTTCTTTAAGTAAAAACAAAAAAGTAAGTACTTTTACAACATTATTAGTAAAACAAGTTACATTTTAAACATCATAAATGTAGGTACCTTTGATAACTTACTTACTTGTAGGCGAAAACAGCCAAGACATCCGTACAAAAGCTTGCGAAAGTGAGACGTTTGATACAGACAAATCGAATATTGAAAGTAAAATAAAAAGCATGTTAAGTAAAAAGTTTGAGAAACACTTTAAAGTGAAAGACCGGCGGATTATGTCCGATCTTAACCTACGAGGTTAAAGATCGGATCTTTGTCTACAAACGTCGTAGACATGATTGTATAGTACTAATCAATTAGTCTTACATCGCAAATGGTAATAAAACAGAAAACTTCAGAAATAAACAAAAATTACCTACCTAATTGCTCACAGAACGTTTCAGGTGGAAGATCGGATCATGTCTTTTTCCACTTTTGGTACATCCTTTTTTTGAACGACAATAGCACACGTTCTGCTGGGCATAGCGTAAAAAGCAGACTGTAGGGAGGGGCACAACAAAATGGCGCGTACGGTGATGTTGCCATCATTTAAAAATATTGCTGAATTTAGTAGTTACATGACTTATCCGGACTTACTACTTGTCCGGTCTTACCAGAAAGCACCTTATGTGTTTCATTTCGATCACACCTTAACCAGTGAACCGATTTGAATGAAACTTGGAATAAGTGTAGTGTATGCATATGCTATTCCACCGCACCATGCGCTGGAATAGCAAATAGGCTATTGTTGGTACCACGCAAGCGAAACCGCAGACAGAAGCTATTAAAATATAAAGAAAATATAATATAGGCTAGGATTCGACAGTGAGATTAGCTTAGTTGAGGGAAGACGACTTTTAAATTTATTTTGAAGTGGGACGGAAAGATAATGAGGAGGGACGAGAGCGAGAGGAAGCAGAGGAAGATGCATCCGAAGAAGATTATGGGTAAGTTCTTTATAATACGAAAATGAAAAGTCTTATCAAAATTTTCGATTCCGATGGGATTCGAACCCGCGATAATCAGACGATCCTCCTTAAGCCGGAGTGCCTTCAACCGCTCGGCCACGGAACCACTTTTCATTTTCGCAATGAAATACCTAAGTGTGGTTTAACACTTTAAAAAAATACCTAATTAAAAATTATAGTTCTTTATATATATATTTTTATGATGAATGAGTCGGCTCTTGAGCTCGACTAACACAGGCAAGAATGAGATCTACGATGGAGCGAGCCCACTAGAAGGTGCTATTATCTCTTCTTAAAAACATCAGGGTTCTTTAGGGGAACTTTATATTTCATCATCATCATCATCATCATCCGCAGCCCGACTTCACCCACTGCTGGGTATAGGCCTCCCTTCGCTTTTGCCATTCTTCCCGGTCCTGTGTCAGCCTGATCCACTGTCGGCAGCGAGGTGGGTGGACGATATAATTAACTTTATATTTATATTTACAAAAATATAAATAAATATAATACCCTAGTGGCTCACGGCAAAAACTTCGCTAATGAGTTTAGTTCCTTAGTTCTTATTGGCGGCCAAGTTAGGTAGCTTCAATTTCAATTTATGTTAAGTTGCTGTTTAGTTCTGACTTAACGGTTAATAAGTTAGTGGGGGAGGAAGTTCGGATGCCTGTTTTGAATATTCAAATGCAGCTGAGATACAATAACTAGTAGTTTCCAATGGCTTTGCACAGATTGTAGCTTTACTAAGTTTATTTTTGTTGCAAAATTTAACTTGGAGATGGTACAAACTAGACTTACATTGCACTTTAAAAAAAGATGTAGGGGGAATGGAAAAAAAGAAAGTACAGTGCCTCAAACTTATCTGTACCGGTGGCCAAAAGAGGAACTAACGAATTTAATATTACTAAACTAAAACTAAAACTACTAAACTACACTATTCAATGTGATCCCAGCGGTCCTACTGAATAAATGCTTTTTGACTTTGACTTTGACTACTATTGGAACTGCAATCACAGAATCTTGTTTAATCCCTTGCTTAACCACTTTACTGTAAAAAAATTCAACAAGCACCGGTGGTCTCGAGGAAGAGGCCACACCTTTCAATCCTGAGGTTGAGGGTTCGACTCCGGTCATGCACAAGTGATTACGAGTATTTTGTTCAAAAAAAGTAAGTACGTGAGTGTCGTGGAACACTCGGTTGGATCGAAGTTTGAACTTTGACATTTTTTTATGATGAATGGGTCGGCTCTTGACCTCGAAGCTTACACAGGCAAGAATGAGGTCTACAAGGAGCGAGCTTACCCAGAAGGTGCCTATTAACTCTCTTCGTTAAAACAACAGGGTCGTAGCTCAGCGGAAATACAGACGCTGAAAGCTGATTCCAAATGTTTGCCACTGCATTTAATAAAAGAACTTTGAAAGCGCTTAGTTCTAATAAGTGGAATATCAACCAGGTGAGGATGATAATCAGCTGATATTTGTCAAATAAATTATTGACAAATATTAAAATCCTAGAAACGCTCTTCCGTACTAACAATGTAACAATCTATGGACTGTTTTGCGACTGTGCGTAGTCGCAAAACATTCCATAGATTGTGACGTTTTGACCTATGTATGTGCCGTGACGGTTAAATCTATGTTTCTTTCAGCCCCCATCCTCGACACCGTCCGAAAAGGAACTTCGTTCCAAAAACTTATGTGGGCTAGGTAGTCATTATCCTGACGATCCCATTGCATTCCTAAGAAATAACTACCGTCACCACGTACGGGGTCTTTCATTTTAAACTACACAAACTGACAGGGCCTCATTTTTGGGTTGTAAATAGACGTTTGAACGTATCAATATAATTCCTAACCCGATTTAAGTTTTCACTTCAAAATTAATAATTTATTGATTGTTTAGAAATGTTGCATAATGATTTTCAAGGAAAACAGACGTTCCACCAATCGCAGCGCAGCTACATCACGATTGGACTAAGTTATACA